>CM030044.1:15489930-16030089 GCA_017639485.1 Pluvialis apricaria
TGCAAACCTCATGAAGTTCAACAAGGCCAAGTGCAACGTCCTGCACCTGGGTCGGGGCAATCCCATGCACAAATACAGGCTCAGCAGGGAATGGATTGAGAACAGCCCTGAGGAGAGGAACTTGGGGGTGTTGGTGGAGAAGAAGCTCAACATGACCCGGCAATGTGCACTCACAGCCCAGAAGGCCAACTGTCTCCCGAGGTGCATCAAGAGAAGTGTGGCCAGCAGGTCAAGGGAGGTGATTCTGCCCCTCTACTCCACTCTTGTGAGACTCCACCTCGAATACTGCATCCAGCTCTGGAGCCCCCAGCATAAGATGGATGTGGACCTGTTGGAGCAAGTCCAGAGGAGGGCCATGAAGATGATCCGAGGGCTGGAGCACCTCTTCTATGAAGACAGGCTGAGCGAGTTGGGGTTGTTCAGCCTGGAGAAGAGAAGATTCCGGGGAGACCTTATAGCATCTTCCCAGTATCTGACGGGGGCCTACAGGAAAGCTGGAGAGGGACTGTTTACAAGGGCGTGTAGTGATAGGATGAGGGGTAATGGCTTCAAACTGGAAGAGGGTAAATTTAGAATAGATATTAAGAAGAAATTTTTTACTTTGAGAGTGGTGAGACGCTGGAACAGGTTGCCCAGAGCAGTTGTGGCTGCCCCATCCCTGGAAGGCCAGGTTGGATGGGGCTTTGAGCAACCCGGTCTGGTGTGAGGTGTCCCTGCCCATGGCAGGGGGTTGGAGCTAGATGATCTTTAAGATCCTTTCCAACCTAAACCATTCTATGATTATGTCAAATGTAACTAAAAAGCTCGATAAAGATGTGTGAAATCTCCTGGAATATTTAAATAGAGTAGACCAAGTTGCTAAGAGGGAAAAAGGTTAAAACGATAAGGGAAACTGCTACATGGTCATGTTTAAAAAAACAAACAAACAAACAAACCCATATTAGCAATACTAATATGAGTAAACATGATTACAGACTAGTAAGGATAGACAGAATCTTTTTATATATCTCATATTTTTGGAGTCCTGTAAGAAGTCAAATTTTGCCTTTCTTTATAGCATTTGTTGATTTTTAACTAGCATAAGAAAGAAGAGAATTTGGCCATATGTTTAGTACTATAAATGAACCTAATCCTTCAGGCTTTGAAAGTCAGTTTGTAATCTGAATTAATAACAGAGATCTGATTGGTTTGGTATTCTCACACTTTTGGTGCCCACTGAAAAAACAGTGCGTTAAAAACACTTATTTCCTCTAAATGGAAGAGGAAATGAAAAAATGAACTTCCCAGCAAGATTTCCAGAGATGCATGTGACCAGCTTAGCTTTGTCTACTTTGAATTTTCATAGACCAAACGTCCACTAATAATGCATTAAGTTATATAGGTAATTCAGGATAAGTAGCTATGTAGGATAGAGAGGTATATCTTCTTTTGCTCTGATAGCTTTGGAGTGGTTGGTGAAAAGATACTTTGTGTTGGCTGTTGATGCTGGGAGTTTGCTTATGCCTCTACTTCTGACTTTTCTTCTTCCCCAGGCTCTTTTGATGTTAATCAGGTCTGAGTGATATCACTTGTCTAAACAGATAACTGGCCAGTTCTGCTGATGCATCATACTTGCTAAATGAATTAAAAGTTCATTTATGGTGCAGGTTGCAACTTATATCGCCTCAGTCTCTCTTAGCTTCAGAGAGTTAGGTTTCCAAATCTGTGATTGGGCAGTAGCATAGCTTGGGTTTATTGTGAAGCTAATCTCTTAGGCTACTGGTTTGACTCACAGAGACAAAACCACCTAAAGATTCACATTTTTCCAGTCATTCTTTCAAAGCAGTGAACTATGGCACAACTTCAGTTCAATGGTGATTAAAGTCAGCAGAATCTAAAAATTAACATGAAAGTATCCGAGACCAGACCAGTAACCAAAATGCTCAATCATTTCACCAGGCAGTGAAGTGCACCAGGTACATTTAGTTTCAAAAATACTGAAGCTGGAAAGCAGGTTTGGGATAATAGTTCCTGACAATCTTCACTTCATCAGACTTGCCACTTTAAAATACCTACTTTGCCCCTTTGAGAGGTCCTGGTCATTTTCTGAAGACAATAGTAAACTGGCATATTTTGATGCAAAACCATAAGTCTGATCTTAATAACATTACACTGGTTTATCTCTGGGTCTAGTGCCACGTACTATTTGATTTGTCAGAGTAGCAGACGGTAAATGGGAAAGGTTACTTTCCTATCCACGAGGAAGGCTGGTAAGATGCTTAGCTGAGGAAGTTTCATACTGATGTTTCGCTCTGTTCTTTGAGTTACAGTAAAGGAAGTGGTCACATCTGGGTGGGCTTTATTTGGACCATGATGGGAACTCTGCCAGGTCACAAGATCTGTTTCTGTTAAAGATGCTGGGTTCATCTAATTCATTTCAGAGAAGTCTTTCATAATTAGCTGACTCATATACTAACACGATCCAATCCAGATGAAGGGAGGGGAAATGGTGAAATAGGTTGCAGAGCTACAGCTTCCCTCTCTGATTTCTGTATATTAACTCTTGAAAGCCCTTTATTCATTATGTCTCTAGGCATGAATGAAGAAGCTAACTTTAACTTTGTCTTTAACTTTCTAACATTGTAGTTTGGAAAGGATTATAACTATTTATTATTAATTGACTGATGTTAGAAGAAATGTTTTGCAACTGTTTTAAGTGTTTTAAGTGATGAGATGACTTCAGAGCAGTAGCTATTGGGAGCTTAAATGATTACTTTGTTTACTTCATAAACAAGTCATTATACAAACTTGCGTGATATGTATTGTATGCCTGCCTTTTGTCTCAAGTGTTTTACTTTAATCAAAATTCACAGAAACTAAAATTAGATGAATGATTACAACAGACTTCCTAAAATCAATATGATTCATCAGAATGATTGGTGGGATGTCAGGTGAACCACCTGGATCACTAAGTATACTTTATCTTCCACGTGGTGTGGTCTCATTAGTATACTGACGACCTACATGGCTCATCTGGTATTTCTGTCTTCAAAGACTCGGCTTTAGCACAGTGAACTCTGAAAAATATTATGTACGTTCTGATGGATTCATTCTCAAAATTGGTAGGAGCAGAAGATATTAAGGTAAGTCTCTGGATCACAGCTCATTCCCACTTACTCATGGGTCTCCACACTGATTTAGAAGACCCTGTTTCTCAAAGAGAGGAGTGATGCTTTAGTGGGAGATGTCTGCATAACCTCTGGTACGCATAGAGTATGTCTTTTTGGATCCAGGATTACAGACTCCTGGAAGAAAGAAGAAATATTTCATAGACAAACAAATGAGAAACTGTGATAACCACTAACTTTGGTAGTGTTGGTCCAAATGGCACCTGAATAGTACAATTCTTTTTAAATTCTTGATATGATAGCCCAGATGACTGTCCTTGAGCATCATTTAGTCCATACTATGTGCCATGCATGTGATGCTACTAGCTAAGAAGACTGTGTTGCGTCTGTAAATTTAATAAGACATCTGGATTCCTAGAAAGGAAATGGAAAATGGAGAAATCTAAGCAGCAGAAGTACTGCTGGGAGTGTAACAGTGGGAAGCAGCAATGTTTAGGGAGAAAAGAGAAATTTTATAGTGTCATTATTAACATAGTTGTAAATAGAGCCGTTATTAAGTTCTACTGTACTCAACACAATTTGTGGCCTTTAGCAGAAAAGTTATTAGCCTGCTTTGGGCTGAATAGCTACCACTTATTCTGTTGTTACGGGCTGAAAAAGAGGCTGAGAATGTGAGAAGGTGAAACTAAATGGAATCTATGCCACTACAATCTTATCTTCAACCTTGTAGAGTTTTGTAAGGGTTTTGTTCCTTGGGCAGAACAGCTTCAGTGGCTGACAGTAAAGAAAAGGGGAAGGGATGAATTACATGGTCATTGCAATCAAAAATCTAAAGCAAAAGACAGACCCCTCTCAGTCGCAAGGCTTTTGAAAGAAAACTATAACATGTAATTTCTAGAAGCTTAAATCTCGAAGACAGGTACATGTTCTGGAGTCGTATGATGGTTGAAAACTGGAGATTAGCAGACAGTATCCAGCATTCTCCTGCCTTCTCTCTGTCCACTAAAGATCACGGAATGACTGAATCATAAAAAAGTTTAGGCTGGAAGGGACCTTTAAAGGTCATCTAGTCTGACCACTCTGCAATGAGCAGGAAGATCTTCAACTAGATCAGGTTGCTCAGCGCCCCGTCCAACCTGACCTTGAATGTGTCCAGGAATGGCACATCTACCACCTCTCTGGACAACCTGGGCCAGTGTTTCACCACCCTCATAGTGAAAAATGTCTTCCTTATATCTAGTGTAAATCTACCTTCTTTTAGTTTAAAGCCATTACCCGATGTCCTGTTGCAACAGACCCTGCTAAAAAGTTTGTCCCCATCTTTCTTATAAGCTTTAAGTAAGTAAGTAAGCTTTAAGTACTGAAAGGCCACAATAAGGTCTCCCCAGAGCCTTCTCTTCTACAGACTGAACAACCCCAACTCTCTCAGCCTGCCCTCATAGCAGAGGTGCTCCAGCCCTCTGATTAATTTTAAGGCCCTCCTTTGGACTCACTCTAACAGTTCCATGTCTTTCTTGAGCTGAGGGCTCCAGAGCTGGACACAATACTCCAGGTGGTGTCTCACGAGAGTGGAGTAGAGGGGCAGAATCACCTCCCTCGACCGGATGGCCATGCTTCTTTTGATACAGTCCAGGATACAGTTGGCCTTCTGGGCTGCGAATGCACACTGCTGGCTCATGTCCACGTTTTCATCCACCAGTACCCCCAAGTCCTTCTTGGCAGGGCTGCTCTCAATCCCTTCATCCCCCAGCCTGTATTGATACTGGGGGTTGCCCCGACCCACATGCAGGACCCTGCACTTGACCTTGTTGAACCTCATGAGGTTCACACGGGCTCACTTCTTGAACTTATCCAGGTCCTTCTGGATGGCATCCTGTCCCTCAGGCATGTCAACCACACCACTTAGCTTGCTGTCATCCACAAACTTGCTGAGGGTGCACTTAAGCCCACCGTCTGTGTCATTGATGAAGATATTGAACAGTACTCAACCCAACATGGACCCCTGGAAGACACCACTTATCACCGATCTTCATCTGGACATGGAGCCAGCATCTGGTCAATGGAGCCATTGACCACTACCCTCTGGATGCAACCACCCAAACAGTTTCTCATACACTGAACAGTCCACCCATCAAATCCATATCTTTCCAATTTAGAGAGAAAGATGTTGTGGGAGACCGTGTCAAAGGCCTTCCAGAAGTCCCGATAGATGACATCCGTAGCTCTTTCCTTGTCTACTGATGTAGTTACTCCATCATAGAAGGCTAGTAGGTTGATCAGGGTGTCTTGAATCATGTCCTTGTCCTCCATGTGCCTTAGCACAGCTTCTAGGAGGATCTGTTCCATGATCTTGCTGGGCACAGAGATGAGGCTGACAGGTCGGTAGTTCCCAGGGTCCTCCTTTCTACCCTTTTTAAAAATGGGTGCAATGTTTCCCTTTTCCCAGTCCCTGGGGACTTCACCTGGCTACCATGACTTTTCTAATATCGTGGATAGTGGCTTGGCAACTACAATAAATTCCCTCAGGACTCTGGGATACATCTCATAAGGTCCTACAGACTTCTGTATGTTTATGTTCCTCGGGTGGTCATGAACCTGATCTTCTCTTACAGTGGGAGAGGCTTTTCTCCCCCAGTTCCTGCCTTGCTGTCCATCTGCTCAAAAGGTGTGGGGAGAGAGTTTGCCAGTGAAGACTGAGGCAAAAAAGTCATTGAGTACCTCAGCCTTCTCCTTGTCTGTTGTTACCAGTTTGCTAGATAAAACACTGCTTTTCCCAATGCAAAGAAGAGAGGATAGATATTCCTCTATTAGCTAATTCTCACGCTGTTTGCAGTTTCTGTGTTACACAATTCAAAGAGAACAAAGATAAAGGGCTTCTTTGGTGCTTAAAGGTTTGAATTAACTCCTTTTAATAAGTAGTTTTCGATTTTTCTCACAAGGCCTTTCCTAAATCATGAAATTGTCTAGCGTGGTACCAGGGTAGGAGAAGGATATGCTCTACAATAAATTCTATAAGCTGCTTCTAAGCTGAAGTATCTTGCTTGTAAAGAATTGCAACACCTCATGTCAGAATAAAGGGGCAGTTTGAAATCCCCTAGAATAGTCTTCTTTAGGCAACAATCTGAATGACTCTCAAATGTACATGCTTTTGAAGTAAACAGAAGACCAGGACAGCTGTTAAACAGATGTGGAACTTCCATCCTTAAATAACAAGCAAGTGTTCCCATTGTACGCATCCTAATAATTGGTATATTTATTTCCTTCTCTTCTTAAAAGTTAATATTAAAAGAAAGCTAGTGTTTACAGATTGTCCAAGAACAGAGGACAGTCTAAAATAAGGGACAACAAATCTAATATAATCAGGCATTGTTTAAAACATATGGTCCTATTTAGACTTTGGACTATCCTACATCTGTTTTACACACTTTTTTTTTTTATATAATTGTTTCGCCTATTCAATCTTAAGTAAAATTCTTTATTTGTGTCTAACTATACTAGTTAAAGAGAAATTCACCTCAATACTAATGCTATGAACCATGCTGAGATCTTAAGACAGAAATCTTATGATCTTGGATCATAAAATGTACCAAAATTTTACTTTTGTATTAATTTCTTGGCTCATGAAAACAATTTTTATTCTCTTTCTCAAACTGTTGTTTAAGACTAGGGGTATGAGAACTGTATTGAACGTGAAAACTGAGAATTTTGTATAATCACATGTCACCAGGTAGTGAGGTTTTAAGAAAACTGTCAGCTAAAACAGTATTTTCACAAAATGACAAAATTATGGACTTGGAAGAGGTCTTTGGAAGATTGTCCAGTCAAACCCCCCATGCTCAAAGCAGGGTCAACCAGAGCACGTTGCTCAGGTCTGTGTCCAGTCAGGTTTTTAGTATCTCCAAGGATGCTGTAAGTAAAGCAGGAATGTTTCAGTGTGGGAGCCAATGCATTGTTCTGTGGCACTCGCACAAGGTTGTCTTTATTTGGTACCTGGTCCCAATTAAAGAATGAGGCAGGACTTGTTACTTTAGCACTGCTCCATTAGCACTGCTTTCTCCTTCTAGCATGTCATTACACCATTCCTGTTGCTCATTTTGCTCTGAAGGCACCCTCTTTAAAAGTGGTGTTTGATGTCAGCTTAACACTCAAGAAAAATGTGCACTGGATACCTTATCATGGCCTGCCTCTCTCCAAAAGGAAATAGGTGCACTTCTGCATATTCTGCAATCTCCTAAGAGAGCCTGGTTGTCTCTACCTGCTGCATATTAGCACCCTACAGACCTATGCTTTAAAAATATTTTTTATCTCCTCTCCTTTTATTTAATTTGATCAGTTACAGCTTTCTGCTAGTCTATTTGCATAATCTTGTTTACTCAAGTCTGAGCTTTATGATTCTGGAAGCTTCATTTCACCTTCACACCTCTGTGGTCCTCTTGCTGTCCCTGCAATGATACACACAGCACAATAGGGTTGCAAAGCTTGTGCCCCAAAAGAATAAAGCAAGTGGGCCGACTGGTCTAGACTGGGAGGCTCACAAAGTATTGTTTGGAATAATAGGGCTTGTTATTTTTGGAGGGAGTTTAAATATACTTTGTTGAGATTAATTTAGATGTAACAGCATAGGTGAATAAAATAAATATGAAAAAGAGCTAGTGAGTTTGAGCACCAGGACAATCTATAGATATCTTACTGTTTTTTTGTTTGTTTTGTTGTTTGTTTTCTTTTTTTTCATGATAAGAACTGATTACTTTTTCTTGAAAAGTCTCAGTGTCATTTGCTGGTTTTGAAAACATTGTCAGACTACCTCTCTTTTGGTGTTTACTGGAAATATACCCTAGATATAACAAAAACCTCTCAGCTCCCTGAGGCAAACTGTGGAAATGAGCAGTTCTGTGTCAAGGAATCCTTTGATGGAACATTTTCCAGAACACTGCAGCATGCTGCGTGGCGCATGCTGAGCTTCCTTTGCACGGGGAGGAGGGCTGGTGCCAAGCTTGGCTTTTTCCTCCTAGTCTGTAGAAGCCCAGTCAGGCTCAGTGTATAGTGTTACGAGTTGAACAAACACTAAACATTCCTGACTATGCTATAAAAACATCCACAATGAGAATATAAAGACCAAACATCCTAGGATAATTTTAAACACTTTTAAAAGATTTGTGCTACTTGTTAAAAAAACCTTATGGGATCCAGCAGGGTTTTGGAAGCTTGCTGGGCTCTTCATATTATACCAACATGTCTGGGAACAAGTGCAGCACTGCCTGAACTGTGGCCAGAGTCTGCATATGCACGCAAATGTGGGGTGGGTGGTGGTTGCTTAAGAATTTTTTGTGCTTTTCAAGAAGAAACAAATACTTTTAACTCGCTTTGCATCTTTATATCCATTCACATTCACATGCTGCCTTTAGGAAGAAAAGTATGAAAAAGTTGTTTAAAGAAAGAAATTATTATTCTTTATGAGATCTTTTGTATCAGAGGTATGGTATTATTAGTAGTATTTTTTTAATTCCTAAATGCTATCTTGGCCCCTTGAACACAGCTGAGTTGCACTGCAGACACAGAGGAGCAGAATTAGACATATCTGGGCCAACTTTAACATAACAGTACCATGAAGCTAAGTTGCCTCAATGAGAAAATTTTTACTCATTTCTAGTTAGGCTTGAAACTCAAGCTCTCTGACAAATGTTGCTGAAGCATAGCTAACACCAGCTTTCTCTAGCCAAGAGAGGTGCAGCTTTGTGTATGTCTGTGTGTATTGCAAAGGCATGTCCTGACAGCAGTCTGGAAGTGGTCAAATAATCTTGTGGCAGGCAATGACTGCACAACCTGCTTCTGTTAAGATCTTATCTTTTTTTTTTTTTTTTTTTTTTTCTTCTTGTAGATAGTGAGTGTTTGGGTATGTTCAGTCCTTAGACATACTCTGTTCATGGGCTTCAGTGCCCAATAATACTATGCTTACCAATTCTGAGGTCTAAATAGGATATATTTTAAATGCTTCTCCAAGGTCACAACCAAGAACTTTGTCTGCTCTTAACTGCCTTGTAAGCAGAAAATGAGTTAAAACCAGAGGTTCTAGGTTGTACTTAGTGGCAATGGAACTGTGTGGCAAGGAGAAAATTTCTTGGCTGGGAAGATATATTCTGAAGCTGACGCAGGCATCCTTTCTAATCCGGCACTGGCAAGACCAAAGCCCTAGTGATCAGTAAATCACTGAATGCAGTGCTGTTCTGCTATTGATTGAGACTGTTGCCCTGAAGAAGCTCTTTCAAGCTCTGACCTGCTATTATTGTGTCTTGTCTTAGTTTATGCTTTTAATTTTACAGCCGGTTTCCAATATATGTTCTGGAGAGTCACATTTTTTGCTGAAGCTACTCAGGAAGAAATGCAGTCATACAGTAAATATTTTGTAAAATGCAATAGGTTCTTTATTTTGATATTAAACAACTGTTGCCTTAGAGGGATGTCAGGAGGTAAAATATGATAAAATGTTCAAGGAAGTACCCAAAAACATTCCCCCAAATATAGTTCATACATGTGAACTAAGAAAGTGTCTGCTGACATTTTTTTCAGCAGGTATTTGAAGTAAGACTGAGTGTACTCTGGTTAGGCTAATGTCTCAGACTACCAAGACTCTCCCTGTTGGGAATTGAGTAGTCCTATGGTTCCATAAACCTCCTTAGATTTGGTTTCTTCTTGTGGAAGATGCTGCCTGTCACAATTTCCTCTCCCATATAACGAAGTGGGATATTCATGTTCAAGTGTCTGATCTGTCATACATCCCCATTTTTCCTGCCTTATCTGTGGAAAACAGAAACGGACCATACTGACACATCAATGTTCTATGTTGCTGAAGAAACACCCCAAAGTCTATGTGAATTACATTTGCAGATTACGTGAATTAGGCTAATGCACATCATCATATTTCATGGATTTTCCTTGCAATCTAACTAGCCAGAAACTTGCATTTTGAATGATCTGAGTTTTTGATAGAAGGAGACAAGGGCTGAGTGAGGTGCTGGTATGGGATGTTGCCAGTGACAGCACTATGTGAATTCAGTTTGTGAGATGTGGAATACTTCATAAGTTTCCATAGCTGGTGTGGACTCACAGTGATACTGTGGATGCTAGGAGAATCTTAACAGCTCCAGGGATTTAGTTTTTCAGTTAATTTGCTAGCTCTTCTGGCAGGTAATTTTTCCCAACATCAATCATTTTGAAAATTGCTCTGTAGTGAAACAATGTCAAAAATTATATCTCAAATAATTTCTCTCTGCTTTAAGGAATTGTATTACACTCTATAAAGATGGCAAAATTAAATTTATTAATTAAAATGGTTAGATGAAATCTCTTTTTTAAAGGCCATGACTTAATGGTCCAAATATACCAGTAGCGTGGGTGGATGAGCTCTATTGCAGTTAATGAAATTGTATTTGCTTATGGATTTTGCTCAGTTTCTAAGTCCATACTAAGAATATTTAGCTACTGGATAGAAAAAAGGCAATATATTTATTAGAGAACAGAAAAACTATAGCTCATCTTCCTTATACTTATTTTGCTCTGCCTAAAATATCAATGTCTTCTAAGAGGCAACAATTGTATTTTCTTCTGATCAGAATTCAGATTTTCATGGGGCAATGTGTGCTTCAAGAGACCATGTACTCTGTAAGGGTATTTATAACACTGGCCTAAAATGGTTTGCATCAGGTTTTTTTCACCTATGCTGCATGTGGACCATCGTGAAACGATATTGGACCATGATTTCTGGCCCCTACTCTCTCTGGAACACTATATGGTAATTATATGGGGGAAAGAGCAAACTGTCACGTGCCAAAACCATGCTGTTTAAACATCTATGATGGATGCAAATGTCGAAGGAGTCAAACAGCATGGGGACCTCCAGTTTTGGAGCTTCCAGAAGACGGGGGAGGAACAGACATCTAAACTGCAGCATCAGTGAGACTTCACACGTGGGATCTGATGTACAGAAATGGAACCCATAGGTCTTCACAGATGTTTGGCACTTGCTGAGAGGGAAACAGTGATGGCTTTCTGTCCTGCAGCAGCAGCGCAATGATGTGTGTTGAGTCTGCAGGGAAGCTAAGGTAACAACACAGCATCCTGGGATTCCATACATACACTCATGAAAGAACCTCTCTTTTCTTCATAAATCAGTACTGTTTTGTTCCTTTTACCATTACAAGAAATCTCATCCAACCTAGCTCATACTGCTGCATGAAATTAGGTAATTCTACTTCAGCTGCAGTCTGTTTCTCGTTGTGTATTTACTTTACAATCTTTTTGCTTCTTTCTTCCCAGACCTCAGGTTTAAGTTGTTAATGGAGTTACCTTTTTTCAAGAAGGTTTTTTAGTTGCTCTGTCACTGCTGATAAAGAAGTGCAGGAGTCTGAAACATGGCTGGATATATAGAGAAGTAGAGCTGGTGCATTCAGCACTTCTGGTCTGAGCTTTGAGAATACCTCAGATTCAGCTCAGAGACAGAAAATGGTGTGATGTTAGATCCTCATTCATACAGGTAAATTCAGCTGGAGGAAAAGGAGCTAAGGGTACTAAATCACAAGACGTTTGGCCACCTCTCTCATACAGCTTCAGAAAATTAAAATAGCTCTAAGTAAACAATGGAACATGTAGATTTCTGAATGCAAAAAGAAATTACAGAACTAGCATTTCTAAAGTCATTATGGAGGCAGAAGGATTGAATCAAATTTCTGTTATGTTTAAAAGAAAACAAACATACCAGTTGGTACACATATGAATAAATAGTTTTTTCATTACTTATGTGTTGTGAAAAAGTAAAAACTGCCAAAATATATTTGAATAAGCTTTAATTCTGCTGAAACTAAAAAAAAAAAAACCCGAAGAAAAACCAACACCAAAAACCCCAACAAAAAAAACCCTATTTCAAGACTATTTTTTAATTTTAAGTCCCTTTTTCATATCCTCTTTTATAATCTTTAGAGGTAAATGGCTTTTTCTTTGTTGTTTGCTTATGTGCTCATTCACAGTTTGGCACTAGTCAACTTATGGTTGCTTTTTTCTGAATCAGACTTCAAAAGTCTCCCCATGAAACCAGTCTATAAATTTTCAAGTGCTTGAGTAAAACCCTATGTGATGAGGGCAGGGCAGGGTTTGGAGACAGTAGTCATAAACAGCTGGAATATGTTAGTTGTCCTATTGAACATGTGCTAATGTTGCTTGGGTTACAAGACATTTTTTTGTCCTTCTTATTCTCAAGAAAAGAGAAAATGAAATTACATCTGTTCAGTATTGCTGCCTGCCATGCTCGATGGAAAATACGCCTCGTGTTACTTGGGTGCCATCGATGCACAGAACTCACAGCATTGGTTTTCTACTGCTTGTGTAGCAAAGGAATGCGCTAGAAAGGAGCCATATGCCTGCCGTCCCTTGAAAGAGAGGCAGCTTTTCTCTGTTGCTTGCATGTGCCACCTCCCCACTTCCAGCAGGCTTGTTGGCTGTCCATCTATTAAGCTGTACATCAGCTTTAAGCTCTTAGTTTCTTGTTCAAGGCTTTGTTTCATACAATCTGTTTTACATCCTGGGTGAGGTCATTAGAGGAGGAGAACTGTTATACCTCTCTTGGCTGTAATGAGATTATATGACTTTTCAGTGACTAAAGAACTGGTCTGTTATCTTCTTTTGTTCCCAGACTATCCCATATCACGTATGAACTCAAGCATGGTGCACTCATTGACTCTCCTGTTTTCATGTCTTCTTTTATGTGTTTCATATTGCCTGTTCTTCATGAAGCTGTAATGCGTCGCTACCCATAACATATCATCCCACCTCCATATTTTTCGTCTTTGAAAAGACAACTTCTGTTCCAAAACACTGCTGTGGTACTTACGGGAATGCTTGCTGTATCACTGTCCTTCATGCACAAATAGTTCAGTAGCTGGAGCCCCATGCAGCAGAAATCTCATTCCACAGAAAGTCTGAGTTTTGAACTGATTTGCACTCTACTTTGTGCCATTCTGTCATTAATGATTTAGTTTTTCTGATGGTAGGTCATAAAAATTGCCACTACCAGTACTGTTTGAGAAGTCAACCTTAGGTTTTTTCAGAGATTTTAGCAGTAAATATATATATGTAGGAAAACGTCGGCAGTATAATATTCAACACCTATGGCTGCAGGCTGATCTGTTTTTAATACATCCCAGGATCAGGCTGAGAAAGAAAAATATTTTGATTCTGCTAAGGACAATTTGCTATTCTCCAAGGGTAAGAGGAAAAGCATTCTTTTCCCTTTTAAATTTCTACTCTAACTGCCAAGCCTTTCAGATGATACAATTGTTGTCATAGCACTAAACATCCAGAAAACTTGGCTAATTAAGACAGTGGTTTCTACCAGCCCTGCCGATCTCTGCCTTGAGATTATAGCTGCACAAATGAAGCAGATTTGTCAGAAAAGTAGCCAGTACTGAAGATATGACATCCCTTCTTCATTAATTCTGGAAACAATGCAGTATATTAAAGAACAATTGCACAGGAATAACTACCATGTGGTGGTAAGAAAATGCTGCAAATATTTGTCCAGAGAGTGGTGCTCTGATCTCAGCTAAAGCAATACACTCCTGTTTCCTCAATCGTGTTGCCTTGGGGCTCTGGCAAATTCCTCTCTTAATCTTCAACCTCACCTGGAGACACACCCTAGTATGTGGAGATTTGCAGGCAAGGAGTGCAATTTACTCATGAGGAAACAACTTGAAACATCCTATTTTAAAGTGAATGCAAAAGAGGACAAAGAGGACGGGGTCTGCCTTACTATCAAAGCTAAAAATCAGATGACTGAAGTTAAGTTGCGAAGATAATCTTACTGGTTTAGTAAGAGTGGGAGTATAGTTAAGAATGAGCACTGAGTTGCTCCTGCTTTTGCTGAATATTACCTTGAGAGTTTTGGCAACTGTAAACTTATGTATGAAATTGCCTTAGTTTAGCCATCTGCAATGGAAATCACAGATCCGGACAATTCAGACAGCTGTGTAGTCCACCTTGAAGAAATTATTTTAAAGGTAGAAATGGAAATACTTAGTCAGAAGTTTACTTGATGGTGGTCTATCAGGAGTTACATGTGTAGTGTTTCAGAACTCACATCTTTTTAATATTTTTGTTTACGTCATACCCTTTCATGCAGTCTTTCTCACATGCTTTTATTATTTGTGGTTGTTGCCTCAGATTTGGGGTGGCAAGCTCTTTAGGAAAGGACCATTTCTTTGCTCCCTTCTTCAAGCAGGGTTCTTGGCAAATTTATGGTTTTGCTAAAATATTCTAAAATGTTAGAAATAGCTATATTAAACTTAAAGAGTAATTTGATAGAGCTTTTCCTCAAGTATAGCAGAACTATGGTCAGAATTGCCTGTGTGTTTTTAATATAAAAAGTCCACATTTTCAAGGGCACTGAGATCAAGAGCTCTTTTCCTGCCTTGGAGCACTCTTGCAAATTAAGCTTTGTTCAGGGCTTAATACCTGAAATGAGCCTAATCTGCACTTCAAAATTAGCTGTTGTTAATCATGGGGTTGTAACCCTCAATTACCATACCTGCTGAAGTTTGCTGGACGCAGCTACATGTCACTGACAAGGCACTGTGTACTGGATTTTTTTGCTTAGAATCTGTTATTTCCCAAGACTTATTTTTGAAGTTTGCCATAGGGTTTATTTGAGACAGATAGTGGAAATATGCAGACTGATTTTGGTAGGAACTGTATTTTTCTTTTTGACCCTAGGCTCTGCTTGCAGGCAGGAGACCCTGTTGAGACAGAGAGAGAGAGAGAGGTGTTGAACTGAATATTTAGGTATGACATGAAGCTGGGAATCACGTGGCTCTGGTATTTGTTCTTTTTCAGAAGAAATATCCATGAGAGCTACATTTCTCTCCTTGTCTAACCATTCTGCCCCGTTGCCCAGCTAGTTAAGCCTACTGCATTACATGACAATGCTGGAACATGACTTTAGATCTAAAACAATTGATGAACTGACTCATAACACTAATCGTTTTAGGTCTGAAGTAATGTTCTGTTGTGCCGTAATGAAGATGACTCAACACAGTTTCTCCATGGAGAATATTTAAGAGGATAAACTTTTACCCTTAAGAAAGTTTTCTGTACTTTGCTCTTATTTCTTAATTTAAGTTCCATGATACAAAAGACATGGAATTTAAAGTAGTGTTAGTGTTTGTGGTTTTCTTCCTATCCAACTATTTACAAGGCAGAAAGAAAACGAAAACAAAAAAAGCAAATCAGGACACAAGAAATTCTGGCCCTAAATCCTAGGAGTACCTTACATTTTCATACTGGGAAATCACATTAAGCCACTCAGATTGCCAGTGTCCTTAGAGTCCTAATCAGATCTGCAGCAAAATGTTATTATCTGATGTTTAATAAGTAGCCACATCCAACCCTCATCCTGTCCCCTTTCAGTGAACCAGAGATCTTTCTTAACTACAGGCCTTTCTCAGCTATGAAGGGAGAAAAGTAGCTTTAAGTTAAAGAAACGATTGGAGTGAAACATTTATCATATTCATAATGAATTTTAGTATTGGGAGGTTTTGGATGTGCCAGTTGATATTTAGCACTGAATTTCTAGGAAGTGCAGCATCTCTCGCAAATCTTTGCTTGCAGGGTGCACTCCAAGCCTTGGGCTTGTTACCCATGGCTTACGGCAAAGCAATGGCACCACGTGCAAGTGATGTGGACAGTGAACACTTTTGTTCCTAAGACATTTGTCTGAGATTCAGACTAAGATTACTGGCCATTCCTAGTTGCTTTGAAATCCTTAGATGCTGTGACATTAGTGGTACTGGAACCCAGCCTTTGAGCTTCCTCCTGCCTCTCACTGGTATCGTGCTCTTGACTCCCTGAGCTTGGTATGAATCCTTTCCTGTCCCCAAAAATTAGGACTAGTCCAGAATCTTTACACTGTGATAAAGGAATCCTTTATGCAAACCTTTTTGTTGCAGTGAAAGAAATGTAAAAAACCTGGACAAATCCAGGTGGTCATCCCCTATAGGTGTTTGTTTTCAAAGCTTTCTTCCACAAATTTTACTAGAACCATTCTTTGTTAAGTAAGAGAGCCTTTGAGAATTTAGAACTGCTGTGTGATTTTGTTACAGTTTGCCTGAGCTCTTGATGGGAAAAATCAGTTTTCCCTTCTACTTCTCATTTTCATTGTTGGTGGGCATGTATTGTGTAGTGTAACATGCAGCTTTAATTTCACACTCCTGTCTTGCTGCTCTCCTCACTTTGATTACTGTTAGATGATAGTCACATCTACCAATGCTTCCCTGCCACTCTCAGCTAAACTTTTCCCACCTGTAACCTTGTCAGACTGAAATACATGGGGAGTACACACATTAAGGGCCAAGCCTACATCTGTCGTTAACAGCTAAACCCCTGTTTATGCAACTTTTCCTTGGCATTCCCATCCTTTGGGGCACAGGGTCTTTCTAACTACTGCTTAGACTGTTCAAGCACCAGAAATAATTTTTTTTCCTCTGCACAGAATACAGCATGCTGAGCCCCTGTATGACGTAAGTGCCTCTGAGGTGCAATTGCAAAGACACAGAATTCTGCAGGCAGCTATCATAATAAATATGTTGTAATGAAAAAACAGCACTATGAAGGTACAACTGTGATGCCATCAGATGGAAGAGAATGAAAAGAACAAAAAGTCTGTGGCAAGTACAGCTTGGGAGAATGAACAGGAGAAGGGATATTAGGGCACAGACAGGCTGAGCCGCATTCTAAGGGAACAGCTGTGGTTAGTTTGGTTTCTGATGTAGACATGTCTGTGTGGCATGAATGTGTTGAGGTAGCTAAGTATATTCTATCTATTATTAACTAAAGATTGCTGTAGAGCTTTGTAGTGGAAGGCCTATTTTTTCGATGAATTAATTTCCTAATATTGTGATTTATTTCTCATAATTTTCTTGTCTCCCACTAAGATAAATTCCATGCACCACACTTCCCGTGTTACCTTTCAGACAGATGGAGACAGCAGCAGGGATTAGTTTTAACACAAAGTATACTGTTTTACTTGAACACAATGATTAATATGGGAACTTGGACAATCCTATTTTCTTCGATTATTTTTCATTCATGTCAAAATCTGTAGCTCATGCTTCAGCTATTTTATTCACTTGTGTAACTTTTATAGCATTAATCTTACACTCTATGTGTTGCACTGCATTTAAAATAAGTTAATTACAAAAAACTAGAAGTTGAGCTTCCTTTCATTTCAACTGATGCAGTTTCCCACATGGTGCACTTGACCTAGCATGCCTGCTACTGCATTGTAGGCCGGTTTCTTTTCACTCTTAATCCACAGCCCTGGTGAAGTGCAACTTCATGGGGGTGACAGGACATTTTCTGAGAGGATGTAGGATGGTAGTAGAGTTATTTCATGGTTAGCAAGGAGTGTCTAGGCAGCAGCCTGCTGGCTCGGTACTTAGCAACTGTGTTGCAATGGCTTACCTGCCCCTAATCTTCATTTTTTTTGCCACATATGCAACGATTCCAGACCCCATGATGCAAATGACTGTGAATAACATGTCCTCTTTCTTTCCTTCTAGCCCCTTGGTGAAAGAATTTTATGTTATTTTTCTTCCATTGACGTGGAACAAGCCAGGACTGAGGTCTGAATACATTTATTTCAGCTCATCTGTTGGGAGTCTCCCATCTTTTTATTTCCCTGCTTTGAACTAAACCAGAAAACATAACTAGTGACCAATGCAGTTACTTTTCATAGTACATCCTTGAATTTATAGAGTGCTTTGTGCTTTATAACTAGAACAGGTTCCTGCTTCAGGGAACTTACCATCTTAAGTCAGATAGATGTGATATGAGCAATTAAAAAAAAAAGCAAAAAAAAAAGCAAAAAAAAAGCAAGCAGTACAACACGGAGCTGAAATGAAGAGCGTTGCAGAGACATGCTTAGCACAGCCTTCCCAGGATTGCTCCACATGCTGTACTTCTGATTGCTCAGTGTTCAGACCTGTTCTTCTCCAACAAAAACAATATGATTTGGTGCCAGCTGTGGTTCTGGGATGTGCAGAAGAAGACAGAGCGAGCCAAATGACTTTATACAAGCCATGAAAGAGCGCACAGATGATGAAAAATTTGGGTCACTGCCAATTCATTTTCCCCGTTTAGAATATTCCTAATCTCTTGGCCTGGCCAGTTCCTCTTCATTATGTTTTTTTAAGTATTTACCACTTGCCCCAGGTAGATTAAAATACAGATATAGAAAAGTTCAAAACACCAAATGGCTGCTCCACCAGAACCGTCTGCTTAAAGATAATAACTCTAAATTAACAATAACGATTGCGATACACATTTAACATTCAAGCCATCTGACTTGGCTGCTTGATTCAAAAGCCTCTACCCTTTGTGTCTTCTAAAAGAGAATTTGTAGCATACCCACAAGGTTTATGAATTCCACTTCTGGTGGACTAAGATAAGGAGTGAATTTCAAAAAGCAAGATACCTTAAGAGTGATATCATTTGTGTCTTTAGAGAGTAATATGTCCAGTGAAACCTTCACTGTCTAATAATAATAATAACAACAACAACAACAAAACAATGTAAATAACTAAAATGTCTTTAATAACATATTAAGAGACTTAAAACATGTTTAAAATGTGTAAATATTGGAAAACTGGAATGTATAATCAGAATCCTAATTTTAATGATATCAAAGCCAGGATTTCATTTCATCAGTACTGCAATATGAAAAATTAAGGGTAAGTGTGATCAGCTTCTGCTGCAGTGAATTCTGGAACACACCATCCAGCAACTGTACACCTTTAGAGCTCTTTCCAAAATGTAATAAGTAGCACATTTAGACTGATGACATTTCCCCCCAAAGATGAATAAAAAGAATGTCATAAAATGCTCATTAAGACGTGCATGCTCCATGACATTTGGTTGTAGTGCTGACATAACTAATAATAATTCTTTGTCCTCTTTCTGGTACTTCAAATTAACTTGTTTAGATTTTCCCCAGTGCACAAGTATGCTCAGGCACTGGGGAATTTTATATACTTAGCCCATCTGAAACCTGATCTGATATACATAATTAACTCTTAGCTTTGTAAAATTCTAATGATTGTCATTGTTCTGTGGAAAATGACCCTTTTGCCTTTGTACACTCTTGTACGTCTAAAATACAGCAGAAACCTGACACAGAGAGGCACCAGAGGTGCAGAGAGTGGAACCGTGCAGGGGCACAAAACAGTCAGTTCAGGTCAAACACTTGTCAGATGTAGAAAGATCCATAATCCATATGGTGCATCATTGCCTTTTCAAACAGAGCTATTCTGTCTATTCTGGTTTAGAAATCCAGTTAAGATGGTAAGGAATAATAAGCTAAATAGGCTGAAAAAATAATAGCAAAAGAAAAAAAAGAAGCTGAAAAAGCAATAGCAAACTGTCCTGGGTTAATGCATAGTTGACTGAGTGCTTTTTAGCGCACTAGAAAACATCCAAGTTGTGGATTTATTAGGAAAATTTCTAGAAATAGCTTTTAACAAATAGAATAAAGTGTTCGTTGTCAACCTGACTTCTGTGTTTGATTTTACTACTAAACAGGCATAAGCTGATTTGGAATTTTTAGGAACATTCAGTGTTCAATGGTCCAGTTCTGCTTTCATTGTCAGTGGTGTCATTGCCACAACATAAATCCAGCATGGAGAATTCCAGAAAGTACAGTTTCAGCCTGCTACTACCTCACTTTTAAGCTTTTAAATTTTCTCTTTCTCAGCATGTGCTGTTAGGTCTATGCACCTAGGAAGGTGGAGATAGTAACATTAGCCTTTGTGGGTGTTCTTAATACAAACAAGTGTTGTGCTTATTTATCTGAGCTGGCATTCTTCCCGTATCACATCTAGCTATGCCTTTTTTCTGTGGGCCTTATGCCGTTTATTACTTTAGCTTATAGCATTGCAGAGGACTTAAGCCAACCCATGGAAACTTAGCACTGTTGTGGACAGGCAAATTTATCTGGTTATGATTTTATACACATCTTAATAAAATTTTAATTACAAAAAATATCCCCCAACTACAATTCTTCTGGCATGCTTTAATAGAATTAAAGGACAAGAGATGGGCCACCTCCTAAAACTTGGTTGTATATGGAAATAAATTTATAGCCACTGTGATCAAACTACTAGAAACAATGATTGGTTGAAATATGACAGATATTCACAGAAATCACACTTATCAGGAAACATGGTGGGTTTTATTACTCTTCCCAATGGAAAGAAAAAAATTCTAAAGAGCAGTCTTGAGGATGGAGAGCTACCAAGTGTGCAATGCCTGATGAAAGGTCCTTAAACTCTATGGGAGTTTATAAATGAGCATAAAATGACACACAGAGAAATTGCCTTATTCCACCAATGCCAAAGGTCTGTTGCATTACAGCCTCAGCCAGGCCAGTTTTGTGGCACTAAGTGAGCAGAGTATTTCCAGCCAGCTGTCCTATGGTCTTTCAACAGCAAATGGGGTGGATGGTACTGCACAACTGGGTAGGGCAGCTATTTTGGAAGATATCACACAGGTAAAGGGTTAAGGAGTGGCACAATAAATTAGCTCATGCAGGGGATAACTGCTTGAGAAAATGAAGTTCTTGCTAATCTGTGGGTGTTAAAGAAAGTCCATAAATGTGTTTTATGTTGAAACATACCTGCTTTATTGAGTTGAGGCTAAAGAGCAAGGGTGGAGCTGTAGATGAGCTTGAAAAATGTGTTTGAAAAATGGCTAAACATTTTATTCTTTCTCTACTTCTTCCCTTGCATCCTCACACATTTTCACATCTCTTCTGGAATGGAAAACCTGTCCCAAGACATTGAATTTAGTGGCAAAACCCATGCAGTTGGTGCTGGGATCAGGATTTCACTCCTGGGTTGTTTCATACGCTAACAGTATTTACACTTGCAGGAAAATAAGACCTCAAAAAAGCCGTGTAGAAATCCTGACAAATCTCGCCTATATTTCATGCTCCCTTTCTTCTGTGTTGACGCACTGGCTCAGCTCAGCAGTGACCTCTTCAGCAGTCATCAGAACTTGATGCTTTCAGAAGGCTGTATTATTGTCATAAACGCAACCTGGAAGTCACCAGGTTCCTGAATGCGTCTGAATATTTCTTCCATTCCTCAAAGACCTATGTAGGGTTTCCTAAACACAAAATCCAGCATGTTCTCTGGTGCTTTGTTCTATGGCAGGGTGTGGCAATAGGAGTGCAAGAGATGATAGTATTTTGCCTGTGTATCCCAACACATCCCCCAACATCTGCCCTTAACAAACAAGGCTTTGTGAGAGAAATGGTTCAGACCTCTAACGAGCAGCATATGGTCAATTTGTAAGCACAATCAATATTATTGAGTTACGTTGCTAAAAAAACCTCAAACCAAAACAGAAGAAACAACAGAAAGAAGAAATATATTTGTGAGTTTCAGGATCTTAGTATAATCCTGTCCTTCCAAGTGCTTAGATAGTGCTTAATATTTCAAAGTGGATATATATTTTGCCTGTATTTTGTCTAATCAAACTGCTTCTGGAGGGAAAGAGTAACACACTTCATTGCAAATTTCTGTAAAGTATCAGAGCAATGTATGAGTGTCTGTCTGTGACTACTCTAGAAAGGCAGGATAATTCAACTAGCTAAATATATATTTCAAGATAGTGAGTCCTTTTATAAAGTTATAAACCAATACATTTTCAAGCTCAAGACAGAATAGGGTGTGAGAATGCTATTACTGTAGTCTGAGTACCAAAAGGCAAAGAAGCCTGATAAGAAATGCACAGAATGATAAGATAATTCTGTGGCAGAAGAGAAATCTGCCATCTCATGTAAACGGAAAGGCCACACTGACCTCCTAAGTGCTTAATTTCAAGTAGGTTTCTTTTGAAGGTTGCTTAGACCTTGACTCAGACTTTTCTGGCTGTGGCATTTGTTAATTATCTAAAAGGGTACATCTCTGCAGCTGGAAATCACCAGGTACCACATCCTTATCAAATGTAAGCACTGATGGTATGGTAGGCAGGAAAGACTCTCCATAATTGCTATCCTAAGGTGTAGAGGATAAAGCATATTAATGAGATTTATTTTACATAATAACTTGCAGCTTTTCAAGTGACAGCACGGATATCTTCTCGGATATATTACTAGAGAGACCAACTTAGCAAAAGTTTATAAACTGAGAGAACTAAATGATTTTCTATCTAAACAGACTAAGCAATAGAAATGTTTTGGGAACATTTTAGTGTGTTTCATTCAAGAAGCCAATCTATTAAAGAAAACATTAATGTAAGACCACAATAAAAGAAGAGGAAATAGTACAGTAATTTAGATGTTGCAATATATTTTCACACTATCTTCAGCACTTTAATAAAAGGTTTCTAGAGAACTAGACACCCTGTTGCCACAACAGTTTAATTCAACAGGGAGCCGCCATTGCTTAAAGAAGAGATACATAGCATGACCAAATGGGCCCACTACTACATCAACAAATAGAGTACTAACCCTGTGCTGCATTCACCCTGCTTGCTATGCTTGTCATAGGAAAAGAACAAGCAGTGCAGGTAGGTAACAGATTCCTAGCAACATTGCATCTGGAAGAGCATGATTTAAAATATAGCTATTTGCCTTTGCCAGAAAGTGAATGATTTTATTTCTCTGTAACTTGGAATTCCAGGGACTTATATATCAGCTGGGTTTTACCTGCAAAGGTGAAAGATTTCAAAAGTGAGTGAATTTAGTACTAAATTATCCAGGAGTACAGGGGAGAGGCAATGTCAAGCATCAAGACTCTTAATAAAGATGTATCTTTCCATTTTGTTGTTCCTTAGCGGCAAGTCGTTCATTTATAACTTAGGCTGATAGGATGACTAGTTTATAAAATCAGACACTTGACCATGATTTAGCTTGCTATTTGCCATATGCATTCATATAATTCTTCAGTACACAACTAGGGGTGACAGCATAGTTTTTGGTTAGCGAACAGACTTTAGTTAGTGTACAGACTTTTACTTAATGGTCAATGCAGGGAACTGAAGTGAAACTTCAAAAGTATTTTCATTTAGGATGGCAAAAAGTGTTAATCAAGTTCCCCTGGCCATTTTGTCCACCAAGTCAGTCAGAAGCTGTTCTGTGCACAATAATCTAAATAACCATGTTGTAGGTCTCCAATAATTTGCTTTTCTAGCTAGAGTTTTCTCACTGTAGAAGTTTTCAGAACGGTTAAGGGTTGAGTGTGTAGGTTACACTTTACGGGATTTTCTTGGTTATATCTTTTAGTTGGTTCTTAAGTAAGGCATTGCTTTTTGACAGATCACGTGGACATAATAGATGTATGGCCAAATGCAGGGAATGCTGGGAACTAGAATAGGTCTTGTCTTAAGAGGTGTGATAGACCTGTCATACTGTTATGCCAGAAGACAGTAATAGTTTAACTGTTCTACATAGCAGGTGCCAGTATGTTTCACCCCATCCACTGTATTGCTCCTAATAATACATTTTCAACAAAGCATGTCCACAGGAAGTGTTTTCAGTCACGATTAGGACTCTGCCAAAAAGGTAGAACAGCTGTGTCAGTGACTGATTACTTGCATCAGCAAAAATGTTTGCATGTTACGATTTTTTTTGTTTGCAGCTACAGCTGCATTGTTTTTTCTCTGTCTTTCACTGTTTGGCTGATACTACTGTAACCTAGTACTATTGAAGCTGTTTCCATGCTGTAATCAGGGCTTTTTCTTTTTTGTCAAATGGAAGAGATTTTTTAGGTCTCCCCCCTCCCCTCCAATAAGGCAACTTTCTAAATTCTGATAGATTTTATAGATCTCCTCCACAAGTTTTTCAGGTCTTCAGCATGGTTCCTGAAATGCGGACACAAGGCTGAGTGTCATATTCTAGCATTAGTTTCATGGCAGAAATAGAGATAAAATTGCATCTTTATTTTTCTACAGTACCTTTTGATAAATATTATCATAGAATAGCCCAGGTTGGAAGGAATCTCAAAAGATCATCTGATCCAACCTTTTGTGGGAAGGCAAGCCTAGATGAGATTATCTAGCACCCTGTCCAATCACATTTTGAAAACTTCCAGCAATGGGGACTCTACCATGTCCCCAGGGAGGTTGTTCCAGTGAATTATCTTACTGTGAAAAAATGTCTTTCTTATGTCAAGAAGAAACACCTCCTGGTAAAACTTGCACCTGTTGTCCTTTGTCTTCTCTATGTGGCTGCTTGTGAGGAGACAGCCTCCATCCTCTTTGTAGTTACCCTTTAAGTACTGAAATACTGGGATGAGATTCCCCCTGTGCCTTCTCTTCTCCAGCGAGAAACGAACTCCTTCAGTCTTTCATTATACGGCAGGTTCTCTAGCTCTTTCACCATCTTTGTAGCCCTTCTTTGGACCCTCTCCAGTCTGTCTGCATCTTTCTTGAAATGTGGGGACCAGGACTGGGGACAGTACTCCAGGTGCAGTCTGACAAGTGCTGAGTAAATTGGGAAGAACACAGCTCTATCTCTTGCTAGTAATGCCCCTGTGGATGCAGCCCAGGGTCTAATTTGTGTTTGTTACTGCAGCAGCACACTGACTTGTGTTCAGCTTGTCCACCAGGACCCCCAGGTCCCTTTCAGCAAAGCTGGTCCCCAGCCACACAGATCCCAGCCTGTACTGGATTCTTAGGTTATGGCATCCCAGGTGCAGAACTTTACATTCATCTATATTAAAACTTCATGCTGTTCATGCTGCCTGTGGCAGGGGGTTGGAACTTGATGATCTTCAAGGTCCCTTCCAACCTAAACCATTCTATGATTCTATGATTCTTGCTAGCCCACTCTTCCAGCCTGTCCAGATCTCTCTGTAAGATGGCTCTCCTTTCTGACATGTCCCTCTCACCACCCAGTTTGACGTTATCAGCAAACTTGGTTAGAGTGTTTTCAATCTCATCATCCAGATCATTTATGAATATGTTGGACAGTGCGGGGCCCACGACTGATCCCTGGGGCACCCTGCTTGTAATAAATAGACCTGAGATGCACACATGTGAACTTGTTGTATGCTAACAGAGTCACCTGAATATTTGTACACTTTGCAGGTACATTGAAAATCCCCAACAATAAGCACTTTTTAGAATTATTTTTACATCCCTTTGTTAAAAATATAGGTTTTGCAGCTAAAAATATAGGTTTTGCAGCTGTTTTTCAGTCTTTTCATAAGCCTCCTTTTTATTTTTCTGAAGATATAAATTTTGAAATGTTTTTGAGAAGATTTTAGGGGAAGATTTAATTATTCTAACGGTTTTCTGACTTTGCCTTTCCATGCTAATCTGCTAAATATTTTTTTCCATAACTGCAGGTGTATATTCTGGGAGATTGATATACAGATATCTTTTTTTTCTCCCTTTTGATTTAATGGTGAACAATAACTTATGACTGTGAAACTGAAGTTACTTAAGTTTGCTTCGAAACTTCCAGTCAAGTGGAATCTATAGCCTTCCTGGGAAGCCATTAGAATCTTTAATTACTCTGACAGTTAGCAGACTGCATTTGCTTTCAAAGTCCGACTTATCTAACCTCAGTTCCAGTCTCTGAGTTTTGTCTTTGTTAGCAAGTTTCCCTGTCCAAACATCTAATACAAGGTTAATGAATTGTTCATTATAGTCTACTATAACTGTAACACTGTGTGTTTACTAACTAGTATTTTTGTGCGGAAAAAGAATTTTAATGTCAAACACCAACTCTATTTTCTTCTCCATAGTGTGTTTCATCTCATCTAGACTACAGTAATCCCTTGAAATATGACCACATAGCAAAATTTGTTTAAAAGCATTTAAGATCAGTCCATTTTTACTCTCATTTTATCTTCTTCATCTCACATGCATGGATCTCATGTGTTTATCATCTTCATCAGTGCCTTCCTTCTCTTCTGTAAATTACTGATCATTGCGAGCACCAGTGATACACTCTTATTACCAAGTAATTGTGAAAGAAAGAGAGGGAGAACAACAGTAGAAGAGAAGGAATACTTTCTTCAGCCTAGGGGCTGTTTTCTTGCCAGTAACAGTGTGGTTGAGTGCTCCATGGTGCAAATCCATGTAAGTCATAAAAGAGTGTTCTTTGTCTCTGGGAGGCCGGTACTTCTCTCTCTCCTTGTTGAAAGGCAGTTAAGTCAATTTTTATATCCAAGTTTCTTCTCAGAAAGGAGGCAAGTTATATAAAATCTGTAATACTTGAAATTTCTTTGTTATAATTGGTATGAATATTTGCTGACTGAAATGTATTGTGGTATTTGCTTTTTTAAAATAGATTTAAAAGATCTACGATTTAATGTTACAAGGATTAGCAGAAATGCATTTTTAAATATTGTTGGAGTTTTAGGGCATTGTATATAAAGGAAACCAATTAGCTGCTGAATAAGAGTTCTGGCAGACATTTCCTATCATGAGGGCAGTGATTTACTTTGCCTCCATTTTCAGTTTTATCCCTTGCTGCCTTTATTTCATTTAAAAGAAACAGGCAGACTCCTGAGGCAATATTTTCAGATGCAGCTGTCCAGTCCTGCCATAATACCCATTAGTCTGAATGACGCAGAACAGAAGGTAGAACAAATGGATAAATACTTTGTATTGTAAAACACAATTAATCTAGATTCAGACTGAGACAGGGAGATTAACCTGAAGAAAATAAAGAAATATAAGAGTTCACCTATTGAAATTACATTTCAGTTTGTAAATAACAGGTGAGGTAATGAGAGATCCACGCACAGGCCTGTTTTCTACAAACTATAGGACACAGCTAGGGATAACTGCTTTTTTCTAAGATATGCTTGATAAAACAAAGCTATCATTCTCACTAGCCCATTTGAGCCATTGCATTTTTAAAAGACTTGGCAGTCAGAAAGGTTGGTTTTTAAAACAGTTAGCCAAGACACGTGCCAAAGTCCTGTGTTCATATAGCAAATTCCAAAACCCTTCTTTGCAGTGAGGAGACAAGGCCTGTGGGAGAGAATGTAGTTGGGCTTGTCAGTGTAGGGCAGCCGAACAGAAAAAGTGCTGAACAGCAAAGTCTGGAAAAGTATGTTTGCCTTTCCTTTTACTGACATCTAAGGAAGAAAACATGTGGCTTCTCTTCTTCCTCCCGTAATGCCTTTTTTCTCCTAGAAATAAAAGGTACAATACCCCATGTCAGGAGGACATCTATAAAAAATGTTAGTTGTTTGGGGATAAAAATACTGTGCCCTTAAAGTCTGATACTGCTTAGTTGCAAACCTGAAGACTGTCCTAATTATAGGATAGTTACAGATGCAAATCTTAAAATTCGGACTGTAGCTCAAAGAAGATAGACAGCTAATGTGCAGTAACTTGTTACTCTTTGAGATATTTTTTGTGTGTGTTGAACCTCTGGATTTTCAAAACAGTCTGGAATTTTAGTGGGAGTGATATACAATATTCCTTAGACTGATCTGAGGAGGAATAGTGGACATTTTGGTATTTTCCCCACATGTGACAGTCTGAAAAGCAACCTTTCTTCCTGTTGTAAAAGGTCAAGTTGCAGCAACAATGAGATGTGTCTTGACACATCTCCCAGTTGCTGTGGGGAATAGTTGGCAGGGTGATATCCTGGTGTCACAGCAAACTCACAGAGCCGCGGGATGAAGCCTTCTGACCAATACCCTGTTAATCTCATTTCCGAGACTCCTTACGCTTGTGGTCTCAGGATGACACAGTGGTTTGCACTTTGGCAAATAGAGTAAAACATTACTGGGTCGTAGCTCAACATTATTACCAGTGCACCCATCTTTATGAGAACACGCTTTTATTGGCAGAAACATTTGTATTTACATCCAAATTATTAATAAAAAGTCTGATTATCATTGGAGAACCACCAGTCAACTAAAAACATCCCCATTCCATGTTTATTTCTCAGTGACATCTACTTTGATGTCTATCAGTCAGCTTTCTTAAACTGCTTATTTGGCATGTTAAGGATATTGCATAGTGTTATTTTTAACCAGAATGTTGTGCAGTACCAAGTCAAACAGCTTATTGTAACTCCAAGCACGTTGCCTCTGTGTTGTACCTCAACCAAATCTGCAGTCTGATTGGCGAAAGCAGTTTCGTTTGACAAGATCTATTTTCTGTAACACGATGTTAACAAGCAATAATTATATTCCCATCCTTTCATCTTTTATCTCTTGCATTCCATATTAACTCATCTCCTACTTCACCTGGACTAATCAGATGATAAGTATTTAGGTCATTTCCCTGCTGTTGTGAATAATTGCACATTAGCTGTCAACCAAGGCTTTGTAAGATATATTTAAAGCTAATATTAGTGTGATATTCTTGGCTAGCTTTTTTAGGATTCTTGAGTACAAGTCCTCCTAATTTTAAGAAATTTATTCCCAAAGATGATGCTGAGCACAGCTTGCTCCTTAATAACCCATGAGCTGGGCAGGACTTTGTGTCCTTTCCTGTACCCTGCTGTTTTTTAAACACAGACACACAAAACACACAAAACAAATATAAGCTGTTCTGCCTTTTGTGCATAATTCCTGCTCAGGGTACGATACCACTGCTACATGTATTTTTTTCCCCTAAATACTTTACCTGCTCTTTATCCCTCCATGTCAGGGATTTACACCTGACTTCTTAACATTACTCCTGCATTTTCACTCCTGAATTGCCGTTTTTTGCTATGCATTCCTTTTTTTAGCTCTAATTTCTGCTTTTACTTTCCTGATGTGCTTTACCATTACTAGCCAGGTTTTTTGCTTTCCTGACAGTAGTCAAACTGTCTAATTAAGTCATATTCTAAAATCTTCATATTTCATTTTGGAACATGGATGCCTCCAATTTTCACTCAGTTTTATTGTCTTCCTCAGTGTCAGGCACTTGATTTCTGACTTCTGAGTTTTTCATTAATCTTAAAAATCTGTGAAATGTAGACTGAAATCCAAATGATCAAGTTTCAGTTGAGATTTTGTGGTTTAACTCTATAATTTGAAGAAAACGGAAGAGCTGGGATCAAGATTTGGGTGTGAAGGTCACCAAAGTTTGCATGGGTCCATCTTGTATATTGTACTCTATTTGCCATTATAGAGTAGACACACCCTAGACAGAAATAGTTTTTAATAAACATGTCCATTCAGTAACTGACTGTGTGTCTCCCCCAATGTCAGTGCTGTAGCACCTCTGGTGCATGTCATAACCTGAACATTAGCTGTCCTATCTCTTCATTTGTAGGCAAAGGAAAACAGTAAAAGAGGCAGTAAAAATTCTTAGTTAGATGTTTTTGAGCATTTCTTGCCCTTTAAATAAACTTTGTTTTATAGTTTCTGCTTTACTATTTACATTTCTTTATCTTTTTAATTGATAAAAGTTATGTTGCATCCTTTCCAGGTGTCTGGGCCTTCTGGTGGATGGTAACACATGTCCAGATAATATATTTACATGTCTTATTATTTCTTTTTCCTTTGCTGGTGGTTTCCAGTTTGAGTGGAGTTATTAAGATAAGACATGAACTTAAGCAATAGAATTTTATTGACCAATATTCAATAGAAGTGTAGGAATAAAGGAAAATAAGGATAAATGTGAGATTTAGGTCCTAAATTAAATTTACAGAAGTGTTCTTATAATTGGCTTATTACGATTAAAAAAAATCAAAGCAGTGATTTCCCTGGAAGAATTTCTGAGCTAAGAACAGCACCATGATTTTTTGATCAGATTTAGGGATATTCCTTAACAAATGAAAAGTAAAATGAATAATCTTTCTGATACAGATCCTTTCACTGGCCAAATTTCCTAGCAGGATAGCAACTTAACTCTCCTGATGTTCTGTGTCCTTTATGCAAGTCTTGTCAGCTGAAAAGTTGTGCTGCCTTATAACACAGCCCATTTCTAACAGGGGCCTCCTAGGGAGCCGTACAATGCAGCAAGTTTCTCCCTGGTGACTCACGATCCTTTTCCCAGCATCACACCATTGCTCTTTTCAGCACAGAGTCTCTCTGAATGGAAAAGGAGGGCTGGATTATCCTTTCTGTTTTGCTATTAGATGTAGCCCTCTGGCTCTTGGTAAGCTGCCAGTGGTGGATGTTTGGATTTTCTTGCCTTAGCAGGTACTGGGACTTTTTCATGTAGATGGGGAGGTCTTAAAGTCCTTCTGTCTGAGTCAGGGCCACTCAGCTAGACATAAACTCAGCAGGAGCCGTGTGTTCAACAGAGAACATTGTCTCTCCAGAATTTCAGATTTATTCATAGAGACTTTTTATTCAGCTTCAGCCAAAACAAAAACAAACAAGAAGAGTCTACCTCCTGCACTTTCCCTTCCAGCTGCTTCACAGTCCGTAAACAACAGAACAAATCATCAGTCTACAGGCTGTCTTCTTTTCTCTTGGTAGTGCTCAAGATCCAGTTTCCAGTTAACACATCCCTGCCTTTTCCCTGATTTCACGGCTGTAGCCAGATGAGATCAGCCCAAAGGAAAGAGGGGGCAATGGAGCCTCGGCCTTACTTTTTCATGGAAGTGTTTCCAAATGGGGCAGTAAAATCTAATTCAGAACCACAGCTGAGACCCACTTCCAAGTAAGTATTCTAGTTGCAAAAGGTACATTAAGGTCTGCTTCTGTGGCAGACTTTCCTGCTTTTATTTTTTCTCCTAGCTTGTAGTCAGTGCCTAGTAATTGCTTATCCCAAACATTTTACTGTTAAAGCCTCCCGTGTCCCAAAACCAATCTCAGGAATTCTCTGCAATGCTTAAAAATAGTAATTTGTGCAGCTAAGTTCCTTTTATTGTTTTGTTTTGTTGTTTTGTTTTTTTTTTTTAAACTTGCAGGTACCCTTGAATCATATATTAAAGATTTTTCCTAAACTCATACAAGCTGGAAATTTATCCTTAAAAAACAACAGCTGAGATTATCTAATCACCTGCTCAAAAATCCTTCAAAATATCAGTTACTGGGATTTTTGCTGATATGTACGTTCTCTTTACCCCAGATCAGGAGTCAGAATGAGGGTCCTAGGCTTTACCAAAAAAAGACAAAACTGTATAACTTATTTAGCGATAAGCTAGACAGTTTCTATATTAACTATACATTGATGTGTTTGTACAGTCCTCACTGACCTAGAAAACATGAAAAATTGCTGGCTATCTGTGTAGCCTTGATTTCTCTTTTCTTTGTTTCCATTTAGCTTCCTCTTGTCATTGTGAACTCTTTCTAGGGTATTGACATCTTAGTGTAAGTCAGGGACACCATCATGTTAAAAAGAGACTAGCACAGACTAAAAGATACGTCTATCTGTAGCCATAAATACTATTTTCCCACATCGGCAATAGTTTCAAGGGTCCAAAACAGCTCTCAGTGTAAGCCAAATATTCTTATTAAACCTGGTTCATGTTATCTTAACTTTCACTCAAAATTTCCACGGGTTTAAAAGCTCCTGTGTATCTTCTTGAGGCCTTCTCTTGCAATTAGACCTGATCACTCACTTTTTTTGGCAACAATACGAACATAAGTTTACATCTCATTAACCATAAACAGCCTGCAGTGATGTGGATGAACTTTTTTGTATCTCTCACAGCTGGTAAGTGCTGACTTAATCAGTTGACCAGAAAGTTCAGACTCATTTAATATTTTTGTAGTTTTGCTGGGTTTTTTTTTTCTGTTTTAGATGAAAACTTACAGTTCTTTTACTGTGAGAAATGGCATGAAAAGCTCATCTGCATATACACTGTGTGAATATTCAGCACATGCATAAAAAGAACACTGATGATGTTGCTAACACCAGAAAAAGGCAGTGCAATTTCAACTGCTCTGTGGTGGTCTTGAACTCCATGGCTTCATCCTTTTCAGTTTTAGTGCAAGCAAATAAAATCTGCATTTATTAATTTATCAACAGATATCAGTGTCTTTTCTTCTTGCATCTGTGTATGAGGTCCCAAGCTTCATCTGCTTCTCGTCTGGGTTATGCAAACTCTACTCTGAAGGCAAGTGTTCGATTCTTCATAAGTATGATTCCCATCTCTTCCCTTTGGGAATACTTTTAATAACAAATCTCTAAATAACCAGAGGAATAGTAGAACTGAAAGTGAGGGATCTTTTGGTGAACGTTGTTTATGATGAAACAAGGCAGCAAAGTATGAAAAGACCTCTGAGGTAAAATCCCTTTCTTATCATCCATATGTGTAAAGGCAGCACTAAAGCTGATTTCAGGGCCATGGACAACTATGAATCACATGGGCGACCCATTTTGACTAAGCCAGAAATATTTTACGTAAATTGCATATACAAAAATCTTTGAAAATTGTATGCTTACAACAATTTTTCTATATCTAAGTCAGTACTTTAGTTTCCACAATAAATTTCATGACATCTTAACCCCTTTGGAATTAACAACCCTTTGCACTCTTCTCACCTAGCCAGCTGTGAAAGCAGTAATTACACTGGCCTCAAAATTAGTTGTTTAGATACTGAAGGAACTGGAACTTGTCTGCTGACTCTAAAATGAGTAGGAATTCCTGAACCATAACATCTCTACAGTAGAGTTTTTCAGCACAGGTATAAAATTAACTTTCTTTTTTTTTTCACTAGTTTGGAAAATAAGGATAATAGAAAGTCAAATTTAGTAGAGACAAAAGTGAAATGTCATGCATATAGACAAATATGGACAATTTTAATAATCATTCTGAAACATCATTCAACTTAGACTAATGTCATATTATCACAGATCATGATCTCTGGAGGTTCTAGCACAGCCCATCAAAATATCTGTGGAAAGTTATGTTTCTCTTTTATTTTCAAAAAATTAATTCCTAGTTACTTTTCAAGGTTAAAAACTCAAGTTCATACTTCCCTGAAAGTCTCATTGAAAGATGGTGTCATTAGCGAAGAGCTTCACAAAGAGTATTCTGCTTCTGCAGATCTAGGACTAGAAATATTCTTTCCACTTCTTCCAGAACTCAATGAGACACGCACTGTTGGGATAAGACCTGGAACAAGGTGGAAGAGTGGGTAGTAAGTTTGGAGTGTTGAACTCTGCCTAAACAAACCACAAAATCAGACCACCTGTGCGAAAGAAGGACAGCGCAACACCAAATCTCACATCTCTTCTGGAATCAGCTTTCACACAGAAATCCACAAAACAGTGGCTTCTGGTGGGTACCTTCAGTATGGTTCATACAAGGAAGGGAAGTTTTACAAAGACAGGATTATGGTCTTATATACAGGCTGTCTGAGATGGTCAGCTTTAATCCTAGACTTCTTCAGTTATGACTAAAAGGGGTCTTCAAACTCATCCTTTGGAGACAGTGTACCCATATATACTTCCCTGAAATACTGACATGGCCAGTGTGTTACAACGATGCTATATATTCTGTTCCAACAACCACTAAAAATCCCAAGAAAACAAAGTCACAGAATCACAGAATCACAGAATAGTCAGGGTTGGAAGGGACCTTTGGAGATCATCTAGTCTAACCCCCCTGCCAAAGCAGGTTCACCTAGAGCAGGTTGGACGGGATCACACCCAGGAGGGGTTTGAATATCTCCAGAGAAGGAGAGTCCTCATCCTCTCTGGGCAGCCTGTGCCAGTGCTCTGTCACCCTCAATGTAAAGAAGTTTTTCCTCATGTTCAGATGGAATTTCCTGTCTTCCAGTTTGTGCCCATTGCCCCTTGTCCTGTTGCTGGGCACCACTAAAAGAGTCTGGCCCCATCCTCTTGACACCTGCCCTTTAGATACTTATAAGCATTAAAGAGATCCCCTCCCGGCCTTCTCTTCTCCAGGCTAAACAGACCTAGGTTTCTCAGCCTTTCCTCGTAAAAGGGGTGCTCCGATCCCTTGATCATCTCTGTAGCCCTCTGCTGGACTCTCTTGAGCAGTTCCTTGTCTTTCTTGAACTGGGGGGCCCAGAACTGGACACAGTACTCCAGATGTGGCCTCACCAGGACACAGTAGAGGGGGAGGAGGAACACCCTCGACCTGCTGGACACGCTCTTTCTAATGCACCCCAGGATACCATTGATCTTTTTGGCCACACAGGCACATTGCTGACTCATGGTCATCCTGTTTTCCACCAGGACTCCCAGCTCCCTTTCCACAGAGCTGCTCTCCAGGAGGTCAGCCCCCAACCTGTACTGCTGCATGGGGTTATTCCTCCCCAGATGCAGTACCCTACACTTGCCCTTGTTGAATTTCATTAGGTTCCTCTCTGCCCAACTCTCCAGCCTGTCCAGGTCACGCTGTATGGTGGTGCAGCCTTCCGGTGTGTCAGCCACCCCTCTCAGTTTTGTATCATCAGCAAACTTGCTGAGGGTACACTCTGTCCCCTCATCCAAGTCATTGATGAATATGTTGAACAAGACTGGACCCAGTACTGACCCCTGGGGAACACTGTTAGTTACAGGCCTCCAACAAGACTCTGTGCCACTGATCATAACCTTCTGAGCTCTGCCATTCAGCCAGTACTCAATCCACCTGACTGTCCACTCATCTAACCCACACTTCCTAAGCTTACCTTTGAGGATGTTATGAGAGACAATGTCAAAAGCCTTGCTAAATTTGAAGTAGACAACATCCACTCCTCTCCACTCATCCAGCCAGCCAGTCATGCTATCATAGAGAGCTATCAGATTGGTATAATATAGTTGGTGAATCCATGCTGACCACTCATGATTACCTTCTTTTCCTCCACATGCTTAGAGATGACATCCAGAACGAGCTGTTTCATCACCTTTCCAGAACTGGAGGTGAGGCTGACTGGCCTGCAGTTTGCTGGGTCCTCCTTCTTGCCCTTCTTGCCCCCCTGACTGGAGTGGCAATGGCTTTTCTCCAGACCTCAGGCACCTCTCGTGCTCTCCATGAGCTTTCAAAGATGATGGAGAGCGCCTTAGCAATAACATCTGCCAGCTCCCTCAGCGCTCATTCGTGCATCCCATCAGGGCCTATGGATTTGTTGGTGTTGAGTTTGCCTAAATGATCTCTAACCCAATCCTCCTCAACTAAGGGGAAATCTTCCTTTCTCCAGACTCTCTCTTACCTCCAGGGTGTGGGATTCCTGAGGGCTGGCCTTAGCAGTAAATACTGAAGCAAAGAAAGCATTCAGTAACTCTACCTTCTCTGAATCCTCTGTCACCAGGGCACCTACGTCATCCAGAAGCAGGCCCCCATTTTCCCCAGTCTTTCTTTTGCTATTGATGTACTTGAAGAAGCGCTCCTTATTGCCCTTAACATCCCTTGCCAGCTTAATTCCAAGTGGGCCTTAGCCTTCCTTGTTGCATCCTTGCACACTCTGACAACGTTCCTATACTCCTCCCAAGTGCCCAGTACCTTTTCCCACATTCTTTAAACTTCCTTCTTCCGTTTGAGTTTTTCCAGAAGCAGCTTGCTCATCTGTGCAGGTCTCCTGCCTCCTTTGCTTGATTTCTTACTCATAGGGTTGCACCGATCTTGAGGTTGGAAGAAGTGGTGCTCTTGGACTTGGATGCCCCTACCTTCTAGAGCTCTAACCCATAGGACTCCTCCAAGTAGGTCTTTGAAGAGGCCAAATTTAGCTCCCCTGAAGTCCAGGGTTGTAATCCTGCTTATTGCCCCTGCATCTTCCATGCAGAATCCTGGACCCCACCATCTCATGGTCGCTGCTGCCAAGGCTACCTTCAACCTTCACATCCCCAACTAGTCCTTCTTTGTTTGTCAGTACGAGGTCCAGCAGCACACCTCTCCTTGTTGGGGCCTGGCTGTGTTGCCTTTCCAGCAAACGTCAGGGTGGTTGAAGTCCCCCATGAGAACCAGGGCATGTGATTGTGGGGCTACTTTCAGCCGTCTGTAGAAGACCTCATTGACTTCCTCTTCCTGATCAGGTGGCCTGTAGTGAACACCCACAACAGTGTCACCCATATTAATCTGCCCCTTAATTCTTAACCATAAGTTCTCAACTGGTTCTTCATCCACCCCTAGGCAGAGCTCAATACATTCCAGTTGCCCTCTCACATAAAGAGCAACTCCACCGTCTTGCCTTGCTGTCCTGTCTTTCCTAAAAAGTATGTAGCCATCCATGACAACATTCCAGTCACACGAGCTATCCCACCATGTCTCTGTGACTGCAGTGCAATCATGGCCCTGCAACCGCACACAGATCTCTCTTTCTTCCTGTCCCTTGAAAATGATCTCCCATGTTGGAAAACGTATTTCATATTGCCATGATAAAAACCCCTGTAATACAATAAAAGGGGAAGTAGTTGAAACCAAATAACCTGAATACTGAATCATGTGAATTTCCATAGCTTTGCAATTTCTTTACGATCAAAGTGGGCCCATCCCTGTGGGAAACAACAGTCCAGAAATGGATTTAATTGGTAGTTCAGGGCACAAAAGACTAAAGGGCATGGAAAATACAGTAAATTGTTGTCCTAGCAGGTTAAGAGTTGTTTCTTAATCCGAGAACAAAATCCTGTTTTCTGGCTTCTCAAGAATGTATAACAGTCCAAAGGACAAGTCAAAGTTTGATACTTTAAACAATTTACCCTTTGGATCACAAATATATTTTTTTACAGATGTGAAGAGAACTTTAAAATAAACCTCATCTTAGAGGGTTTTGGAAATGCTGTTTGTTTAGGAATTATATACGCTTAGGCTAGAAAAACATTCAATGTCTAGTGTTTGATTTTTCAGTAACACAATTTTTTCTCTTTCTCCCTGACATTTGGGCTGCTATTCTGGGGTAATATTTTTTTCTTTGACAATTTCATTTTGATAGTTGCTGTCACATGAGGACAGAGATGGAGTTGTAGTGTATCAACAGATGAAAAAGATTGGGCTAGACTGACTAGAGTGGGAAAATGCGGTACCTCCTAGAATTGAAACGTGTGCTTCCTCATTTCCTCATCTTTAAAGGTATACCTATAATTGACTACTTTTGTATCTGCATATGCTTATAATTCATGAGAATCTGCTTAACAGAAATTTCATGTAATCTGGTTCCAAAAGGCAGAAATTCTTCACACAAATAAATTCTCCATTTAAGACCCCTTTATCTCCTAGTTCAGTTTCTACTTAGTAGAAAATATGTTGCTGAAGTAGATTTTTTTTCTGGCTTTTATTAAATCTATATGCATACCTCCCAGAAGCCCAGCACCATGAACAAAATCAGACCATCTGGCTCCAGAGCTCATTATATTGTATACAAACATAAATATCAGATGTTCTGTATTTTCAGGGTGCACACACTCTTCAAGTTAGCAGGGTAATGTTTTCACCTTCTTTTAGTCTGATTTTTTTTGGTTACAGCCAGACATAATTATGTTAATGAAATATCCCCAGGCAATGTACTATTTCAAACAGAACACCTAGTTAAGATATCTTTGTATTTTTATTGTTATTCTGGGTCAGTGGTTTTTAGAGCTTGTCTTACAGCTAGATTACCTACAGGTTTCAACACATTCCTTAGTTCAATACCAAGAATGTTAATTGAACTAATAAAGTGCTTATTCCATATTTCATAGATTTTTTTAGTCTTTAAAATACAGGATGCCATAAACTCACTTTGTCGTGGACCAACTTTTTTTTTTTTTTTAAATCTAGTAGGGCCCGCTTCTGAGCTATTTTCCTCTATATTCTCTTGATAGACTTTTTGTTGTTTTTTGACATATGTATGATGAAACTATAGGCTGGATTTACAAAAATGGTGTTGACATGGGAAGGCTGGATCCAAACCTATTTGAGTGGGAAAGATCTAAACCTACATCTGCCTCTCTCTAACCAAGATGTCCAACCTCAAGGGTACTCTCCAGAGGAATTGTTCCCTTCCTTCTGGGAACTCAGAATCCCAAGTGCATGGAGGTGCTCTGGTGCAGTCCTGAGTCAGTGGTACGTATCATATTTAGTATTTTCTAGTGGGTATCTCTGGGCTGCTGCCTGTAAGAGCACTGAATCCCTCTCCAGAATTACCTAGCTTTTTATATAGTCAAAAGTGCTCATTCAGGTCAGGTACCTCCATTTAGATTTGTCCAAGTTTGGAGCTTAAACAAGACTCAATTGTATTTTCATTCCACCACCAAAAACCTGCAAATCCCATTTAAAATCTTTTAAATTGATATTTCTTCATGAACTTGACATCATGAATCAGAAATCCATTTGCTACTAGTACTTCAGACTACTCAGACAACCAGCTATGCCACTGTTAGTTACATACAGCTGGAAACAAACACTGCACCAGTACTACCGTAGCCACGTCATTATAAGTGCAGTGCATCCTCCAGGGAAATCATTTCATGGTGCAAGAAGTTTTCCTGTTACTCCAAGAAAAACTCCTATTGCGTTATTTTAACTCATTACCAAAACCAAGAATATTAGAACACACCTGCTACTGTATTTACACAGTGTGTACATTCCATATTAGTGTCACTGTAAGTTAGAAAACAAGAAGTTAATTTCTTTGGTAGCAGCAATCTCTGTCATGTTGTTTGTATCACAACTTCCTCCTGCTTTTAAGAATGATACAATTAAAATTACTGCTTGCTACAGAATCAAATGATCATATTTTCAGCTGTCATCAATTGACACTAGCATCAATCTCAAGGATTTACTCCACAGGTAGGAAGTCCCTCACATTGGGTTGCATAAAACACAACCAGTTCTATGCCCATAAGGGGAATAGCATTGCCTGTAAAGGGTTGGATCACACGAGGTCACCTGTGATCCCATTTACTGTTTAAACTGCAGTCTTAGTACTCATCTTTATTCCTGATATATGTGTAATAATGGTATATTGGCATCATTTTTCTGTATTGTATAAGTTACATTGTTACAAGGGAAAGTGTTTTGCCATGAAAGTGGTTTTTTGTACATCTATTATGCCTGTGTGTACAGACTAGTAATTCCAGTAAGGAGTGTGCACACAAATTTGGAAGTAAAGGAAAAAATACCACTTTTAGTATTTATAAACTTTTAGTTATATTCTGGTGATTTTCATTAGCTTTGTCTGTTTCAGCTGATGAACTCAAGAAAAATATGAAAAAATAATAGAAGAATATTTGCGAGAGGCAAAGAGACTTTTTTTTTCAGTAATGTTTACATTAAGGGTAGATTTCATTTTCATCTGTTTATATGCAGAGTAAATTCATCACAATGGACTAAACACAACATCATGTGCTTACAGTAGCTGGAGACCATCTGGCACAGCTTTATTCCAGTTTTATATGGTTTCAGCTTTGATCTGAACTGGGCCACTTTGTCTTCGCTATGATATTCATGCTAACTTTTATAGCACTGCAAAGAACAGCCAAAGAAATCATACAACTGATAGTTCTCCAGTGACAGCAGAGCCCAAACCTGCATTAACACGTGTTCTCTGTTCCATAGTCCTCCTGCAGCTTCTCCACACACAAGGCAGGAGCACATAGGCGTGGGTGGAGGACCTGGCTGTGTGCACACACCGGTGATGTAGCCTCTTTCTTTGCAAAACCCTCCAGCACTTTCTGGTTCCAACTTCTTTGCGTTTTCCCAGGTATGCATAAAATATCTCTTCTCCTTTTATTAAAAGAAAATTAGCTCAGCTCCAAGCCTCAAAGACGCACTTGTCTATGAAAACATTACAAGAATGAGGTATATTTTTTCTTTAATCTTAAAAGTATCCACTAATTTCCTAAATAACATGCCTATTAACAACAAGTTGCCAGTCCTACTGCACAGCCAGAGGCAATATGTCGAACAGGGACTGGAGGGCAAAACGGTTTATAGTTGACTAAAGAAGAAAACAGGAACTGCTAATAATAGTCAGATAATAGCAGCAATGCTTGGTTTTGAGGAATGGAACACTTACCACCCACAGAAACATTCACAGCCTTTGTGGGGATTGCTGTCAAACACTGTTTTGATCTGACCTAGGCTTGGTGACTGCAGGAGAGCCTTTATCTTTCAAACAGTCTAAGCCAAGTTTGATTTGTCCAGTAATGTGTGCCCAGAGATGGGATCAGTGGCGCCTCTTCTTTTCATTGTGCTTGTTTAAATGGGGACGACTTTGTACTTTAAAGATACAAAAGAGAACTTTCATATTGACTCGTTGATGGAACTGCTTTAACTTACCTCCAATGAAGGTAATATTCACCTTTATTTCATTATATGACACCTTTCTTCTGCTACTGAGATCTCTGTAATTCTGTGACCACAGTGCTAAGCATCTGCTGGCCACTGATATCAATAAAAAGACTCCTGTTTTCTTACATGTGTCTTGAATCAGATCCAAAACTGTCCTGCTGGACTAAGCAGGTGTAGTGTGGCCTAGTGGACAGACTACTGCTTTCAGACAGGTCAATTTTTGACTGCAACAGGTTTTCTGAAATATTTGTGGGAAATATTTTAATCATTGTGAGTGTTAGCTTCCCCAGTCAAGGAATTATTAGGGCAGATGAAGTGAGTGGAGACTTCCCTTCCCTTCCTTGCTCCAGCAGTGACCCTTTTGGGGTCTTTTTGGATGCCATGGGCAGAAGAATACACTGTCATTCTTTCTCCATTATCCAGTTGTGGCTATGTCTTGTCCTGTTTTCTGAACTCCTCAAAGTTGTGCTTTAAGAATATGCTCCTAAAAGGTAACTGTTTTTTACTCAGTGTTTCAGCTGGTCTTAAGTACGGATTTGACCAGTTGTTCAGCAGTGGATGTGGATTTCCATTCTTCCATGGTATTCCTAGTCTGTTATACACCAGTAAACACACTATTGAAAGTCAGCGCATCATCAGAAGAGGTACTGAATCAGTGGGAGTCAGACTCATAGACTGACACAGGTTGCCCAGAGAAGTTGTGGATGTTGCATCCCTGGAAGTGCTCAAGGCCAGGCTGGATGGGGCTTTGAGAAACCTGGTCGTGGAAGGTGTCCCTCCCCATGGTTGGGGCTTGGAACTAGACGATCTTTAAGGTCCCTTCCAACCCAAATCATTCTATGATACTATGATGGGAAACAGGACAGGTCAACAAGGCAGTGCCCATTTTCACCTGTTCTAAACAGGACAAGTGTGTTACTAAGGGCAGTTTGGAAAAAGACTTCAGGGGGTTCAACAGAAACTACTAGTAAGGTGGAAAGAATCAAGTGGGGAAGCCCCATTGCTTTTCCCACTGAGAAAACAAGTTGTTTTCTTATTCGTTTTAGGTGACTGCCCTCCCAGTAATTAATATTAGTTCTGTCGCATTCAGTAGGACCACTGTTAGTAGAGTAAATGTATGCACGTGGTATTTACTCCAACTTATGTGCAACAATAAGATTGAGTTTTCTGCTGAATGCCATTGCAATAAGAATGTACAGGACAACAACAGCAATATTCTGTTTATTTGATAGCACATGTAAGGCATAATAATACATAATAATAATAATACATAATAACCTGCCTTCCATTAAGTGCTCGTCCTCAGATAAGAAAAGTTGGTCAAACATGTAAATATATTAGTCCCTTAATTGATAGGGAGATGCTTAGAAAAACAGAAAGTTCCTGTGTACTCTAAAGATAACAAGCTGAAAGTTGTGAATAAACAAGTTTGATTAATCTGTAGCTGACACCCACTTTTCCAGCTGTCAGTGCTCTTAATAGAGTGTTCAATTAAGAAACTGTCATGTGGTCAGGGGTGCTAAAAGCAGTATTTGTAAATGCATGGGAAATTTTCAAGTTTGTTGCCTGAAGGCTGTCTTATTTGACCCACTGCAGTTTGTATGCTTTCAAGGTATGACAACAAGAGTGACAATGCAACTGTTTCAGTTTGGATATACACCATCGATTCTTCAGATCTGATGGTTTTAAGTAAATGTGAAATGTGACTTCTAGTCACTTCCTATAGTAGCTGTGATTTTGAGAACAGGTTGGAACTCTACTACCCTGATTATGAAGAATCACGGGCATGCAAGACCTTGAGAAAATGACCCCAAATTTGAAAATATTTGGGATCATTTACTGAGTTAAAAAACCCTCAAGTAGCTTTTTAATCTGTATTAGTTTACCAACAGAAAATAAAATATATGATGCCTGTGTGTTCAGTGATATATTACTGAAGTGCGTTGTATTGGCAAAGTAGATGAGCCTGTATTTACCACTGTTTGAGTTTTCATCACATTCTCGTGCCTGACTCCGCAGCTGCTCTTTAACTGGAATGATATTTGATGAGATTGCACTAGGAATGAGGAGTGGCACAGAAGAGACGCTGGGTTGTGCCTGAAATATTGGTATCTACAAAGTTTGCTTTACTTCAGACTGTGCTGCTAATGACTAACCAATCCCTCTTTTCTTCCTTAGAGTCACGATTTTTGTTGCACAATTATCAGATCTTTTCTCTTGATTTTAGGTGTTTCCTTTTTGCTTTCTTCCTTCTTTCATGTTATCTCTTCTCTTCTCCTTTCAGTGGTCATCTTTATTGGATGTGTTTTCCCACTCCCAGAAATGAACCAAGGGTAAATTATGTAGAGCTGGCTGGACATGTAGGTGTAGGAGGTGGTATCCTGTTAGATCCTTTGATGTTCTGGATCAGTATTGTGAATTAAGAAAATTGACAGCAGCAAAAATGAAATAAAAAAAAAAAAACCACAGCTGTTTGATATTAAATGAAACTGAGATTGATTTTACATAATACCAAATCTATGAAATAACAATTTTTCCTCAATATTTGACTGGAATTAATTCTTCAAATTGAATAATTAGATTAAATAGAAAATAGTCCATCCTCATTTATGCATTGTAGAAGATCTCAGGTTTTTGGGGTCTATTACTTAGCTAAAGATCTGGACCAAAGCCAGACTAATTGATGACCAGGATTAATTTTGTATCAGGAGGGGTCTAGAACAGTGTATCTGTTTTCAGTGAGATGGATTAGTGTTCTGGCATGTTCTGGCATTTCTTTCTCTACAAAATTAGCTGTTGATTTATAAACTGAAAATAACATATTATCTAAAATCTAAACCACAAGTTAGAACCAATTATAAAACTTCCTTCTTACATTGTAATTCTTGTGGTGACTTTTCTCCGCTTCCAAGCATGGTGGTATAGTACAGACATTTCTGGCAACAAATCTTCTCCAAAGTACTGAAGATGGCTTCAGGACTCTTAGGCTTGGAAGTTTAGGATGTGAATGTGTTCAAAAGATAATATTTAAGCATGCTTTTCCTCGTATATTCACCAGATAAGTTTCAGGAAAGTATTAGCATCACAAACACAAAGAACTGCACTTTCACATTCTTAATGAATGTAAAAAATGACAGGTATCTCACAGAAACGGATCAGGGGGCTATGTAGCATTGTGAGAAATATTGTTATTTCCAGACTTCTACTCAGATAATACAATATAGCCCTGAAATACAATTCCTGTCGTGCTATACTTGCATTCTCATTATTTCTTACACAAATCTCCAATTTTTAGGTTTCTTTGTGGTGAGATCTGGATTATGATTTCAGCTTCAAAAGCAATGGCTATCTTGTGTTTTACCACCTTTCACTTGTATTGAAAATATAGTCTTGAGTAAGATTTAGAGTAATTTTTGCATGAGTAGCTGTTAGAAGGATCATGACCTCAATGTGTAGTCTCTTTCACCTGTAGCTGAAATGCTTTGCATTTTCATGTTTATCAGTATAAAAAACTTCCATATGCATTTTATTCCCTTAAAATGCATGTAAAGTTCAATAACCTAACTGATATATATGTCCTCTTTTCCTTATCTACTATTTTCCATCATTTATATCCATTAAAAAAAGAAGTCTTTTACAATGGATTTTGCTTATAAAATTTTTGATAATAGTAATAACAAAAAAAATGAAACAGTATATGAAAAAAAACACAGGTTGCTATTTTTTCAAAAAAGAAACATAACTTTCATTTCTTTCTAGATTTATGAGCTGTTGGCCTACACCTGATGTTAAGTGCTTCTCTAAAATAATGAAAACCAGACAGTGTAATGACCATTGAAGCTGAAACATACTTCCCCCCGTGTGATTAATTGCCATCATTAAAAAGCATGCCCTGCAGTAAATTTCATGTTGCCAACAGAAGTGTATGATCCAGTCATTTTGTGTTGGGATTTGGCATTGTCTTTTGTTTGTCTGCTTATACCAGTATCTCTAAGAACAGATTAAATCATGTTAAGATTAGGATAGAGAGTGACAGCTGGGTAGTATATGTACTGAAAGAATTAATTTGAGCAATAGGCTTATGGAAACGAAGAGCCACTTGTTTTCTTTAGGCTCATATGTTCAGTGCAGATGGAGATTGTTTCTAAAACTGAGGAATTCTTGGGGCTTTTAGCCTTAGCTTTGTTTTCTTTTCAGCCCAGAAAGAGTCTAACAAGCATATTTCAGTATAGTAGGGGGATTATATATCATGATTGCCTTCAGCTACAAGAAACTGAACTTGATGTCCAGCTTGTCCTGTCCAGGTGTGCATGTTGCTAGTCTAAGCAGAACAGCTTGCTCTCTTCCTTGTCTTTGCACATCTGCCCTTCATAGTATCCACAACAGAGTTGGATAAAGTATAGTTAGTACTCACTGACAAGTTCCAGAGAAGGGAATGAATGCAAAAAGATCTACAGTTGCGTTAGCATAGATGTTAGGCTGTCGTGGCAATTTGTGTTCAGTCTGAAAATCTTATATCCTTTTTCAAACAAAATGTTCCCCCACCTTTAATATCATAGAGGAATTTTAATGACATCAGTAACATCATATTAACTAGATTCCTCCTATATCTTATAGCTGGATACATATCTAAACAGCAGCGTATTGGAGATCAGTTATGCCTAGCTGTTAGTCTGGCAATGGAGGAGCCGCTGGTTAAAACATGGGATGTAAATATGATAGGCACCTATTTTAAGACAGAGGTAGTCTTCCTGAAAGTCAGTGTGGTTAAGTAGTTTACCTTACTGGAGACAGGAGGAAGATGGTACGCGCATTTTCTTTACCTGTCACTATGTGCATCGCTTACTTGGAAAAGGAGTTGAAGATGAGCAAAAGCAATGAATCTATAATAGTGGTGGAAGATATTGCTAAATAAAAACAACTCTGAATACTGTAAACAAATAGAATAGACTAGCTGCTTTTCTGGGGACCTGGTTTAGCCTGGGAGAAATGACTGTGCTCGGTGCAGGAGTAACTGAATGTAAATGTGACTATTCTAGAAAGAAGGGAAAAAGAAATGATGTGGTAGTTCCTGTCATAATGTGTTTCATTAAGTGGGAGCAAGTGGAAGAGCTGAGTTCAGAAGGCTTGCTGGAGAAAACATCTGATAACGTCAACATCCCCCACTGGGTTAGTCACTTTGCGCTTCCTTCATACTCAGTGGAGAGGGATAGATAACGCTTCTGGAGCTTAAGTCATCTTACCCTAAAGCAGATGTCTAGAAATAGGTCAGCTGAATCATGCTACCTGGGAGCTGAGGACAGCTATCTCAGAAGTCATAATCTATGTTGCAGACATCTCAAATCAGTGAGATGAATCCCAGCCTTAAGGTCTCGATTCCAGCTCAGTGTCTTGCACAAACAGCTATCTGCCTGGGCAGTTTCAGTTGTTCATCTGATTTGGCAGGACATGAAACAAGCAGCTTGAGACATAAAATTCCCTGCAAAACTGACTGTGTTGGGAAGCTCTGCAACATGAACAAAGTGTAAGCGAATATACAGTGGCTTTACAAAAGCAAGCTTCAGCATTGCTGCTGCTTACAACAGGGTAAAGTTAGACTGCTAGTGAGGGGCTAAGCAAATTTTTGGGACTTCATTATTGATGAGACATGGATTCCTATTTATAAGTTCTGCTGGCATTTCATTAGCTCTGTGACAGGTCCAGTTATGACTCTGGGACACTTGAGTAGGTCCTGATACAGGTACTTGAGTATAGTACTGCCACTGCAGTAGTAGTTTCAAGACTGAGACTTGGGAAGTGACAGGACAGGAGTGTTGCCAAATTTCTTGAGTGGGTACAGACTTCTTAGAGTAGAAACTTCTGCTTTGGAATCCCCAAGTCCAAAGATAAGCAATGATTATGGTTTGAGGATGGAAAGCTCTCTGAACATGTGTGTAATGTAGTGATGCCAACTTATTCTGCTAAAGAAGCCAAAATGGTCTAAAGCAGTGACTAGTTTCCTGAAACAACTCTCAGAAGTCTCTACAGCAGCAAACCAACAGGGTGTTGTTGGATGCATGCAGCTGTGATACCAGATTCGATCCCCAAATTGTGGTCACCGATCATGTGGCATGCCACTTATTAATACTATATTAATATAGAAAGCACCATTTTGAGGTATATGGCTAGAGGATGTCAGACACTTTTGGCTCTTAAAGCTTAAAGTTGGCATAATCCATGTGGAATTAGTGCTGTTGAACATGTGACAGTGGGGATGACAAATCTGTTTATCTAAACTAGCAAACAGAAATAGTCAGTGGAAACCCTCGCAATGGGATGGCTGAGCAAGCATTGTCTGCTTACATAAGTGCAGATGGTGGGGGCAAGTGAACTTCAGGAAGGTGAATATTTGATGAGATGGAAAACAGTATTTCAGCACACTGTGCTACTAATCTCTGGCTTGAGCAATAGCTGATGAGCATCACACCTGGAAAACTCCTTCCGATAACTTCAGAGTTTTTAATCAACATATTCAGGGTGACATGACAAGTCACTGAATCAGCTCTGTTTATTCCCTGACTTGCCAACTCTTTTTTGCTTCAGCAGTGGTGTCATAACCACCCAGGAAGGGTGTTTCACTCAGTGTTTTCTCTTCCTTTTTGCTTTTTTAAAACCCGAGCTGTAAGCTTTGCTTCAAGTGGATTACATGGCTTTTAGTTTCATTAAGTAATGTCTGAGTTACACACTGTTTTCCCTTTCTCCAGGTACTTCCTATTATTGTTAAATCCACTTACCACTTACTCATTTGCCCATTATCTTAGAGCTTATATTGTTTTGTCTAGGAGCTAAAGAACAATACAAATAAGAAAAAAGACAGTATCTAATAAGGCTGAGATAAATTATGTTTAATCTCTGCTTAAGGTTTATTTTGATAAATGTCTGTCTAAAAGTATGGGTCTGGAGGGCTGTTTAATGTTTGCATTGCAAGTGGAGTGCAAAGTGAATGTATTTCCAGCTCATTAGGCACATAACATAATGTTACTCTTGTTAGTCTAATAGCCAAACTGGTGTTTTGCTGGTGTCAGAGAGGACTATTTATCATTGACTGATGACATAAAATGCCTTGTAAAAGGGTTCAGGAAAAGCATTTAACTTCTTTGAACAGGTACACTGAAATGTGCACAAAGCAGCACCTAGAGCAAGAGTACTCCATTTTAAACAGGCCTCTATTTTCCATACAGGAGAAGCAGCTTGAGCTTGGCCTTGATCTAATAGAAACGTGTCACTTGTGAATCCAAATGGATGAACACGACCAAACTGGTGTCCTTTATCTTCATCAGTTCAGGTCATATTGATGCTTTATTCAGATATGTACATACACATACCCAGTCCCATTTTGTGTCCAGGATTCAAGTTGGAAAGGATCAAAAAGAAATCCTTTCTGCTTACTGTACATAGCCACAGCATGGTCTCGCCCACATCCCAAGTCAGTAGCTTTTGTGTTTCTAGACAATTTCAAACTGTGTGACAGTCCCATTGTTTTTTAATTGGTTGTGCTATAGAGGTCAGGATGATCATACCCCAAGTTTGACAGCTATTTCTATGAGTCTGTTGAATAACAATATTAGTGGAACAATCCTATGAGAGAAGGCAGGCTTCTCTCAGTCAGGCTCACTTATTTGGCTCGTTTCTTTGGCACAGCTATGAGGGTTTCACTGATATTCAGGAGTGAGTATCCATAAAGTTAGTAACTCAGAAGAAGATCTAGTCTTGAAATCATACATTTTGGGACAGAAATTTCTGTCTAAAGTATAATGTTCCTGTGTACATTTCCAATGGCATTTAAATTGTTACTTTAAGCTCTCAACCTGTGTTTGTTATTGTCAGTCTTAGACTACTGCATTTTAAAGCCAAAGATCACATGCCTGAATCTCTGCCTTAGAGAGGAGGTCTTTGTCAAAAAAAGAAAAATATTTCAAGCTGTTATGTTTGCAAAGTAAAAGTTTGACAACATTATCTAACACGTGACACCACAAATGCTAAAAAGGGATAAACTTCCATGTTGAAAATAATATATGGATAATGACTGTAGAACAGCTTGGGTAGGGATATTTGTAATGGATGATGAAGTTAGAAGTATTTTATCCAACACAGTAGTTTACGTGTAACTAATGCTAGTATTTGCAATGTTCTTTGGTTAGTAATTGCACTATGGATTTAAATAAAGTTATCAGGAGTCCAAACTAAACATTTTTAGGAAAAAGTCTAGGATCTTCTCTCTAATGTCAAGATTTGTCATGATAACTTGTACAATCACTTTATTTTTCTTTTCCACAAAATGCCAGATTGTGATAGTAACTCTCTTACTTAGTCTCATTCAGCTGGAACTCATGAGAATATTGACTCTTAAAACCCAAAAATTATTTCCACAGGCTAACAGTAATGCTGAATGAGTTTGAAAAAGGTTGTAATAATCACTAAAATACAAAGAAACTGTCATTTAGTCAAACCAATACCTGTCATTTAATTCTGTGTAGTGCCTGTGCCTCACACTTGTCCGGGGAGGAAGGATTGCTGTGCTTTTATGCATGTATATTTTTCATTCTATTGCACTTTCCTCAATCTTGCAGTATTGCTAGAGTTAAAATGAAATTTCTGCTCTCTTTCAGGTAGAACTGTTTTTCCAGTCAGTTACATAACTGATTATTTATCTTGAAAGTAAGGGTTACTATTTTAATGTATTTTGGTATCTTTTGGTTCTATACAGTATAAGAAGGGGAAGCTTGAGGTTTTTTTCCTTCGTGTGAACAAACTTTTCATCTTCTCAGTCAAAGAGACAGGCATTCTGACTGCAGTGTAATTACTTTGAGATGATGGCGATAAGAACAATGCAGAATATACAGGTTTATTTACAATTTTGTTATCAGTATTTCTTACCATTTTTAATTACCATGGGTCTTCAAGATCTTACACACCAAGGTCCAACTTTGGAATGAATGGGACTACTCCCATTCAGAAATAAGCAGATTCAAGAGCAGATTGTGTGAGTATAAGCCAAAAAAACCCAACAATATTTCTGATGTTTACCACAAGATGTGTTTTATACTACTGTGACATTTGATCAAGGTGTGATAACTGCACAGATAAGAAGCACGGGTGTAGGTGTGGGTGTTTGTATAGAAGTAGTTTACAAGATGATCAGAGAAGAGACAAACTGCCCAACGTATTTTTAGCTGTGCTTTCTAAGTGGATGGTGAAACAAATGCTATCTTAATGTTGCTTTGGAGTTAGAAACAATACAAATATGACTATGTTAACATACTGCTGTCATTGTAATAATAAAATCATCCCTTGTCTTTGAGTGCAACTAAAATATCACTCTGAGTTGTGAATGAGCGAATCATAAATATTTTAAAATAATATTTCGTCCAGATGCACTATCTCTCTATAGTCTTTGTTAAGTAGTTACTGAACTAAAAATAAAATGTGAATGTTAAGTGTGCCAAAAAGAAAACCATGGTTTGTTGACTATTTGTGTCTTTTCAGAACTGTGACCTACAGTTAAAGCAAGATGGAACACAGGACTAGGTCACTTGACAACATTTTCCATAGAATCAAATTTAACAAAATTTCTCCTATTGTAGCTACTCTTTCAATATTTACCCTATTTTTTTTCTGATGCAAGTAACCTTAATAACACCACTTAATTCAGGATATTCCAAAATTTCCACAGAAAACATCCTCAGTAATTAATTGTATTATTTTAAATGTGATTCAATACAAAAAGTTTGAAATTTAATTACATTTTAAAATTTAAATGTGGCTTCAATGAGATAAGGCATTTTTAAGGGTGTAAAGAACTCTAGGATATTCCAGGAAAAGTGTCTTTTCATACAAACGTCAATGTGATTTGATAGTCTATGATATACCTTAGAATGGAGATATAAATAATTTTTGGCCAAAGGCTACTAGTAGTTTGAACCATAGCCTAGGCTGTGAAAGCGAGGCCTAGAATACTTCATTTTCTTCTAGTATTTCATGTTACTGGATATTGGCTGCTTCAAGAGTTCGTGACACAAATAATTGGAAGCTGGTTATTTTACCAGTAATACTTACAATGGCTGTTCTGAAAATCACCCTGAAACAATGATAAAAATCAGGTTTTAGTAAACAGTGAATCAGTGGAAATCATCCATGGGAAGAACCACAATATGCCTACATCATGCATTATTGCTTGGGTGCATGCAGTATGACTACTGCGATGATGTATATCAACATGGTAGAGCTGAAAATGAAACCTTTAACTAAAACGTAAAGCATAATTGTGCTGGTCTCTTAGAGAACAATTAAAGCATTTCAGTGCTAGCAAGGACATTCCTAAGCAAGGACATTCCTAACCACATCTGCTTGTGCAGCAACATCCTCTGTCCTTGGATTTGAAATTTTTTTACCTCTGCTGAATTCACATCTTTAGTGACCGTGTCTGTCATTTGATATCATTCCTACCATTGCCATATTAATTAAGTTTAAAGAATACAAAAAGCCCAGCAGGTGGGGTCCCCTCAGCGCTGTTCTGAATTCCCGGAGGGCTCTAAACTGAGCATCAGAACAGCCTGTTCTTGTATTTCCTTCTGACCTCCTGGCTGCCTGCTCCTTATTTCATACCTCTCCACTGGCTTCATTCATCGCGGGTTCCCGCTGCTCCTTCACTACTGCTGTCTGCTTTTCTGCAACTTGCCTGGCACATCCTGAATCCCAAGACACATTTCCTCTTCAAATGATACTTCCTTCATCTCTTTAGTCTTTAAAATGTTAGTAATATTCTATTTGAAGATACTCTATAGGCAAAAAATTCTCAGGTTAACTCAGGAAAATTTCTCAGGTTAAACACAAAATGGGAAACCCTTGGTTTTCTTTGTTTTTCTTAATCCGGTGGCTTCATAAGGTTGATTGAGGATGTTTACAGGGTATTTTGGCCTATGCTATTCCCAGAACGCTTTTTAGAGTCTTTCAAATTTGGCTGGTTACATGCATGGCAAAACAAGAAAATGTTTCAGCTTGGATTTATAGCAGTTAATTGGTCAGTAAACAACGGGCATTGTTTTTGTCAACAATAAATTAAACTTAACAAGTATTTCATAGCCTTCCTATCAAGGTCAAGACTGGCAATAATATGTACTTCTGATAGTTATAATCTTAAAAGAGTGCTAAAACTCTTATCTGCTTGTTTTTGTTCCTCTGTGTTTATTGAAAGTCCAAGAGAAGAAAATGGCAAACACAGGATTTTAAAGGATTCTCTCTCTATTGAAAGGAAATGAGCCAAAGATAATAACTTCCCTATTGTTGCTTAATAAGGCATGGTAAATGGTAATAATAATAATGAAGAATTATTGGGAAATGATGAAGAAATAATAGGGAAAGCCAGAATTAAGGTTCCCCATGGAACTTCTATTTTTCTCCTGGTGTGGATACTGATTTATTTAATGTATTATATTACAATAAAAAATAATCTGGTTGAGTATTAATCAAGCACACAATAAATTGATTAACAATTGACAAATTGACCATCTCTAGGAGTAGGTACCAGTGTGGATACCTCACCTGATCAAATTATTTCTGAGAGTACTGTCCAGTTTGATGTGAATTCAGTCACGTTCAACATTTTCACCAAAGGTTAGAAAGTAACCGTAAAAACACCATATAAGATCTTTGCATATTTTTTTAAGGTTAGGCAAATAGTATATAGCAGTGATTGCTTGATAATTAGGTGCTTGAAAATTAAAAAAGCCTTTTCTCATAGAGATAAATGCAAAATTAGTCATCCGGGATCAAGGATTACATGTCATGTTTTTCCGAGCTTCATCCAAGTTGCGTGTTTCCCATCCCTTCTCTCCCTGCCTCTGTGAAAACAAGAATTCTGCAGTCTAGTTTGTTAGCATTTTAGCACCTTTAAATGTTTCTTTGGCCTTTGAATCAGCTTCTTCATCCATTTTTCCAGAAGACAGGATTTAGTGTGCACAGAAGAAATATGCTGCTTTTTCTTTCCCCAAAGAAGCTAGGAGAAGCCTTATATTCCTGACCTTTGGTGATGGTGAATGCATGTTCTCGTAAGACAGGACTGCAAGGCATAGGTAGAAACCTCATAATAACTACTGGGTGTATACGAATTGATATTCTACAGAGGCTTACAATTTTCTCAAATATGGGTGTGTTTTTGCAGAAAAACTAAACAAACAAATCTTGAGTAAAGGCAAACAGCTTCCTTAGCAGTCTCTCTAAGAATGAAGTTGTAAGGTTTTTTCACAGAAGAGCTGCCCATATTTTTAACAAGGGCAAAACATATCTTCCCTTGTCTCATTCAATGTTTCATGGGTGAAACTTTGCCAAAATATTTGGCATATCTATAATATAGATATTTGGCATATCTATAATATAGATATAGGAAATTTCAGTCCCCGTGGATGAAGTTTAGCAAGTGTGTAAAGAGCTAAAACGAATATTTTATTAGAAAGGGAAGTTTCAGGCAGTCATAATCCTATACGAGATAAGCAAAAACAGTTTCATGAAGCTCTGCGTGAGCCATTTAGCAATTAGGATGGCAGACAGAAGAAGCCATCATGAGGTACTTGCACCAATGCATGGACAGTCCTTCTCTTTTTCTTCATCTGAGTGAGAGAATATTTCAAATTGCTGTGTACTATCCCATGTTCAATTTTTAAACCTTTTCCTGCTCTCTTCCCAGATAGTCTTGGACATCTGCGTGAAATCATCAGTACTGGGGCATCTTAAGAACACAATGGTACTCCCTCCAGAAACACATTACCATGAGCATGTTAGACATAGCCTTACTTGCCATACTGGTTCCCTGCTGAATTCTGAATCAGATTTAAGATATTGGTGTTCACATTCAAAGCCTTCCTATGCCTGGGGCAAATTCAGGAGGAAAACCATATCCAGCTGTGCTCCCGTAGCACAAAGTAAGAGGCAAGGCCTTACCTGGGAGTCTGAGGAACTCCTGGTATTGCTGAAGACCACTATACTTATTTTGCCTCCCACTCTGATTCCATGAAGCATTACTCTGACCTTGTGCTTTTTGTTGTAAACACATAGCAACATGCATGCTAAACAAACAAACAAACAAATGCAAAACACTCTACCAATACCAGACCCTCCCCTACTTCTTCCCTGGGGAGAGAGAAGAAAACAAACAATATGTGACAGATGTTAGTCATGTTGCTTAATGCACAAGTAAAGACACTCAGATGTCATGGAAATGACGATGACAGAAAAGACATAAAATCACAGAATAATGGAGGTTGCAGGGCATCTTGGGAGATCTTAACTCCAACATCCTGCTCAAGGTAGAGTCAGCTGTGAGATCAGATCAGGTCGCTCCAGGCTCTGTCCAGTCCAGTCTTGAAAACTTCCAAGGACATACATAGATGGGTCTGATGAAGTATAGAGTATACAATGGACTGAATGTACTGGAATCCCCTTCAGAAGGTCTTCTTAATTCTGGAATTTTATTATGTTTAAAGAACCCTGAGATTGCCATTGGAAAAAAGTGTGGAAAGCAAGAAATAATACAGTGAGTTTATAAAAAAAAAAACAACTAAAAGAAGGAAAAATTAACACTTTAGAGAATAGAACCATTTAAAGAAAGCACAGTAATCTCAATGCCAGGAAACATAAATCCTAGATCATGGGTGACAACAGGTCAAATAGGTTAGTGACAAATAGCAGGGACAGCTGTAAGGTTTGCTTATCTGTTACTTCAAACGAACTCTGTGTATTTGATTTCTAAAATGCTTTATTAATGCTCTGATTCCTGTGTGGAGATGCCTCGCAGAGACTGATGAGATTACAACCTCAAAGTGTCAGCTCAGCACTGATGTATAGGCAGCAGAGTTGCAAGTTCTCATTTGCAATTTGCAGTGCAGTATTTTGAGGCAAGCCAAAATTGGTGATTGGTTTTGCTGTAAGAGACCTCATGGTAAATTAAGATGGTTCAACTGCTGCTTTGTGAAGGGCAGGAAAGCAATGATCTCACCAGCTTCTCCATGATCTGCTCACCTCAAACCATGGAGAGAAACCTCAGGCTCTCAGGGATGCCTTTAGCACCTGCTCTTTGGCTGCTTAAAGCCAACCAATGACTACCAGTGATGGCATGCAAGGTGAGGGGTAGGTAAAGAGGATGCTAGAGCTGTAATAAATTAACTCTGGTCTTTGGGAGCACTGAAGCAGGATGGATCAGGTTTGTAAAACCTGGTGGATTCAGTAGGAGTTTGCAGCCAGCTGAGACCATGTAAATCTCATTCTCTTCCAGCATCATGTAGACAGTGATGAAATTGGTGGAAATGGGAACGTGTTCTGTGCTTAAAACTTTGCTTCTGGTGGATATTGTTCTGATGGCAAATAATGCAGAGAGCTATGCCTATGGAAACAATCATTCTTACTGCGTAATTTGTCCCTTTTGGGAATTGGTTTAAGTAACCCTTTTGCTCGCGTAAACCACATCTCTGCTGGAAGCTGTGCAGGAGAAATACCATTCTCTGTCTTCCACCAAAGCCAGGACAGCAAACCAAATTCAGTGATGATTCTTATAGAAGACTTGCTGTTATTTATTGACTATTTTTTTGTATTTTTTTTCCTTAATTATTCCAATTGGAAACATTCTGTTTTGAGAGGTCTAATTGATCACCTAATCACTTGGCCCTGCAGACGTCAAAAATCTGGTCATATAGTGGATGGGTCTGTGCTACTTAAGGCTGTTTGATGTAATGCACTGCTGTTTGTATGTACCTGCCATGCTTAACAAAACATTTGTTGTTAGCTTCAGTAGCCACACAAGCTGTGCCTAGGCCTGGCGCTTCTGGGACCTCACAAGCTGGCTGGCTCTGCAGGAGGAACGGGCCCCTTGTGGTCTGCCATAGATCAGCAGCTACACCTCGAGTAGATCTGCACCAGCTGAAAGCCACTTAGCCCTATTATATCCAGCTGGGAGGGGGTGACAGGGTGACCTGGAGAGAAGTGTGATTGCCTTCCTCTGACTTCTTTGAAGAAGGAAGATACAGAAATTGCCTTTGGGTGTCTACCCTGCAGGAGAGGGGTAGAGATCAGCTCATTAGGCTGGAAGCTCCTTTTCCTTTTCCATCTCTGCAACTATTGCATCTTAAAGCTTCCTTGGAGGAAGGAAAGAAGGAAGGCCTGAGAGAGAGAAAAGCAGAAACTCTGAGGCAGTAGTTGTTTTGGCCTGAATAGTGACAGGGAGGATTGTGTTGGTAGGTGGTGGACCTGGGCAGCTATGTTTAACTCAGCTTGGGAAGGGAGATGGTGCCTTGCAGATCAGAAAAGGAAGTCTATAGTATTTTTCTTTTATTCCTTTTGGACAAGGGAAAATGGTAGAACAAAACCAGACAGGCTTTCTGGTGTGTAAGATGTTAGTTGGCCCCTGCAGCAGCCTGGGCAGGAAAAAAAAGAGCAGACAGTGTGCCAGGTCGGAGTATGGAGCTAAGGCTGCAGGTATGGCCCTGGGGCTCTGCTGCTGGGGTAGAGGTCCGAGAAGGAGGAAGGTGAGCTGTGGCAGCACAGGAAAGCCTGGTGTGAGACCTGCTGATGAGAGAGACTTCAACTCTGTCTTTTCCTGTAGCTGAATAGACAACATAGGAAAGGTTTTAGCATGGAGTGTGACTACAATGTTTGCTCTGCCTTGGGTCTGTGGTGACTGGGTGCCAGCCTGTCTGTGGCATGGTGTCAGAGCAGGCAAGGGCTGGCCAGCCCTCAAGGGCTGTGTGTTTTCATTATAAGAAGGCAGGGGGTAATAGAAATCTCTTCCACGCCATGAAGTCAGGCTGCAGAAAGAGAACTGTGTCTCGTGGGAGGGTGACAGTGCTGCGGGGCCAGTGACTCCTCCTGAGAAGTCTCATCTGCTCTGCAGATCTGAAACACAGTGGCTGCTGGTTAATGATCTCTAGGCTGTACAAACATCATGGATGGTTAAATATTAAAAAGTTGATAAACTTGGTGATACATGGAAAGGACAGTAGTGGGGATGCGATTTTTATCTGTTGTGTTTCATATATGGTTTCTGCATTTACATAGTCTTTCAATCTGGGAACTTCACAGCTTGTAAATGTCAATTAATTTGATCTCCTATTTTGAAAAATCCAAGTTTTGTGTGGTTTTAATGTCTATCGTTTCAAAACGGACTTCTTTTTCTGAGCACCCTGACCTCTCATATCCAAAAGGACACCACAGTCCAACTTTTAAGAGGCATCAAAATTTTCATTCCAGCAAAATCTAGTACCTTCTCTTGAGAAAGGATGAATTGGCTTCTGAAGCATAGCCTATTCTGGGATAATCAAGAGTGCAGGCTGACCTCTGAATCTTGCAAATGGGATTAATATTTTCAATACTTCAGGCTCCCTCCTGCTGTACTCAATGAGAAGAGTTATGAGCGGGTCTATAGGTCAGCACTTCTGTTTCTCACTGAACTTTGTTGCCAAAGCAACTGATAAAGATCTGGTTATTCAAAAACTGTCAAGAACCATGTGAAGATCCATGCAAAGCATGAAGTCTGTATTAGCATGTTCTTTAACAATAGCAAATGACTCAAAAGAGAAAAAAAAAATCCAACCAAGAAAACCCGAAAACCACAACCCATAAAAAACTTTTTGAACTGCTTAATTTTAGTATCACAGCACCTATGCTAAAAGCCAGTATAATGTCACTAAAATTCAAAGTCCTAAAACACTGTTTCAAATTATAGTTTATAGCTACCAAGTATGAGCACACTATACATGGCGCTCTGTTTCCTTGTTGGTTCAGAGGATGCTTTGCCAAATACTGAAATGTTTAGTTAAGCCCTGATGTTCCAATAATTGTTCTTAACTTCTTGATGCTGAATCCTGTGGTTAGGCGTTGCAACATCATAATAGACAGTAATTTGTTTCCCTTAATTTTCCTGGGAATGGATTTCTATGCTAGAAGGGGAAATAATTTGGGAAGTGGTATCTCTGTGAAGTAAAAAGAAGAACAAAAAGGGATGAATGATGCCTGAAATAGTTAATTAATTGTCTGTAATGATTTATTTTGACCCAAATCAATATCTGTGGAAATAAGCTCTATCGATGCAGCCCTGAGGCTTGGGAGAGAGTTCAAAGCTTCCCGTCCCCTCCAGTGGGTCTGTAATGTGAGCACAGCCCTCTACCATTGTGAGACTGTGGAGGTGAAACCTCGTATTCCTTGGCTCTGCTCTTGCTGCTGGTGCTGGGGAGGCCCAGCTAGAAAACAGCCTGGCTTTGGGTCTCTGTTTCCAGAGGAACGGAGGACACTAAGGGGTGGTCTGATAGCTCTCCTCTTCGGTAAAGATGATGAAACTAAACATGGCAGTGACAGATGAGGCAATAAGGGGCAGGGACAGCAAATTACAGCTTGGCAAGTTCTGCTTCGATATTCAGAGTAACTCTTTCAGCAGGAAGGCTGGAACATGTCATGAATCCAAATGGGTTCTGGATGTCCATTGTTGGAGGTTTTTGAGTTATGGCTCATCTGATCTCTTGTTGGTGATAATCCTGTCTTTAGCAGGAGGTTGGACTAGAGAACTCTAGAGGTTCTGCCAAACTGATATTTCTGTAATTGTCTCTGTGTTTTCCATCTCTCTGTGCAGACATGTGTGTCAGGAATTTGGACAGTTAAAACTACAGTGCTGGAAACTTGTGGATTTTCATGTGATGGTAGATAGATAGGAAAAGGGATGACTCAGTCTTCATCCAAAGTGGTACCTTTCCATTTAGGTCTACATGTATTCTGTCCAGTCTTCATGGTTTACTCCTTGTTTCTTCTTTTCCTAATTGCAATGGATATAGTAGTTATGCTCTTTACTGTGACTTTGTTAAAGAGCTTTGAAATGAGTGATGGTGATGTAAAGCATTACATCAGAGAGTGAAGTGGTTTTGTAAATACTAAGTTGAGTTTGGTGTGATCAGACTAATGTTGGCCAGAGGAGAACTGGGCAGCATCCTGGAAGATATTTCCCTGAGGGAAATTCTTTCTTTTCTGAAGTAGGCTGCTTACAAATATTATCAGAAACAGCAAATTCTTTTTCTCTCCATTCTGAGAAAGGAAGGAAATTCTAATCTTCTGATCTCTGGAAAAACTTGCTCTTGTCACCTGCTTCAGATTAGGTTCTTCAGCATTTCTAGCTGAATTCATCGGCAAGATATAAAAGGTGGTCCCACAAGACCACTGTACAGTCTCCCAGTGGAAAATGTACTTAAAAGCCGGTGTCATCGATGGGGTGTGTTTGTGCGTGTCGCAAAATTTTCTTCTTGCTCTCACTTGGAGAAAGAGGAGAAAGCACAGAACATGGAGGGCCTTTCTAACCATGATCCTATGAAGTCTGAGGTTGCAAAAGTTTGCAAAATGTGTTTTGCTACCCCATTGTCACCTCCATTGTGAACTTCCAAAAAACATAGATTCCTCCACAGTTTGGCACATCTGGCAGGACCTACTTGGGAACGACAAGTGGATAGATTTGGGAGTTGCATGCCCAGGTAACAATGCTCTGCAAAAAGCCTTGTGTGGTTCCAGCCAGCACAGCATTTGGCTGAAGCTGTTGCTGCAGTCACTGTTCCTATAAACATTCAACCTCCAAGTTTTTCACAAAATGAAGTGACATCACGCAGTGTTTTTTCAACACAGTTTGATGTTATGAGAACTGAAGAGTAATAGTCCAGAGGGTTACATTGCTGTACTAATGGCTACTTTTGTTCTGAGCAGATCAAAAGAAAGAGAGAGTGGCAAAGTTGATGAGATGAGATTTTAAAAAAATAAAGGGGGCAGGGCAGGATGTGACATTTTTCTGGTAACAGAATTGATGTGCACAGTTTTTCATGTGTTCAAATCAACCTGTTTTCCTGAGGGAAACCAAATGCACACAGATAAGGTAAATGTACATCCTGGTCACGTTCACGTGCAGCAGTGATCGGTTTCTTTGTACAGAATGTTTGAGAAGTTGACTCAAAGGCGAAGTAGTACACAAAGACGAAAAACAGTTGGAACCACTGGATATGATTCAGTATGAATCAGTGAGTCAGCAGGCTTGAGAACTGGGAATAATTTCTAGGGTAAAACAGCAGACCTCAAGTCACTGGAGCAAAAGACTTTAATGCAAATAAACCGTAAGAATTCCTGTAATTTGAAGTTCCTGTGGTTTGCTGTCCAGCAATGTGAAACAGTCAAAAGAAAGAATTTCAGCATGGGGCACAGGGAGTACTGTTGGCAACCAGAGTGTAATCCATGTTGCTTACTTGCATTGTTAGAAAATGACAAGAAAAATCATGGTTGCTTCCAGCAGCCTAGGCTGGAAAGGAAATACTTCACGTGATCTACAAGGGCTTGTCACACACAAACCTAGTAAATTTCCATTTGACAAATGTAGCGCTAGCATTTCACCCGTCATCGTACTTGAGATAGTACATGCATCCGGATTATTTTAAAATTAAAAATTTCTGCTAAAGCCAGCTCTTTAAAATGGTCCTTTGGATGATATGTTAAAAAAGTCCCAACTTAAGACAATTAGTAGTCTTGTTCTTAATTATAATAAACTATTTTATTTAGGCTTTTTAACATTAGTTTATCAACACCTATACTAGGATGCTACTAAAAGAGAACGCAACTACTCAAGCACTTCCAGCTTCTGAAATGTATTTTGTAGAAAAAACGTGATTCTAAAGGCAGTTCTTGCTGTTTGCTTAGTGTACATCTGAAACCTGGGTGGTTACTTAATGGTCAGCTCTGTTAAGAGTGCAAATCTGAGTCACTATAGTATGTTTGGAAGAGTTCCTGAAAGGTCTTGCTACATTGCATGCCTTCAAAGGGCAGTGAAGGATGATGCAATGTCTTCAACAGATCACACGGCAGCAAGCTGATTAAATCAGCATGGCAAGTTTCACAGCAGTTTGGGCTGATAGCAGTGCATCTTGAAACGCTGTATTAATACTTTTTTTAGTTCATTTACTGAATCCAGTGAGGACAAACTAATTGAGTCATAATAACACTAACATATTACAAATGGGAGATCCCAATAATCGTTGTTTCCTTCAGCCCCATTTTCTCTTTAGGTCAGTGTTTAGTTAGTACTCCATGGCTAAATTACAAACTAAGTGGGCTGCTAACTGCCAAACAAGTAACAGACACTGCTGTTCTGAAGATTGGCCCTGATGATAACACCATCTTATTAGGGTGGGATTTTAATTTGAGGACTGACAGCAATTTTTTTTCCCTACAACAAGTTTGCTAGAACATATTTTCCAATCTCACTTGGTGCACAAAATAATGTAATAGGCATTCATCCAATCCTTATGGTAAGTGCTAGTACAATTAAAAAAGATTGGTTTTGGCTTTTTTTTTTTTTTTTTAATAGAGCTCTTTCCTCAGGAGGTTAATAAGCAGTGTACTTCATTTGGTCATGTTAACTATGGGTAGAGAACCATCCTATCAGGTGACACAGCCCCGTTGTGGATAGCACACGTGGCAGTTCACAGTGGAATAATTTATGTAGTTAACAATCAGATGAGTACAATCTAACTGGGAATGGGATAGGGTGGGAGCACCAAAGCACTTGTTTCCATGGTAAGTGATGTGGTTGTAATCAAGTGGTTGGGCAGGTAACTCTCTACTCTGTCCACCACTGGTGTTAGGTATGTGTTTGATTCAGCTCTCTGGTTTGTAAAAGCCAAAGTCAAAATGGACCGCTGTTACGTAGCCCGACCTCCTGTGTAACCTCTACGGAGAACAGCATTTCTCAATGTCTGTTTAAGTAAAGCTTTCTTAAATTAAAAAAAATAAAATCCATTCTTGACTTTGTTTTGCTAGCTTTAAGCTTTAAAATAATAATAATAAAACACCCTGTGGTTAATTATTTTAAGCAGCTACACTTTATCTTCTTCTTGTTAGGACTCGAAGAGAGCAGGAACTAACCTCTCCTAGAAAAGCCTGGGAAAGTTGACCTGGCAATATGCCCTGATGCTCAAATAATAATGGGATCTACTGGGCTAGTAGGGTGGGGATCAGATTCCAGTAAGAAATAACAAAAATGTTTCTTATGGGGAAAATGGTTGCTTCAGTAGTTGAATGCCACTATGCTTGTCTGCCTTGTGCTGACTTTAGACCTCATGTGCCACATGTCCGTGATACTTTCCACTTCAAACCTCTTTTGTGTGAAATCTCCAATGTTCTTGGTCTTATCAAGGGCAACTTTCTTCTTTCTATTAAACGTTTTGGGGTGCTACTGTTCTCCTTGGAGGTAGGTGAAATAATTAAAAATTAAAAAAAAACCATTCATAAATCAGTAGCCACGTTAACCACTAAGCCTTCATGCACTTTGTAACCCAACTGAGCTTGAAGTTCCCCCCCAACAATTTGTCCTATTTGGTCCTGCAAAACTTTGTCACAGATACTCCTCACTTTTGAAAGAAAGTTAACAAATGTCCTAGCAAAATTATTACAAAAAGTTAGTATTGCTTGTTTTCTGTGTGTTTCCTCGAGAGGAATTTTCTTCGCAGAAACTGTAACTTCTTTTAAACCCCTTTCTTGATACTTTGGAAGTACTTTGAAGACAGACTATACAGAGGAAATGTGAGGGGAACGTTATTGGAAAAAACAGAGAAGAGCAGTGCTTGGGAACAGAGCAGTCACTTTCCCAGACCAGGATTTTTACCCATCGGGCCTGCTCTCTTACTGTTAATAGTGGGCAGCGATGGATGTTTGCAAACATTCCTCTGATGAGCAGCTTTGAAAAAAGCATGTGCAAAAGTATCTTCCTAACCACAGAAAAAACTCTTACTTTTTTAAGCACAAATATAGTACTTCCAGCTCAGGCTGTTCCAGAACCACAAAGTGCTGGAGGCTGAGGGGAGGAAAAAAAACCCAAAACCCCCAAACAATCTTTTTTTTTTTCGGGGCGGGGGGGGGGAGCGGGGACGGGGGACGGGACACACGACACCATTACAGTGTTTCTTAGCCCTTCCCTAAGTATGATTTACTAGCCAAAGTATGATGAGCTAGGTGATACTCCTGGTCTGAATTAGGCCGTTGTATGTGTTTGTATCCTGTATCTTTTTGTAAGAGAGTTCTGACACTTTCCAGACTTAAGGAGGCCTCTTAAATGTAATTCAGTAAGAGCAGCAGTGGAGATCAGCTCTGAATCTTGAGGACTAGATGCAGACATAAATAAGTGAAGAAAATTAAGATTTTTGAGGGGAACCCTTACTGAGATACATGTTGCCTTTAAGTTTGTATGATGCTAGCACTAACTGTATGATTTTTCATTTACCTTGAAGTGTGTTAGTGGGAGGATATAGACAGTTTGAAAGAGACACGCTTTTGAATTGTCCTGATGCATGTCCATAGCTCCCTGAAACATTGGAGTACACAACAAAGTTATCAAGTTCTATACTGAAGCTCAGTGATTTGATGGCTAAATTCCCCATCAGATTTCTGACACAAGCTTATACACGATCATCTTAAGTTTTTTGCCCTGTCTTGTAGCTTTAAGACTAAGACAGAGACTTTTATTTCCTTTCTCCAGGAAGGATGTATAAGAGGAGCTGAAGAGCTTTCTGATGTATTGGTTAGATTTGAAGTCACCTTCCTTCAACACAAGCAACTGGCCCTGTAAGCAACACTTAGTGAAGTCTCACTAGTATTTCCTAGTTCCCACGTTTGCTTCTGTCTTTCATCATACTTCCCTACTGTTCTACAGAGGACATTTGCTCTTGGCAGCTACTAAGGTTGGAGTGCCATGATAACTTTTTCCTCTTCTTCCCATGTATTGTACTACCAAAGTTCATAGGAAGATTTTTTTCTTACTGTATCCAAATTGGTATATGCTCCTGTTTTGAGCTTAAGTTCTGCTTCCCAAGTAGGAAACTTCAATGGGCTCTGCGTGCCAGTCTTGGAGCTTTTATGCTGAACATCCCCACGTTGTCGAGTCTGAGCTGAAGGAATCATCCCTGTTATGCCGTAAGGACAGGATAACAATTTGAGAGTGATCACACTTCCCCCTCCAAGTCTTTTTCTTTAAAGTTGAAGAACTATTTTCTGCTTAGCACTTTGTGACAGCCCTTGAAAGTCCTACTGGAACTTGGTTTCTTGACATTTATACTTTCCACAAATTTAAGTTTTACTCATCAGTGTCCTCCCAGACTTCACATAAGGAGGCTGGAGTTTGGTAGGTTGAAGGTAAAGTGAGATGCTTCCTCTGAAGGAAGTGTTGCCATTACCCTTGCATAAGCTCTAGCCCTTGTGCTGCTGAGGTCTGAGTTGCGTTCAGTCAAATCAATAAACTGAGAAATTGCCAGAAAAATAATTACTGTTCATTAGATGCATTAATCAGTCTCACCACTCAGTAAGTGGGCATGAGAGTTCTCACAAGTCCCCCACTTGTAGTGGGGACAGCCTTCAGGTAGGCCTGTTTGTGAAAGTGCAAGAGCAAAGAGCCTCGGCAGTACCAGCACCCTGTGGATTAAATCTTTAACCTCTGATGTCAATGGAATAACTTCTTTTCACTTACTGAAGTGAAATGAAGCCCTGGTGCCAATGTCTCAAAACCTTTCTATCGTAGCTCAAATTGCCTGACTGAACTGCAGTAGGAGGGAAACAGGCTTGGAAAAAAACAGCCTGCCACTGCCAGGATTTGCAGTTTATGTGCTCTAGAATGACTTTTTCCTTAAAAATGTTCTGTATGAGTGAACATGCATGAGCCGCCTTCAGTTGCTTGCCCTTTTTGAACTCTCTTGGGTTCATCTAATTGACCTCCTTTCCATCTTCGTGGTCTCATCCTTTCTGTAGTCAGCAGCAGCCTCTGCAACTTGTAGTCATTCTATCAGCCATCACAGTGCTGACAGGGCTTTCGTTATGGAATAAAGACATATTTCTCCCTAGGCATATCAGCATGCAAATCATCCTCTTTCCCGTGACCCTGTCAAACATCCTCATTCAGCCTTTCTTTTTCTGACATCTGTAAATAGTAATGACTCTAATTGACTCCAAAGACTTGACACCACATAAAAATAAACAGTACCGTATCTTTGTTTTGGTGGTGTGTGGGAAGGACGCGCTTTGATCTCAGTTACATCAGTGTAAATAATGCTGATCCTTGTTTACAGTGGATGGTGTTTGTCCTGGTATGCTTACGAGCAGAACCTGTCAGTGAGGACAGAAATGTCAAGGAAGTGGCATTTGACAAGAGATGTTGCTGACGCACGCCAAGCGTATGGCTTGGCTTTGTCTAATAGCTGAATTAGGTGAAAGATTTGTTCAAATCCATGTCTGCTTGTTAGCGGCTGGTTGGGACTGAGCGTGCTGTATTTTCAGTTATACTTTGGCTGCTGGTTGACAGTGTACAGCCAGCCTTTTCTGCAAGAGCAGAGGACAGTGCAGCACACAGCAGGGTTTTGCAGCTTCAGGCTCTGCAGGAGTGGGCCTCTGAGAAGAATTCTAGCAATAGATGTCCAAGGCTGTGATTAACAAAACCCCTGAGATGAGATTCATTCTTTGGAGACTGTAGTGACTAAATAGGGAGAGTAGGCTTCCTATTTAGGGCAGCGAGTGTTGCAGGAGAAGAGTCAGAGATCAGCTAGGCAGATCTGATTTAGTAGTTAGTTTATTGAGTTCCAATCAGTAAATTTAGGTATGTAACATATTTAATAAGTACAGATGGATTGGTGGTCAATACTATTTACTACACTTAAAGTTGGTATGGGATGTAAAGATTATCACGTGAGCTTACTATATATATCTTACATGTCATGTGCATATAAAATATGTCACTTACCAACCCATCTATGTCTGGTGTTGGGTAAGGGATCTCTCAGTCTTGATGTGCAACCTTGAGAGGTGCCCCTGCTCAAGGGGAGATCACCACCATGCAGCCAGCTGCTATGGAGGGAGAGGTCAAAGGGCCCTTGATGGCTACAGATATTCACAGAGTAAAGGGGTTGATTTGTGGTCAGATTTTCTGGTGTGATAATGCAGTTTCTTCTGCTTACCAGTCCAGTCTGCAGCCAAACTGTTTTTTGGGGGTTTGGTGCTGAGTTCTCACTGATGGCTTCACACAATAGGATTAGCTTTGATTAGGCCTACTTGCTGAGCATTTGCCTGGACCAAAGTTTAGTTAGTTCAAACAGGAGTGCATCTGTCACAGCTAATGAAGAAGACTGTGGAGCTAGTGAAGCTGGTTCACTGTTTTCATGCTACTTCTTGCAACTTCTTGCTACTTCTCACAGTTCAAGAATAGTCTTCAGACATGGTAGCAAGTTCAGAAGAAAGAAATGGAGTTTACTTCACACCACATGTGAGGAAACTGCAGGACCTCACAAGACAGAAGGTTGTGAAGGCAAAAAAGTCAGGCTTTCAAAGCAATTAGTCACATTAATGTAGCTTCCTTCCATTAAGGCATAGATAGGGAATTCCCTTGGCCATAAATTGCTGGAAACCTGGAGGGTACACAGACAAGAGAAGCACTCATTCTTTTCCTCTTTTCTTCAAGCATTTGCTCCTAGCCTCCCTTGCCAGATGAAATGAAAGGGCTCTGCCTGTTTGCATACTCTCCTAATGTGGAAGTTCCCCAAAGCCCAGTGCTCTAAACAGGAGGGACTGGTGATGAACTGGCAAAGTGATAAACGCTGGAAAATGAAACGGTGTCCCTGTGCCCTTGAGCTAAGCAACATTTTTCGTTCGTGCCTTCTGCAGCCGAAAGCTTTGACGTCTAGAGAGCCTGCCCTGCGGTGCTCTTCTTGGTGCATTTGGCTTACCTGAAGCAAGTCCTTAGCTCTGTCCCAAGAGATTAAACAATTCGGTCCTTGGATCAGAAAAAGTTTTAGGATACTGCCTCTTTTGACTCCTCATCCCCACAGGGATCTGGTAGGAATTAAGTTCCTAGATGTTGTTTCAGGATCTGGACTGAAGATATAATAGGTACTTTATTCTGTTCAGCCTTAGTAGTGCCCAAAAGCCTGTTTCAATATCTGCTGACCCCTGCAAGAAACCGTTTTGCTAAACTCCGTGGGCTCCAGATCAGGTTTTCTGTGCTTATGGAAATACTGGTGTACAATAGCAATGAAGTAAGTTCATTTTGTTTCTAATCTTGGAAATTTGGTGTGTATCAGAGTTTTGTGCCTTTAATTGCTTCATGATCCTCACCCATAATTTTCTCCTCAGTGGTGTATGTAACTATTAGCTTGATTAAGGATATTGGCTTTCTTTGATCTAGTAATGACACTCTCTCATGTTGCTAGAGAGCATTTCAAAGGTAGGGGAAAATGAGGGTGTACAGCAAAAATAGACATCCTGTTTTTAGCATCCTCCTATGTAGAAAGGGTAAAACAAATAAATCAATACCAAATATAGAAGCAAACCTTTTAAACATGTAGCTACAGGGAGTGCTAAACACTTGTTGTATTTGCTTCAATTAAAGGTAGAATCATAAAACGTTCTTTTTGTATATCAATCAGGAAGTCTTTTCCCACCTTTTAGATACTTGAATGTAGTTTATTGAATATCTCTGTTTTTCCCTTGCTCGGTTGCATGAGCTTATCTTTATAGTGCATCCAGTTGCTGGAAAAGTTATTGTTTTTCCCCATAGCAGGGATTACTAATGTAGACTAAGAGATCAGAGAGGGATCAGATGAACTCATTAAATAAAAATCTTGTTCTCATCCCGATATCCTCCTAAGTACAAAATAGATGAGTGAAAGAGAGCATCAGGGAAATGAAAAATCATTTAAAAGCACATTTCTCTTAGCTAGGAGAGTTTCCTCAGGCTCCTTGGAGATATTGGCTGCTCTCTCTGGCTCTGGGTCAGAAATGCGTTCCTGCTCAAGTGCTTAAGGACACACTTATCTCCTCTTGAACCTGATGGTGCCGGAGTCTGGGAAGGTCTCCGCCCACACTTGTAGCAGAGGGTACTGCATGGGGCTACAGGAGACTACGCTGCCTGCCGAATCTCTGCACGTTTTGTTGAATGTGGGAAAGAAGCTTAGTCCAAGTAGAGCCAGAGAAAGCTTATTGTCTGCATTACTTGTCTGTCACTGCAGCATGCCTGTAAGTGTGTTACTAAATTGCATTCTCGAATGAAGATGCAAAGCTGGAATGATCCAGCTTAAAGATTTATCTGAAAGATGACCTTTGTTAGGAATATTGTTTCCCTGTTCAAGCAGCCAGTTGATTATTGATGTCAAATAAATCAATTCCAGAGAGGAGGTGCTATGACAGTGATTTCCTTTCCAATACATTTGTACTTTGTAAAGTTCCTCAGCCACATCCAGGTTTGCACCAGTTTCAAGTGTCATCCGTGTAGCTTGAATGTGGTCGGCTGGAAGACATTGCTCATCATCTGTCCCTCTCCAAGTAATGCTCTCACTGACAGGCTTAAATCAACATTCACAGCGGACCACTTAGTAAAGAACTGGTAAACAGACTCTTCCTCCCGTGTAACAGACCAGTCATATAAATAGTGCTGTGCAAATCATTGATTTCTTTGATGTGGTGGGTGAGCTAAAATATAAACTGGAAAGATGTCTGTGTTTCTGTTACACTCCAAACTGATACTAGCTGGGATACTTGTGGATCTAAAGAAACAGGTTTGGTTGGAACAGGATATAACATTTTGGTTTGGATAACTGTCTGTTTTTCATTAAAGGAAAAGATGCAATTCACAATAATGCTCCTCTGAGTTTTGTCCTCCTAACACAGCTTTCAATAAGCTGTAACCTGTCTCTATGGACACCTAAGTATTTTGTTTTAAATTTGCTGATTTCTTTTAAACAAGACACTTACTGTAATACTTACTTATTGTCCAGAAAAAAAATAAATATTTCCAAAATGAAGGGGTATGGTTATGGAGCACTAAGTCTAAATTTTTCTTTATTTCTGTGCGCTTTACAGCTTTCCTTAAGCCTCCTGTTGACAACTGTAAACCCTTCTGTTTCATCCACCCAAAAGTGAGTAAATTGGACATTTATTTAATCTCCTCTGGAAAGCCGGTTTTGCATAATGGAGCTTTTCACACAGCATGCTTTTCACTTTTCTTATGTTGACTGTCATATTGGAGGTAGATCTCGTGTACTCTTTATTGAGTAACAGTGTCCTATAGAAATCTCAGTTGCTATTGCCAGTTTCAAGCCAAACCGATACTATACTTGGATCAATGAGGCAGCATGTAACTTTGTGTATTGAGGGAGAATGAGAAAGAAATGGTTTCAAGACAAAGCAGAGATCAACTCCTCAGACACACCACCAGGAAAGAAGCAGTAAAAATTCTTATGAAAATAAAAGCTAAAGCAGTAAAAAGTAGCAAAGCCTAGTGAAAAATAACAGTGATAATGATTTTTATTTTTTTTTAAGAAGTCATCTACTCCGTTGCTCTGTTCCACTGTGGGGAGTAAGACTAACACTGGAACAGAAGTTGAAATAGCTGTGGGAATCATTTTTGTCACTTCTTTACCTCCGCTGCTACAAGGTATTAGCAGGGAAGCTTGTCAGTTGAAGGATTACCAAGGGTAAGTAGTGGAATTATTTTAAACCCCTAAGACACTGGAAAAATTAAAAAAAGGGAAACTTGCAAAGAGAGATCACTTTGTCATCATATGGACAATATATTGTAATATTTTCAGGTGATTTATCTTCTCCATTATACAGTAGTCATTGCAGATTTCCATGCAAGATATTCCTGAAATAAATCAAGCACAGTGTCATCTGGTGAAGGACTTGGACAGCACAGCTTCTCCAATACGGACTATAGCAGTACTCAGCCATGAACTGCCGGCTCAAAACTGCACACTAAACTGTGCTCAAGAACTGTGATGAGTAACTACAGAGCAAACAACAGAGAGAATATGGTGTTCTATGTAGTCTGATGTGTTCAGAAATCAGAATTATCACAAGCAAGACAGAGAAGGGTCTAACCAGGGGGCTATTATGTGTTTGGAGGAAGAGAGAGGAAGGAATATTCATTTACATCATGACGGAGGATACGCTTTTTATTTAGAACAAGAATCATGTGGAATGCTGAACTACACCTACTGGAGAGATTTCCCCATCTGCCCCTCTCTCTCTCTCTCTCTCTCTCTAAAAACTTTGTGTAAAGAATCCTATTGTACAGAAGGAATTTATAAAAGCTGCTCAAAAATCTCTCAGGGATGTTACTGCTGATTTTAGTAAATCTTAGCACAGCCAAAGAAGAGAAATTAAGAAAGTTAGTGTTGCACCAAACTCTAGGGAAGGTTAACAGGCTAGCCAGGATAATTAGAGCCTACACTATGCCAAGTAGATTAATGAAGCCTCAGATAACAAAGGAGAATAATGTAATTCCACCAATAAACACAGATTTGTGGGGAGTAGGTACTCAAAGCAAATGTAATTTCTTTGGCTTTAATGAAAGCTTTGGTCACTAACAAGGAGGTAATACTGAGCTTCTGAAAAGTATCTGATGTAGTAGCCTGCTACATTTATTTATGTTTGCAGTTTTCTAGTTTCGTAGTATAGGTGGGTTAAGAATTGGATTATAATTGACCTTAACACTTGGCTATAACTCAGTGAGGAATCACAATTGCATTTTGTATTTTAACTCTGCAGTATACTCATACCTTACCACGAAGAAAAAAAATATTGCTACTGATAAAAGTGTCTGATGACATGAAGACCGGGGCATGGGGAAGAAGAAGATGGTAGATGGAGGGTGCTGTGGACTGATTTATAACTGATTGCAAAGAAATACCACATGTTTTAATATGACCAACTTTAAAATCTTTCCTCTGAGAAAAAAACCCAACATATCACTGAAGAGAAAAGTCATCTCTTTAGAAATAAGGATTCTCTCCTGCGGAATGGCAGCATGAACAAAATAGTTGAGTATCATGGTGGGCAACCTCTTAGTCATGAGTTCCCAGCACAACTCTGCATCCCAAATGTTTCATGCTGTCTTTGAGTCTGCCAACAGAACTGGGAAATTTATACCACCTCTGTCCTTAGAACTTGCTGCAAGTCTGATTGGAATGTTGTGGCTGGTTGTGATGCCAACAGCCTCTCAAGCTGTGGGCAGCTTGGAGCTGTTTCCTAGAAAAGCTACTGTAGCTACTGAAGAAAATGTCTTCTAATGAAGGGAGGAGGGAAAAAAAGGTGCGGGGGGTGGGGGGAGCAGGAAGAGGCAGGGGCTTGGTTGCCTCAGTTCAGAATGGAGTTAGGGTCTAGCCTTTGGACCATATGTAGGAAGCTAGAAAGACCACAAATTTATCTGCACCTCACAAATATTTCCGGACATCTTTAGTATTAGTTTGAGCTTTTGAGGTTTCAGTGCTGCAATATCCAAAAAATGACATATCTCTCAAATTGTAGATATTTGGCAGTCAATGTATATCTCTCTCCTAGGCAAGATAAGCTTGCTGATCAATTCTCAGGAAAGACCTGAGGAAAACACATGAAACTCAGCTTAACTTCTATGACACTTCTAAAACATTGATAATTATGGATCTCATAAAAATGTAGTAGAATAACTTACATCAAACACACTTTTTCCATTAAAAATAATTCTTGTGTAATGAACAGATCTAGCTTGGGTTTACTTTAGCCAATGGATGTCACTGTTGTTCCATTGCATGTCAGATACAGTACGTATCTGCTACTACTGAAAAACGCATCTATGCTGAAATAAAACACAGCTGAACAGAAGCCGCTTTCTGCTAGTAGAGACAAGGAGGTATGAGGAGGTAGTTTAAGATATGGCTTAGAAGAGTCTGTCTCATCAGCCAAGAAATTTGTGCTGTTCCCTCAGGAAAGCTCTTTTACTGCTATCCAAGTGTTGACTGCATACAATTGTTGCAGCCTGATGTGAAAGTGTAAGACAGGTCTAGGAGAACAGGACTGGCTGGGGAGGAAAGTAAGCCTTCTGTTACATCCAAGGAAAGCTTGTATTTGCTCCGAAGCCCAGGAAGAACTAAGAGAAGGATGTTGACTGGCTCACAGGAAAAAAAACAATGACAACTTGGTTGCCATTGAATTTACCCCTAACAAACTAGCATAATAGGTTGGTGAGGCTAATAATGTAGAATGGAAAGGATCAGTTGCTATTGGGTGACTGACAGCCTGGAAAGCAGTGGTAAGGACAAAACCCAGAAGGAAACTGACTTTTTTGTTTTGCTTTTTATAAATATGGAGGAAACTGTTGAAGCGGATTATGTTGGATTTGATCCTTCTAGTGAGGAAAATCTGAAATGGAAGAAAATTTTAGGAGAAGGAGACAAAAAGATGGAGTTACGGGAGCCGAGGAGACGAGAAAGCAGGGCAGCAGAGCAAGGGCAAGCAGCTCTGCCTCTTCCCATCAGTTATGTCCTCACCAGTAAATTAAAATGGGCTAGGACTCCATCCTGGGTATAAGAGTATGAGTACATGTAGACCCTGTCCACCCACATTGCACCAGAAAACCTCAGTGGCCTTGTCTGTACTGCCTGTCAGCACAAGAGGAGGGCTGCTCCCATTCCCTGAAGTGCTGGGGCAATACTGGTTGGCATAGGCCAAAACTATGTCGAGAATTGTGTTAACAATCACGGTGTAGTTGCAAGTCAGGGCTTGAGCCTTAAATCCTGGCCAAGTTTACTTTATTAGGATAAACTCATATGTTAAGGCCAGTGAGGGTAAGCCTTGCTGGTCTCTGAGGTCAACAGCCTATTGAATAGTCATGCCAACTGTGTCCCAAGATACACTTTGGTCAAGTCCAAAGCAAGACTTGAACTTGCCCTTTGGGAGCCCTGCTGTGAACATGTTTGACTACTCTGCCCTCCAAATGCAGAGGAAGACCCCAGCAAACTCAGGGACTTGGTTAGTCAGAGATTCTGGAAAAGTTTCTGGAGAGATATGGGGTTGCTGATAAATCCTGAAGGGGCCTAAGTTAATGACTGCACGTGGTGTTTTAGAGTTGCCTTCTGCAAAGGTTTCCAAAGAGGCTGACGTCCCATGCTAGAACCTGGCTGGACTTGGCATGGTCTGCCACAGCGTGCCATCCCAGATGGAGATACTGGAGCAACTGCTGCACATTTTCTCACTCAGCTGGGTGTGGGGGGACCTCCTTGAGCCATCTCTCTCCTTCCCCTTACTGGTGACAAGCTCTCTCCAAGACTTTGTAAGTTCTCTTACAGCACCATGATGGCCTTGTCCATGGAGACTTGCTGTGTGAAGTGCTAGATGGGAGAATGGAAAACATGCCTCCTTGCTAACATGTTGTAGTGATGCACTGTCTGCCTACAGCTCTGAGCAGCGTGGCCTTGCTTGTGCTGTGATCCCAGGAGCTATGGGCTGGCAGGTTACAGCAGTCTCCTGACTGTGTACACCTAGCACATCGAAAAGCAGAGAGGCTGTGATGCAACACTACAGAGTGCGAGGGATACAGGCCTGTCCTCGGCATGCCACACAGAAAACTTGCAGAAAGCTTATTCTGAATCTGATGCTCAGCACAGGGAACGTGATCATCCTGCTGGATCTGACCCTTCCTTCCTGCGTCTTGCTTTCTGCTTCCTCTACTGGGCTGCATGAGCAGAGACGATAACATCATCCCTGTCTGGTTAATGTTGCAGAGCTGCTCATCACAGAGTCAGTGGTGGTATTTCCTGTCTCCAGGTACCAGTCTCTCTGGTCTGGGTTTGACAAAGTTTATGGAAAATTAGTGGTTTGCCACTGTGCTTTGGGACACAGGCCGCCCTGATGGAGAGACATGTGTGTGCACACACACATATACGCTCCAGGAAAACAGAAGTTTAGAAAGGAAATGCTGTTTGGTTTTTGGAAGCAGCCCCTTTGCTGTGTTGATTTGACGTGCACTGCTGTGCCTGAAGGCTGCGGGGAGGGGGGAGACTCGTAGGGTTTTTCTTGTTCACTGATGATGAAGGTGTGGTTTTTATTTCCTATCTGAGCACCTGAATTAGCACAGCACCCTTTTATGCTGTCCTGTGGAAGGAAGCCAGTGCTAACCCTGAGCAAGGAAGCTACCAAATTACCACCGTGTCTTACAGAGGCCCCATTTTCCCCAGACACCCATTGCCAAGTGCTGTTTCGGCCAGACCTGCTGAGCTGAGGTAAAGTCTAATGGCTGAGCTGTGGCTTGAAGTGGTTATGTGCAATGCTGAGAAGTCATAAACAGCTCTTATGTAAATGGTTTATGAGGGAGTGGGGAACCTTTAGCCATGTTAGATTTCTGTAAAGCTGATCTGGGCTGATAACTTCATACCACACAGTTCTCACAGATTATTTTCTTTCATAGAACAACAACAACAAAACAAGCCTTACCCTCCCTTCTCCCAGCTGGCCGCAGGGGTGGTAGGTTCTGCTGGCCTCCAGGGACAAGAGAGATATTCACACGCAGCTGAAGGGTTGAATTCAGCAGGCTGAACGGGGAGATCTGGACAAAGACCTGGTGTCACAAAGCAAATGACTGCAATCGCTGGCATAGGTCCTGCATTTGATGTAGGTGTGCTGGTGGCTAAAACTGTATTGTGTTTGAGACCCTTAAATCAATTACTAGTAGTCTCTAACAATTAGTAGTAGTCTCTAACTGGTAGCAAAAGCAGAAAGATGTCTTTTTCTTTTTTTTTTTTTTAAATCCAAATAATGCAATTACTTCCTTGTTTAACTTGCGCTGTACACAGTTTTCTGAGGGGAGCAAAAGGTATCTGGTCTTGCTCAACGCATTAGGCAAGTTACAAGAGCAAAGTAGAATTGGAAACTGGTATGATGTACAGATACTTGAGACTGTAAGTCTTCCCAAGAAATCTTGTGTTATTTTTTGCTTTACAAACTTCATTTCTAACACGACTTATTTGCATGAATTGCATTCCTTTGCTTGTAGTACACGACTGAGTTTTCATGGAGACATAGCTGTGGGAACAAAAATAGGTTTTTAAACTCTAATTTTAGAACACTTGAATTGTTTGTGTGTGAAAAGTCTGTTGGCAAATAGTTCGGGGAGGTAAGAAACTGAATGACTTCCCATGCAGGAACCACAACTTGGGAAGTCTTAAGATGGCTAGTTTTGTCTTGTAAATTTGAAATTAACCTGTTATATTATTCCTGGTTTTTTTTTCTGTAGTCACAAAAAAACTTGCATCTTGTTATGAAAGTCAGAATGATTTCAAAATTCTAATTTGTTTCCAGGTATAGTGGTAGTAATGAGTCAAAAAAACCTCAAATGCAATTAATTACTCTAGATTTCCTCCTGTCCCCTCCTCCCTCTTTTTCTTCAAAAGGGCACATACACCTGGTAACTGATCCAGGAAGAAGAATGCTATAGGACCTTGAATAGCAAAATGTTCCTGTTCAAATGCAAAACTGTATCCCAGCTAAAGAAGTGCAAACACCTCTGCTGAACACTAGCACATAGACATGAGTGAAGAAAACTTGAAACTGTAGAGCTAGAAATCCTGCAAGTAGGTAAAGTTAAGCATGAAGTCTCACATAAGTGTTGCTAGCAATCTGAAAATTGTATACAAGTAACCTAGTCTCTCAGTTGTTTCACTGATCGTTGTTTTTAATACATGTATAGATGCCTTGCTTTGTACGTACTAGTATTTTACTTCTTCCCCTGTATCTTCTTTCTCATTTTTTTTTTATTTTTCAATTTGGACACAGTTTTCTTTGTTTTCTGCCAGATTGTTTGTGTTGTCGATTCTTTTTCCTCCCTTCATTTGCCTGCAGAATTGCAGATGACAATTAGTTCTGTTCTTTAAACAGAAAAATCAGGAATCTGAACTGATCACTTGTTATGTTAGCAGGTGTTGGCACCTTGGCCTGGCAAACTAAAGCAGATGATCCCTGCACTGCTGATAACTTCACACACAGAAACCCTAAAAAATGTTCCTCCGAAGCCCCCAAATCCATCAGCCGGGTTTGACTACAGCAGCCAAATACATCTGCAGCCTCAATTTATTTGCCTCAGATTAATTTAGTCAATAGCATCTGGCATTCCAGAAAGTATCAGTTGCCCATGGTAAAAATGGGATTCCAGTAAATAAAAAAATCCTGAAGCAGGGCAAATTCTGAGACATGCTTTACTGATGTGACTGTCTGTTCCATTGCAAAAGCTTGGACACCCGCTACTGAGCTATTGAAAACTTGGGCAGAAAGGCCTTCTTCCAAATGTCTGGAACAATTTCTTCCTAAAAATACTTTTTCTAGATGAGCACATTCAGCATGTCAGACATAGGCCAGAAATGGAAATGCATCTGCCTTTAAGTCAAACTATAAATCATGATGTATTAAGGCCTAGACCTAAGAGCCTACAAAATCAACTTGGCAACTTATTTTGAGTTTCCAGATACAGACAGCTACGGATTTATCCAGGGCTTTAGCTGCCTGCCTCTCCATAGCAATTGCCGTTGCAACGCACGGTGGGACGCATCAGCACTTACAGCTATGAACTCGTGGCATACTACCCCTTGCAGATTTAGATCAGAGCTGTACCATCTGCCCCCTATTTGAAGGTTAGTATGTCCAATATATTTATGGTATGCTAATTGCTGTAGCAACTGAGCATGTAATAAATGCATAAGGCTAGTGCAATTTACCAATTGTTCCTTGCTCCTTCAGAACATGGTGACTTTTCATTATTCTATTCCCCCTCCCCTTCCCACCCCTGTCTCTCACCATATTCTGTTAGCTTTGGTAGTTCTTTTTCCATGTCTTTCATCATGTCACAGTGGATGCCAAGTTCACGGTTAATTGCCTCCTAGTGGGATATTTTCTGTTGACCAGGCCAAACGCAGAGATGACTCTCTCTCATGAGACCACTATTGTTCTTGACAGTTTTATTGTTCATGATGAGCAGAGTTGCCATTGGCAGCTTCTTGTCCCAAGTAGAGAGCTGGAGAGGACACACAAAAAAAGGACTTGATTCAGCTCTCACATTTCCTGCTACCTAAGGAGACCACAGGGTGAACTTTGTTCTATTCATCTTCAGCACATGGAAAAGGCTTAACTCTTTAGGATCCATTTGTTGAGTAGGGATCTACCTAAATGAGGTAGGTACAAAATACTGAATGTTCTTGGTGCTTAGCTTCAGGGGAATTTGAGCCTTTACTTTGGTGTGCAGGAAGTGTGTTAACCCCTTTGCAGCTAGCAATCCCCTTCATCCGACAGCCAAGGAGCTGGAATGTCTCTCTGAAGGTGGCAGCTGCCCTTTTGTCTGAGCTTCCTACTGAGGAACTCTGAGCATTGGCCTGTTGGATATTCTGGCTTTTTCTTATGTCTTCTTGCTGAAGCACTATCCTTTTTGCCATTACCCCAGATGACTGAAACCATTAGGCTACAGCCTGACATTTTGGGTATTGCTGTGAGCAGGCACTATTTAGAGGGCCCAGTATTTAAACAGTCTCCTGAGAATTATGGGACAGGGCTAGAGGAGTTATTTAGATTTAAATCTCCCGAAACCTTGGTGAGTTCTATAAACGTGGAGCACGTAGCAAACCGTTGAGAGGGTGGGGGAAATATGAAGCCAATTTTTATGCAATGTGAGTCCAGCAGAACACCTTTCCCTCAGTAAGCTGAAGATCCCAGAATGAGATATGGGGAGTTCTAGAAATATCTGGGAAATCTTACCGGTGACTTCTGGAATTTTTTCATACTTTCTCAGTTAGGGTTACCATACATAAGTAATAATCTTTTTCACCTCAATTGCATAGCTATTGTTAGTACTAGTACTAATAGTACTAATTATTCAGCATATGCTGTAGAGACCAGCTTTATAGCTGTAGTTTTGAGAAGCCTTTGCATTAATGTGCACAGCACATGACTGGAAAGTGATACTGAAATATAAGTGTTGCTGTTGTCTTGTCTATTGTACATTTTGCAGGCTAAGCAAAGAATGGAGGTGCAAATAGTTTGGATGGAGTCCCCTCCTCTGTCTACAGGTAGCTGAGAGGACTGGGTTAGATTAAGAACACCTCTGCAAGCATCTGCTGACTTCAGCTGAGGTTACAAGTGCTCAGCGGGCGGGAGAGCCCTCCTCTGCCACTGTCAAATAATTATCACTGGAGTTGGACCTAATGTCAAGGGGCATGTGCTGTCAAGATAAATATGTGTTGTCCTCAATAGTTTGGATTAGATTCCATAGGAGGAACTGGTGCACAGCTGAATTTTCAGGAGATTTTCTGAGTAATCTACACAAAGTTAAAGACTTGGGGTAAAAGCTTCTTTCTGCTACTCTTTTCTGCACTTCCCTTCCTCTATTCTAATCCATACTTCAATTCTTTCCCTTAGTTCCTCTTTGTTTGCATACTTTAAACTTTTCTTGGTAATTTTCCACTAAGATGAACTGAAGCATTAGCTGAATATATGAAAGACTTTTTCTGTGTTTCTTTGAACGCAGCCTTTCACTCAAATCCCACTTGCATTCAAAGTTAAGGTTAGGAATCTGGTCAGAATTTAAAAAGAAAAGTAAATGGAATGAGGACATTCAGGAATATTTAGCAATGGCTTTCACACTTAATTGATCAGCTTTTCTTACACGCTTGACAAGCAAAAAATTTTTAAAGAACTAAAATTTACATTTTTTTGCTTTTCTCAAATAATACATTTATTTTTAAAGTAGATATTTAATATTTCTTCAAATTCAGATTGACTTACATGTATCCTCTAAAGTCTCATAACCTGGAACCATCTCCAGAAGCTCTCCCTTCCACACATATGTTTTCCTTATGAACTAAAAGCAATGTTAGGGTTTTCGGGGTTTTATTTACTCACTACCTCCACCCCGCACTGCTGCCCCAAGTCGGGGCTGGGTATGGCATCCTTAAACTCACGACGAGTGTAATCACTTTAAATATGGGAGACTTATGTTCTAAACTTTCAAGCCAGAGGGTGGAGAGGTGCGGGACTTGTGACCTCTATTACCTCCCAGCAAGTTCTAGTGGAGATTTCTCACAGCTCATATTTTCCTTTGAGTGAGAAAAAGGGAGCAACTATAGAGACTAGGGATCAGAGATTACCCAGCATGAGACTTTCTTTTCTTTTCCTATTTCATCAAAGATCTAATTTAATACAATTTATTTAATGCTTGTCCCTCCTTTATGGTCCTGGCCTGGGACAGGCAAGAGGTGAGGTGCTTTCCTTTCACGGTGCACAAGTTCAAAATCACTGATATACATGAGAGAGACAAACCTGAGTGTCCAAAACACATGCACATGAGTCACCTAACCACTAGGGCATTGTATACACAAGGAGGGAAATTCTTTCTTATCCAGGTGTTTTATGTTGCGTTGCACCAAACATGTCTGCCAAATCAACTCTTCCAGAGCAGGATAAGCAGACAAATTCTTGTTTTCTTTAATTGTGTCAAAATTTTGTTCTAAGTTAGATACCTGTCTACTCAGGATTGTTTGTACTCCACAGTGTGTGCACCAGACGGCAGCAGAAAGTGGGGGAAAGGCGCTTGCCAATGTGCCTTCTCAGCTGTGAAGGCTAATTGCTTATTTGAGTGTGTTAGCAAGAGCATAGCCAGCAGGTTGGTGGGTGATTATTCCCCTCTATTCATCAGTCCTGAGACCACATTTGGAGTACTGTGCCCAGTACACACTGTGCCCAGATCACCAGTACAAGAAAGTCATTGACAATCTGGAAAAAGTCTAGCACATGTTCACCAGGATTTGGAGCACAATGTGCAAGGAGAAGCTCAGGAAACAAAGTTTACTTAGCCTGTAAGAGAGAGGGGAACTGGAGTGAACTGCTCTGTTCAACTACCTGATGTAGTTTATAGAGAAGATGGAGCCAAAATCTGCTCAAAAGAGCACAGTTGAAGGACAAGAAGTAACAGTAACAAATTGAAGCAAAGGCATCCCATATGGATATAGGAAAAACTCTTCCCTTGAGGGTGGCTAAGCCCTGTAAAGGCTCCCACAGAGGCTGTGGGATGCTCACCTTTGGAGATTTTTAAAATGCAACAGGACTTAGAGCAACCTCTTCTAACTTTGAAGCTGGGCCTAGTTTGAGAAGGAGGCTGGATGAGATAACCCCAAGCCTCCCATTTAACTTGAATTATTCCAGAATTTTTACAAAGGAAATTTGTGTTTATGAAGTTAGGTGGGTTTTGAGGCTGTCATTCCTAAATAAATGCTGATCATAGGCATTCCAAAAGGTATTTGGGCACCAACATTCAGCTGTATATCTAGCCTTCCCAGATGATTTTTTTTTTTTTTTTTACTATTTAGCATTTATAAATGAAGGCCAGTTGTGGACTATTCTTTATACCTTCTAGTATCATCAGGTCTGCTTTTGATTCAGAGGCTGCAAGGTCCTGGCAACAGCACCCGTCTATGCACAGGTCCAACAAACTGGATTTACTGCTTAAACACAGGGGAATCTGCACAGCATCTCCACTCTTACTGCATGTATGATGCAGAGCCAGTCTTGTTGCACATGGGCGATGAGTGCCGTACCCAGTGTAGAGTCATGTTATGCACTAAATAGCTGGCTGTCAGAGTGTGCTGTGCATATGCAGGAACACTGCTCATGCACAGTGACCCCTGAAGATGGACTTCTCTGCTGACAGTCCAATGGGAGCCAGCTGCAGAGTAAAAGCCTTGTGGTGACCTAAATTTGGAGTAGTGCCTCAACACAGACTAGTTCCATTAGTTGTGTGCAGCAGGCACAGTATTCCTGGCATTTACTTTCTGTGCCATCTATGGGCTGCTCTTTGAACTTCACACCTTGGATATAGCCTTATAAATTGTGCTCTCTCCCTGTTAAATGTCTAATGGAATAGATCCAATGGCTAGAAAGGAGCATTAGGTCTAGTAATCTGGCCTCTTGCATAATGCATTCATATGGAAGCATATACTTCCATCCAGTCATTCTCTCAGGCCCTAAGCTGTGAAATTTAAGTGTAGACTTTCAGGTGGGGAATCATATACTCAGGTGTTGACGGCTCAGACCCTAAATTATACATTAATTTACCTATGATTTCCATAAAACAAATTGCTAAGAACTAATGATTAATTCTTGATTTATGACATTACCTTGGTTCTAATTAAGTTTGTATTAATAGCCTTATTCATCATGATTTGAGGAATTTAGATGAGGTATGATTGCCTGAGAAGCCTATACCACAGTAACCCATAAAATTCTTTAGTCCAGGTTTTTACAGTTTAGTATTCCCAAAAAGCTATTTTGTGGTTTTCTTTTTAAAATAAAGCACATGTTTTTCTTCATTGTAATTTCACTCAACTATGCAGAGTTAATGACCTGATGCACCAAACCTTACACTTACACGATGCTTTTTTTTTGTTTATTTGTTCCTCTTCAAATAGTTCATAAAGTAAGTTAGGCATTATTTGTTGGCCTAGTGCCATATGACGTTGGGCAAAGTTTTTAATGTATTGGTATTAAATAATCCTCTATAATTACAAATGCAAACAGCAGCAATGTTTCTGCTATGTTAACTCACATCTCATGATTGCTGAATCTGGATTCTTTTTTCTCAGTTGAGCTCAGTTTGGTGATTGATGCATCAGGACTAAAATACCTGCATCTGTTGGAAACAAGTGTCAGCTGAGAACTTAATGTGTGTACCAATATAGTAGTGCAGATAAAGCATTATACAGAGTAGTGCAAGGGCAGGAAAGATGCTAAAAACTGACCAGTTCTCTGGCCTGTTTCAAATTTAAGGATTCATGACTGTTTCCATTACTGCTCAACTTGATGTCTTGGCTGCAGTTCTTCAGTGTTATTGGTGATCATTATTCCCTGGCTTTCACATGGGACTGCATTTTGCTGGTATTGGCAGCATTGACTGTTATTGAGATTTATCAAACCTCCTTGTTACAATACCTTCATATTAGCTTACTTTCAACTTGGCCAAATATTAAAGTTTTTGGCTAAAATTTACCATTAGATGATATTGGGCTCACTTAATTTTTTTTTCCAGAAAGTTTCAGCCAAAACAGTTTTGCCATTTCCAAGAAAACGCTGGAGAAAATACATTGTGTTGCAATGTTAAAACAAACCTGGCAACCTTTTCTTTGACTAACTGTGTACTGTCCATGCTTTGGAGCAAGGAGTTGACATTTGGTCAGTGTTGTGGCCTTTCTGTCAGGAAAGGGCTCCTTGTCCCCCTGAAAAAATTTGACACAACATTTTGGAAACTCTGAATCTACATGTGCAGAAATTTGGCATCTTGGAACTGGGCAGCTAAAATCAACTTAAATGATAGTTTATCATAGCTTTGAAAGGCATACATGCTCTAGGCATGCAGAGTTTCATAAAACTGCTCTGGATACCTAGAAAATATATGCCCACACAGCAAAATTTCACCTCCACTGTTTCTTGTATGTAATGGCTAGTACAACATGGGCAAAGGGGAAGATAACCATTTCAGAGTGGAGGGGGACACAAAGAGTAGAGAGAAATTGTTGAAACAAGGTGGACATAACCAAGATGGAAACATGCAAAAGATAATGATCTTTGGGGGTGATTTGCAGAAGAGCCAGTATGTGCAAACAAAAACTGTGTGCTGAAGCCCATGGGGGAATGCAAAGGAAGAATGCTTCAAAGACTCTCCAACAAAATGTTTTCCTCATGAACTGCAACCCTGAGTGCAAAAGGGATTAATCTGAAACTTTTTACACTCATACGTTTGCCATGTTCAAGGCAAATTTTCATCTTAACATTAGTTTCTGAATATGTGTACCATTTTTGAGAGAACTCTGGTTCATTCAAGACCACTTATTTTCACTGAAAGCTAAAGAACTTGGTTTTATTTGCTGTCCACTACTCAAGGCAGGTTTAGTATAGGATGCAATCACAGAATGGTTGAGGTTGGAAGGGAACTCTGGAGGTCACCTCAGCCAAGTGCCCCTGTTCTAGCAGGTCACCTACAGCAGATTGCCCAAGAGCATATCCAGATGTCTTTTGAAGACCTCCACTGATGGAGATTCCACCATCCCTCTAGGCAACCTATTCCCATGCTCTGTCATCCTCACAACAAAAAAAAAAGTGTTTCCTTAAGTTCAGCAGGAACCTCCTGTGTTTCAGTTTGTCATTTTTGTCTTTTGTCCTGTCACTTGGCACCACTGAAAAGAGCCTGGTTCTGTCTTTTTCACAACCTCCCTGCAGATACTTGTACACCTTGATGAGATTCCCCTTGAGCCTTCTCTTCTCCGGGCTAAACAATCCCAGATCTCTGAGCCTTTCCTCCTGTGGGAGATGCTCTAGTCTCTTCATCATCTTAGTGGTCCTGAATCTATGCTAACTACTCCCAATTGTCCTCCATGTGCTTGGAAGTAGTTCCCAGAATTTGCTGCTCCATTAGCTTCCTGGGGATTGAACTGAGGCTGACTGGCCTGTAGCTTCCTTTGTCCTACTTCCTGCCCTTTTTGAAGGTATGAGTGTCACTAACTTTCCTCTAGTCTTCAGATACCTCTCTCAAATGCAGTGGTAGTAAAAGTATCCTCACAGGGACTTTAGCCAGCTCCCTCAGCACTTGTGGGTATGTTCTATCAAGACCCATGGTCTTTTGTATGTGTAGTTTGCTTAAGTATTCCCTAATCTGATCATCTTCCACCAAGGGCAAGTATTCCTTGCTTTAGACTTTCCTTGGTCTCCAGGGATTTAGATTTCTGAAAGCTGGTCTTATTAGTAAAGACTAGGGTGAAGAAGACACTCAGTACTTGTCCTTTTCTGTGTCCTGTGTTACCAAGGGACACTGCTCCATTCAGCAGTGGGCCCACAGTTTTCTTTATAAGTATAGTATATATACATATACATATGTATGAAGTGTATATACTTTAAGTGTAAGTACTTACAGAAACCCTTCTTGTCCTTGGTATTACTTGCCAGATTTAACTCCAGGTGGGTTTTGGCTTTCTTAATTCTGTCTTTGAATGCTTGAACAATGTCTCTGTATTGCTTCCAGGTTACCTGTCCCTGCTTCCACTTTCTGTATACTTACTTTTTATGTTTGAGTTTTGCCAGGAGCTCCTTGTTTATCTGTGCAGGCCTCCTGGCTTTTTTGGTTGACTCATTGGGATGGACGGTTTGGGACTCATTTGACTGCTCATTGGGATGGACGGTTCTTGAACTTGAAGAAAGCGATCCTTGAATATTACCTAACTTTCCTGGTCCCCTCTTCCCTCTAGGGCCTTAGCCCATATGACCCTTTCATGCAGATCTTTGAAGCAGCCAGGGTCTGCTCTCCTGAAGTCCAGGGCTGAGGTCCTGTTTTTTTTTTTAACCTGCTCCCTCACCTCTACCATCTCGTGGTCACTTCAGTCTTCACATACTCTACTGAGCCTCTCCTTGTATGAGATCCAGCCGAGTGCCTCCCCTCACCTTAGGTCAGGAAATTGTCACAGATGATCTCCAGGAGCCTCCTGCTTATGCCTGCCTGTGTTGTGACTCCAGCAGATATTGGTATGGTTGAAGTCCTTCATGAGGACCAGGGCCTGTGAATGTGATGCTACTTCTAGCTGTCTGTAGAAGGCCTCATCCACTTGTTCTTCCTGATCAGGTAGCCTATAGCAGACACCCAGTGCAATATCACACATATTTTAATCCTTACCCATAAGCTCTCAGTTGGGTTACCCATCTCCACCCAGAGCTCCACGCACTCCTGCTGCTCTCTCACATAAGGGCAACTCCCCCACATCACCTTCCCAGCCTTCATATCCTAGAGCCTGTATCTCACCGTTGCAGCATGCTGGTCATATAAGTCATCCCACCGTGTCTTCAATAGCACACAGATCTCTAATTCTTTGTGTTTACTCTCCGGGCTGCATGCATTAGTGTACAGGTACTTCAGAGAGACACCCCAGCATCTTGATTTCCCGAAAAGGCTCTGGGGCTTTCCCCACAATGGTGCCTTGTAGGCACATCCTTGCTTACATGCAGATGTTTGAGGTGACTCCACTCAAACCCTGTTTTGATTATGTGTTCCATTTCACTTACATCATCCTAGGCTCTTTGCTTGTAAACCCTGTCCATCGCTGCCTCCCGGGACTGCTGGTAGTTTCCTCCCTGTCATTTCTAGTTTAAAGCACTTTTTACCAGCTCAGTAATACAAATGTTCTGATCATTTACAAGGGCATTTACTCATGTCACTTTAAATTTTGTGTGCTGAGCTCTGCAACCTTAATGGTTTTGCTCACTATATGAAATTAATTTACAAAACACTTAAAAATGGAAGGTTCTGTACACAGCTAAGTAAAGGAAAGAAGCATTAATGTTTGTTTATATGGAAGACAGAGTGCCAGGAAGAGAGGAAAGACTTTACACTGCAGTTCTGCTTGTGTAGCAGACTTATATTAATATGTTTCAGGGGCTGTTGCCCAAAACGTCCTATTGCATTCTTAAAGCTCACTCTGTTTATGTTGTTTGGGGCAACATCACAAAAGTGACTGTTTTGCTCAGATATAGCAATGTTTCATCGTTATGGTGGTTCTGAAGTGTTTCTACAGGGTGCAAGGAGTAAGACTTCTAAAAGCTGTTTTAAGCCCAAGACAGGTTTTGGAATTCCCTCCACCCCTCCCTCTTGCTGACACTGATAACCCTGGTCAGTTGTAAGAATGTGGATATGATGCAAATTTTATTTTCTCCTTTTTTTTTCTTCAGTTGCCTTTTATTGTCAAGCTGTTGGTATAGCTTGACTTTTTCCAATGTCAACCTGTACCCACCTAAATAATCACTTGAGGTAAATACCATCTGAACATTTCTGATGAATGGCTCTTTTTATACAGAGTCTAATTTGGATGAGAAACTTTGGAACAAAGTTTGAAGCCTTTCTTGAGTGGCCTAGCGAACACCACCTATGAGGACAGTTCGATGGAGCTGAGCTTGGTTTTAACCTGGCAAGTAGAAGGCTAAGGGGAAATCTTCTAGCAGCCAACAGCAACTTGAGGAAGTATTATAAAGATAATGGAGCTGGACTGTTCTGAGAAGGGGCAGGCAGAATAACAATGGACAGTGACCACACATTGCTGCTTGGGAGGTTGGCCGTTAGGAAAAGGGGAGGTGGTGCAGCTCTGGAATGAGCTGTGCACAGGGCCGTGGAAATGCCATTCTTGGGTCTGTCGTGGATTTGTGCAGTCAAGTCTCAGAAACCTCCAGTCTGGTGTTTTTCACAGACTGACTTCAAGCAGCTTGTCCTGGATGGCTTCCAGGGGTCCCTTCCAGCCAGTGTTTCTATGATTCTGTGTATATATCTGTAAGCTTCTGCTTTACATCTTCTAGATTTTTCACATGTGTAAGGTCAAAATGTCAAAGTTATTTAGATGCCTAACTTCTGTTGAACTTAATGGGTGGTATGGAGTCTTGACCATGGAAGGGGAGGTAGAAGAATAAATTTGCAAGATATCCTTTCTTCATCTTAATTCAGTTAAACTAAATTCCATACACTGACTGCTCAGGATCCAACTAGTGAGGAAGGGGAGAACCTGGTGGTGTTCCTCAGTAGGAAATGGTCATAAAAAAAGCACTGTGGAGTCAGTCATAAGAAGAAGACCAGGCAGTAACATGGAAAATGTATGAAGTGAACACACAAAGTTAGTCATGTCTGGTGCTTGTTTACTCTTTCTGGTTAAATGAAATGGAAGGTAATAACAAGAGATTACTGAGGTGACAGCTCAGTGTGCAGCAATTTCCCTTGGATGAGAATTGGAGATCAGTAGCTCCTGATTTTTCTTCTAAGCATGGAAACAACTGTTTACCTATTCCCTGTTTACCTTCCCCTGGGAAAGAAGAGACTTATGCCATACCAGTGAAAGGAAGACTGCGTTAAGAAAATTGACTTTCTTGTATCTCTATCCTAAAAAACACCTACTGCTAGGGAGTCTGTCTGTTCAGGCATCAACTTCTCTGAATGGGATTATAGAAAGCAGGCTAAAGTTGGCAATTTACAATATCCTGAACGTCCACTGGAGAGACTGGCTTTGCAGAAAACTTTGCAGAAAACCAAAGCCAGATAACCTCTGGTAAGCCAATTTTGGGGTGGAGACATAAGGATCCAAAAACCCCCAGAGATCCAGATACAAAAATTTAAGGACTGTACACAGTAGTCTCAGCCTTTAAACAATGAAAAATGTTGTCTTCATTGGGAAGTTTCCTATCTTTTAAGATTAAGATCCTTTAAAATAAAGAAAATGAAGGCTCTCAAAGTTTATTTGAATTTCTTTGTGTATGCGCACACATCAGTGTTTCACAAACACATTCTCTTCTTAGCAGATTTGCAAGGTATTTTTTAAAGACCAAATTTTAGAAGATTCATCTTTTCAGTTTCAAATGTCTTCTGTCTACTGTAGAATCAAATGGCATGTGTGGGCTTAAAATTTCATTGAGGTCTTCGGTGATGGCCAACTAGCATCTGCATAGCAAGTTGCTTACCATAAATAATAACTTTGTAGATTTTTCAAAAACATTTGCTCATCGCACTAAGTTTCTTCTTAGTCAAGTTGCAGCAAGATTCTAGGTTAGGTCAGCACAGCTGAAAGTGAAATCAAGTATTTGAAAATACTTTTATTTGCTAAGCTATAATTAATTCTTACAGGCAATGAGTACTTTCCTATTTTTAATATTGGGAAAATAGACTTGTTGTTAAGCGATGATAATAGACTTGCAACTAAAGCATTATAAATGTGGATGGGAACTGCATGCTATTTGAAGTGTATCTCAAGGTCAGACATGTTCATTCTGAGGAAAAAAAGAAGCTGAGATGAAATAAAGAAACTTCAATGAGTCCGTGGCTATTTTTCATTTCTTGGCAGAAAATACAACTGCTGGTTGCTCAAAAACTGGGGTCAAACCAAGAACCTTTATCCCTAGAGAACAGATTACTTACAGTTGGTTCCCAGGATAGTTTTGCCAGGTTTCCCACTCTCCGAAATTGGCACAAAACTTTAACAACATCCTCAAAATTGCTAAATTAAAAGTAGATAGCTTCTTGTACACAGAATTCAGGGGGACTGTATGTGATATCTTATCTGCACACTTGCTTGAGAATTCAGGGAGAAAAATTAGTATTACGTAAATAATAATTCATATCAAATTATCTTCCTCTGTTCTTTTCCTAATGGTGATCAAGTTTTATAGGTTTCTTGTGATTAACTGTAATAAACTGTTAGTTTATTAGCTTAAAATGAAAACAAGTAGCCTTTATGGTGTTTGATAAATTTGCATTGCTTCTTAGCATATTGTCTGGGAGAGCTCAGAAATTGCTGAGTCTGATTTTGACTGCTGCTGGTCCCATTCTATTTGAATTATGAAATTACTGTCATGATATTGACATTAAGCAATTTCTACCGTCCTTGTGTATTAATGCTTTCAAGGAACCCAAAAAAGGTATGGTCAAAGAGGAGAAGAAGAAAGCTGGCCTGCTACATGTGATCTGAAGTGACAAGTTTTCCTCAAAACTGCGGTTTACTAAGACTGTGAGTCGGATAAGTAATAGACTAAATTATAATACCAAAGGAAAAAGATGTTAGGCCTCAAGGATAGTCCTTACTTTTATTAAAAATGGTTTTATTGCAATTCAAACCCAAACTATTAAGATCCCTACCTTATAAAACTAAATATAGGCTTGCAGGAGAGTTGAGAGCAAATTATGTCAAAAAACCCAACATCTTTTTCTGTTATTTACTCCTCACAAATAACCTTCAGAATTCTTATATTTCCCTGTGTGAAAGAGAAAAACATCTATGTAAGAGTGAACCTAGCTTCTGTTGACCAGGTATTATAAACTATATTTACAAAGGCCCTTTTGCAAAATCTTTATGAAAGGGATGTGCTGCAAAAATTATTCACTTGGATAGTGTCACACAATCAGATGGTATGGTCCTTAACATGGGAATTTCTAGGGGAAAACTCTTAATCACAGGGAACTGGGCTAAAGTGGATCTCAGAACTTCATTTACTTATCTTTCTGCCACAAGACAGGATCAACTGTACCGGAATTATTACTGAGAAATGTCCTCAAAGACCTCCAAAGACAGACTCCATAAGTCGTCACACAGTCAGTTCCAAAGCTTTGTTATCCTTGCCATTAGAAAGTTTTCCAGACTATCATGGTTTTGGTTTTTTTATTAATTTTACTGTTGCTTTTTCTATCATGGTGACTATAGGCAATACCAAACTATTTTTTTCTCTATTTTTAGAGGTAATCAAAGAAAACTTAGTTCCATATGAGTGTATTTTATCTGTGTCAAGATAGGAACAATGATTCCAAAGCCATGATAACTGCTTCAGTGACTGATAAGAAAGTAAAAGTTACAGAAATATCAAGAATGTAATCTTAACTCGGTCAGAGAGGATGGGTTTTTTCCCTTTTATTTTTTTTTTTTTTTTGGATGCACATTACTTTCAGGCCTCATGTTGGGTTTAGCTTTGTTGTTGTAAAAGTTGAGAAAGTTTCTACCATTGAATTTTGTGAAACAAGTTCTAAGTACAAATGTTTATTTTTTTTATGGGCCCTGGGAAGACTACATGGTAGATTTCTGTAGCAAGGTTAAATCAACAAATGTTGTACAAACCAACAATGCAAGTTTTTACTTTTAGATAGCGTATAGTTTTTGGAAGTTATGTAATTGTTAAATTTGCTAAGACAAGCAGGATATCATAACTGCAATGCAGCATTAACATGCCTGACCAAACAAAATAACAATGAAACCAACAGATTATTTAGGTGTGAGCATAATATATGGATTTAGAAAGCTTTGAGTACATCCTTCCAGGTCAGCTGCAATTTAGTTGAAGGATGTGAAAATTCTTTTGTGTGTCTGAGGTAACTCAAATGTTTGTGTCATTTTTTAATATTCTTGACTTCTTTGTCCTTTGCTTTGTTAATAGTATGAGAGGACTTTTGTGTAATATGTTAATGTAATTTTGGATTTCGTTATTTTAACTTGATTATGAAAATTAAGGTATATAATAGCTAACAATAATAAACCACTTCCCAAAGGAAGTGAGAAGTGGTTTCTTTAGTGTTCCTTAGTGGAACAAGAGGTCAGAGGATGAAGAAATAAAGATATCACATGACACCTAATGTAAACCCAAACCAAGGTTCCTCAGCTAAATGTAAATAGCCAGCAGGTTGTCTTTTACAACAAACAGTTTTGTCAAAATAATGCTAATACTTTCCTTAATGTTGTTCTTGCTCTTTTTGTTGTTTTGCGGAAATGATGAGTTCAGCTGTAGGAGCTTTAGACTGTCTAAACTTGCTGCAAGTGTACTGTACTGTAAAGAGCTGCATTCCAAGTTTTCAGTCACGCAAAAAAAAGAAGAAATTCCAGTAAGTATCTCTTTCAAGGTCATCTTGCGTTCATCAGTGAGACCAGATAGCCAGACACACTTAATACTAAAACTGTTTAGTATGACTAAAAGCTTTGGACATTTAATACATGAGACCTGCGGGCACCAAAGCACAAATTCCAGATCTTCTGAACTGCTCACAACTTGAATCTAGCCCAGGAGGCATCTGGAGTCATGAGGTGCTTATATTTTTTCTGTTAAATTTTTTCTAAGGGCTTGGTGGTCTGCTTCTGGAAATGTCAGAATGGTTCAAATCTTCACAGTTCGGTACAGTCAAGCACCTAACTCATACCTAGTCTCACTGTATTTCATAAGGAAAGTATTATGCCCTTTACCTTCCTGTTGGATGCATCACAACCCAATAACTGACCCTGACACAATAGCTGGGTGGCACTTCCAGCAGCACTCCACCGCCAACAGCTCCTTCTTTTCACATACCCATCTGTTGATTGGAGCATTCATCCAAAGGCCCATGGAGGGAACACGGCCCTATTGCCCAGAGTCTGGAGTCAACAGAGCGGCCATGAAACTACAGATGGGATGTAACTGGGAATTCCAATACCTAAAGGGGGCCTACAGGAGAGCTGGGGAAGGACTTTTTACTAGGGCATGTAGCGATAGGACAAGGGGGAATGGCTTTAAGCTGGAAGAGGGCAGGTTTAGATTAAACATTAGGAAGAAGTTTTTCACTTTAAGGGTGGTGAGGCACTGGAACAGGCTGCCCAGAGAGGTTGTTGAAGCTCCGTCCCTGGAGGTGTTCAAGGCCAGGCTGGACGTGGCCTTGGGCAACCTGGTCTGGTGGGAGGTGTCCCTGCCTATGGCAGGGGGGTTGGAACTCGATGATCTTCAAGGTCCCTTCCAACCTAAACCATTCTATGATTCTATGATTCTATGATCTGTGTCTTTTGTGGACTCCTTTTAATACGAAGAGTACTGATTAGCGATCTCAAAGCATGACCTGTGAATTTGTGAAAACATCTTTTGCTGCTAGTACATGTTGTACACTGGTTGCTTTGGGAATCCTGGAGGTCTCTGTAAACACATTGCCTCCTTGGGTGTCTAACCATGAAAAGCCAGTGGCTGTCGGGAGGGAGTAATTGAGTGGCCACTGGTTTTCCTAGTGTTTGAGTGCAGAAACTGTAGACCCTTCTCTGGGGTGAGGTTATCCTCAGAAAGTTACTTAATCTTAAAGGAAAAGTTTTGGGAAATAGTCATCTTCTGTGTAGAATGTGACAGTACCAGGAAGAGCATGGTGCTTCCTACAAACTTGTTTCTTTGTGCGAAGCACAGGCAGAGTGCGGAAGAGGAGGTAGAAGTAACCCAAGGAACTCATGTGGGAGAGTCCTGCATTTTGAGCTGTCAGTGCAATCACAACTCTGACAAATGGCTCAAATTCTTACTTTATCTGCATCCAGAAAGACATTTGCAACCAAATGTCATTACCTCAGGTCATCTTTCTACTGTTTGCTATTTTCTCTAAGTTCTCAAGTGAACAGTGAGGTTTCTTGTGTGTTCTTTTTTTAAAACTATATCTGTCATGTCAAGGTTAAAAAGCTGTGGGTAAATAAACATGCTGTTGGTATTAGGCAGAACAGTTAATCTAGAGTAAAGCTGATTTATATGTTCTGAGTTGTAAAATACTGGAAATTCTCAAGCAAAGATCAAGGCTGTGATAGCAAAGTTGCATTTATGTTGCATAAAAATAAAGATCTTCAAGTTAATGTAGAGAATAAGAATTTTCTTATTGGTTTGTTAACTATCAGCATTTCATCAAATCTCCTAAGAGTCAAGCTCATCCTGAATGTAGTGCACTCATAAACTCTGGAATCGCTCAGGAGAGGAAATTTAGGACATATGAACCGGGCCTAATACATTTCTGTCTGACAGTTCACTATTTCAATTTGATTTCTGTCATGAAAGATAAGGGGAAAAGAAAGCCCTGAAGTATTTGCAGGGTATCATGTGAAAGCAGTTGCCAAGTTTACAGCTAGATTTATCCTTTGCTGACATCAATGGGAACTCCTCTCCAGAGTTTCTTTGGAATTTGGATAAAGCTTTTTTACTTTTAAGTGAACAGTTCAAGAAAAACTCATGACCTCAATCACACCCTTTCATAGCAGAGGGAGAAGGCAGACTAACACACTAGTCAGGAATACTTCTATTTGGATGACATCTTAAAAGCAGCGAATTGCATTGTTTCCTCCATGTGTCATGAAAGATATTTTTAAATGTAAGCACACTATACTGTGGATGATGTTCTTACAATTAGTTTCATTATCTTAACATTTCATGTAAGAAATCATATGTATGCACATACATGTATATATATGTGTATAGATTTATGTACATCTGCAAGCCCAAGGCCAGAACCTGCCTTGTTTTTATCCAACAACAAAAGCTAAATCATTTCTCAGCTCATTCACTTTCTGAACATAGAATCTCATGTTTAAAGAATAAAAAACAATAAAGGAACCATAGTGTTAAAGATGGATGTGTGCACTTGTGTCATTCAGGGACGATTTTAATCCAGAAATAATTGAAAGACAGCTGTAAAGGGAATACACTCTATGCAGCCAGTTGTAGAATTCTCTCTGCTGAAGAGTCTGTAAACCAGTAAGATCACTGGTGTGATACCTCTCTCCTAGTTTGAGTGAACTCCAATTCCATGAAATAAATATTTCAGGAGAGTTTCTGGTGTGTGAGTGAAAGGGATGACTTCAGCCTCCTTTAGAGCATTGGCTACTACAACGGGATAAGAAGTGTGGTAACAAATTATTGACTTTTTTTTTTTTCTTAAACACGTGTAGGGTTTTTCCATCCTTGTTCCTGATCTTCTATGTACTGTCTATGGTGTCTTTGGAGAAATCCCAGTAGGTGACACCAGGACCTGGATGAGGTGTTGAGGATGTATGGCAGGCCAGTGAACCTAAGAATTAGGATGTGTGTGAAAAAGCTCACTCTCACTTGCAGAAGTCGGGTGGCTGAGACAGTTGGGCTGAATGGTTAGGGCCCTAGTTGAGACTCCTCAGTTGTAATGCTTTTTTTTTTCATTTGCCATCTTTGTGCATCCTTGCAGCAGGGATTTAATCTCAGGTTTATCACAACATGTGACATCCCCAGCATGTACTGGTGAATGGGCTTGTTCATTCCCAGAAGTAGGAGCCTCAACCAGGGCTTGGACACCCCTACCCTGGTGCTTGGAAGGGGGAGGCTGGGAGAGTATAAGTGATGTGTGCTCTGTTGCAGCATTGACGTTAAATAAAATCACTGTGTACTCCAGGAAATTCTCCCCTCTGGATTTCCTATGTTGTTGAGACAATGTTGGAAAGTATTCCCTGTAATGGGTTGTTTGGTTTTGGGAAAAACACCCTGTGAAAAACAACTGGATGTTTATTAGGCTTTCTGAAAGGAGACCTGGATGTGCAGGGGTGGCAGTGCCAGCATGCTGATGTGGACAAAGGCTCCATCACCAGGGCTGACCATGCGCTCCCACGCACTTGGCGGGGTTCATGCCCAGAAAGTGCTGCGTACAGGAGCCTGATGAGAGGTGGTGTTTGAGGGCACTGGAACTCTGTCACCCCTTGATGCTTCATCAGTCCCCACAGGCCTCACCGTCTGAGCTGGGATCCCATTGTTCATGGCATATCTGGGCATGACGTAGCACCGCTGCAGGGACCTGCTCTGTCCTGTGGCAAATGTTCTGCAGGACCCTGTAGCCAGGCAGTGATGACAGGAGCAACAGACGGAGCAGCCTTAGCTCAGTGCGCAGCTGGCCATTCTCCCCAAAGCCAAGTCTCAAACCCAAGCCCACGGTCCAGTATCTCCATTTCTCTGTTGTGCTGGATGGCCCAGAACTGGACGCTACTCCAGATGTAGCCTCAGCAGTGCTGAGGAGAGGGAAAGTATCGCTTTCCTCAGCCTCTCGGCAACACCCCTCCTAATGCAACCCAGGATGCTACTAGCCTTGAGGGCAGAGTGCTAGCTCATGTTCACCTTGGCTTCCACCTGGACTCCCAGGTCTTTTCCTGCAAAGTAGCTTTCCAGAACATCAGCTCCTATTTTCTCTCTGTGCCTGGAGTACTGGTACAGGACTTTGCACTTCCCCTTTTTGAACTTCATGAAACTTCTGTCAGCCCGTTTCTCCAGCCTGTTGAGGTCCCTCTGGATGGCAGCACGACCTTCTGGTGTAGTAGCCACTCCTCTTGGTGTTACAAAACACAGTTAAAACCAAGAAAATTTGGTTCATAGCTGTTTGCAGGCTGGTCCTGTACTTTGTTTCATGCAGTTGTCTGGAACTGTGGCATTGTCCTAGTGCTTTTGAATTGACCTCTTCTCATTGTTAGTGGTAAACATGCCTTGGATTTTCACGTGTACAAATGTGAAGACTACTAGGTTGTTTCCTTCCTGTGCTTTATTTAAATTAGATGAAGATAAGGATGGGGGGTTTTGTTTGGTTTTTTTTTGTTTAGTTTTTCTAGAGAAGAATAAACTATAAATGCAATTTGAAAATAGTGTTTTAAAGCATCTAGAGAACAGACTAAGCAAAGAAGTGCTGTGGTTACTACCCTCTCCCCTCACACAAGGGATACAAATGTGACAAACACATACATTTGTTCTTTTATTTTTCTAGAAGAGGAAATAGTTTGTTGTTATGTCAAACATGCATAAGACGTGGAGAAATAGTGCTGCACAATATGACAGCCAGGGATAAAGTATCTGGCTGTTTCCTGGAAATGGGTTATTCATTTTATACAAAAAGAGAGGCTTTATTGAGCTTTTTATAACTGCTAAATATTTTAAGTTATAGTGGCTGAATTGCCTTGCCATATTTTTCCGTAATGAAGCATCAGGCATAAATTTGATAAAAAGATGGGTAACACAACCATCAGTTGATTTATAAGATTTTTTTTCATATTTCTGTCCAAAATAGCCACTCTATCTTGGTGATTTGCCAGATATTTTATTACCAGTTTGATACTTTTTATTGATGATCACCTTTACTGGTATGTGAAACTTAATGTGTCAATCTCATATCTCCAAATCTCCTTAGCTGGTTAATTTTCCTTTAAACAAATAAATTTGAGGACAACAGCTTGAGAAAGAAACACAAACAAACCCACAATTTACCTAAAATAGCAGAGGTGAGACCAGACAGTGAGTGGTTTTTAAGCTGCCGTGTGATCTGTCCCACTACGTGGCTTCTTACCCTTATGTGCCAGAGCAACGCAGCTCTGCTGTGTTCTTACTTACGACTTCCCTGTCAGTTCAACACCATTGTCTTCCTGCTCAGACCATCCTCCCATTTAGTATACTGTTTTGATTTGCTCTGCTTATGCCCAGTTATCCAGAAAGCTATTTTCATGTCCTCCTCTGAACTTGAAAACATCATAGCATTTGCTGCCTAATCACAAGAAAATATTTGTTTTCAGAATAAAATATTTTGTTTCTTTTGTGATAGTTTTGACAGATTTTTTAAAAATCTGTACTATAATGCAGAATTTCAAAAATGCTTGAGATTTCTGTAGCAGCCTGAAATTTCTAAACCAAAATCTCTTTATTTATAGACTATATGTAGATTTTTAGTTTTCATCTCAAAGAAAGTGAAGTTAAATGCCTAAATCTCAAGCACATGTGAAATAATATTTCCTTCAATATAATCCTGGTAAAAAGCCTTACCAGCAATATTTTAAGGGTATCTTGTTGAACACATTTGCAGGAGCTTCTTTCTTATGAGGTAGTGTGCTTTGAAATAATACGACAGAAGAGAAGTTATGTAGTGTTGTGTGAAAGTCATAGACTATTATGTGCTTTTGTACTTTATTGAGCCATCTTGCTACAATGGAGTTACAACTTCTGCAGTAGAAGTGCAAAGGTTTTGATATTTCTTGGATTTTTGGTTGTTGTATTCATAGCATGTATGTTTGCCTTACCCAACCCAACCCACCAAATTGGTTTTTGTGAGCCTTATGTTCTGCGAGAAAAAGAAAGATGACATTGATTCCTCAAGCTGTGGTTTAGGAGCATGATTTCTGTCAATTCCCAACAAGTAAACAAAAAACCTGTTTTTATGGAACAGATATACTTTATAAATGGTATTTAAGTTGTATTTATTGTGCCTGTCACTGAAATACTTCAGAGAAAATTATATGTTTTCAGTATGATTTGAAAATACTTGATTCCAAAAGATTTATTTTTAACATACTCCAGCCTGTGAATTTCTAATGTACAGGGGAAGATGGTTCTTCTACAAATGGCCCTTTGGATTTGAGCCTAAGGTTCATCCAAGGTTCAGATGCTTCATTACCACCAGGCAGGAAATGAGCAAGTTAGACTTTAGACCAATATTGCTCTGCAAATAGCAGGAGAATTTGCTGACTAACATCTGATCTCTGATTCATCACTTATAATTAACATTGTTGTTATTCCAGACAGCTAGAAGCATTGTAAACATCAGCAGTAAACATTTCATTTATGTGCTAGATAGCCAAGACTGGGTATTGAGGCATGGGTAGGACTAGGTAACGAGAAAAGATCAGGCAGATAAGAGAAAAGGAGGGGAGGAAGCTAGGAAGGGGATTACAGAAATCACATAATAGCTATCCCATTACAATGTTACTCATTTTTAATTATTATATGGCAGTTCTTTGGTATCTGATCACGATTGAGACATCTTTATGTCTCAACATGAATATTCCTATTATTTTTACTTCGAACTTACACTTTTAGTAGCATCTGCCTAGGTTCTCTGCTTACAGGTAAGACTTAGTTACTGAATCAGCATCTTCAATTTTTTGATGGGTTCTAGCCAAGACGACTTTATAGACCCCAGTCACAGAACAGTTAGATGGGAGGCAGAAGCACAAATCTCAAAGAGCATGTAGCAAGTTAGAGATGCATGGCAGAAAGAACTTCATATGAGAACAAACTAAGTTTGACCTAGCTGTCGTTTTCTTCCTTGTCCTGTAAAACACTCCATCTAACTTGCACTATTAAAAGCTATATACACAGTTAAGCACAAGAATAGCATTATGTAGTAAATAACTTTTTCTGTAAGAATCCAAATGAATTAATAAACATCACTTGTTTGAGTACAAAGTATGACAACTTACCAAATAAAGACAGGAGAAACATTGTTAATTTCTTATTTCTATGGTATTTTTTGATGCTTTGATAATTAATGCTAGCTTGATAAAATTCTGCACTTATTCATCTAAAATTAGTTCTGGAGTGGCATTAAATATTTTCACATCTCTTTAAGATAAATTGCTTTTATTCATGTTCTACCATAATCTGCTTCTATCTGTCCCGGTGTTCAGGATGAACTCAATGTTCAACACAGACTCCTAATGGTGTCTGAGTGACTGGAAAACAGTGGGTTGATGTGTAGGTGGAAGGACCCACAACAATACACTTATCCATGGAATAACTATTGCCCTTTTTATGATCTGGAGTACTGAACTAGAATAAAACGCAAAATGAATACCAATAAAGAGTTATCTGTACAAGGCAACTGTAATCTAGTTTGAATAGTGCTAGTTTTCTAGCTCTGTATATCTTAGATTTCAAACTGTAGAATTAAGTAGGAAGGATGTAAATCATACATAAAATATGAAGAGTCTGATTTTGGAAAGCTGTGACACATAAAAAAAATGAGTGTTTTAGTGACTATTCAACTGAATGTGACCTCCCAATGTAAAGCTGTGATTAGATGGAAGAATATGATCCTGAAATGTGTGAACAGAATCTTGAATGTCATATATATTCCCTCTGTATTTGGCAGTTGCAACACATAGTTTGTGACTGTAGTGTCCAGTTTTAGCATCTGCCTAAGGCGGCTATCAATCAACAGAGAAAAGTCATCATAATAATGATGGAATTGGAAAACACATCTCCTACTGAAATGGTCAGGAAACTCTGCCCTTTATCTTTCAAAAAAGGTTAAACAATGAATATTCTATTAGTGTATATTAATAAGTATTGGTTTTGAAACATAAATTTGGCAATAGTGGGCTCTTCAATCTATTAGACCCAAAGTCCAAGAGCTGTAAATTGTATCGTGACATTTGCAGAGGAAAAAAACCAAAATTTTTGACTGAAAGGTTAAGTAATCATTGGAAGAACGTGCTAATAGTGTTGACGGTTCTTTGGCAATCACGATTAGATGTCCTTTTTGTGGGAGAAAAACAAAAAGTTCTAAAAATTGCATTAAATTTGAGAGGGATACTGTGCAAGAGATCAGATTTAGGTAGTGTTCTCTTCTGGTCTCATTTTTCTATGATTGCTGTGTATCATACACAGCTGTGTATCAGCACTAAATCAGTCTCAAGTTACCCTTCTGTTGTACATTATACATGTAACTATGAAACTGTGTTCCTGTAGACTTGCTTTCTCAAGAGTTCATTCCACTCAAAACACCATTTCCCGTATACCTTAAACTGGTGAACGCTTAAACTCAAGGGAAGCCATCCTGAAGTCAGTAGATGTGTTTATTTATGTTGATCATTATGATGTAACCTAGAGAAGTAGAGTCCAAAGGAAGAAGTGAAAAAGCTCATTTCCTCAATTACTAGCTAGCGCATTCTAAATGAAAGGATGTTTTAGGGCGTAGTTTAAGAACATCTAACAAACCTGCTTTTCTGTTGCTAGCTGTTTCCTATATACATGATTTTCTTAGTTAGTTAGCAAAGTTTGTATGTAACTATTTGAAAGATAAGATACAGTAGGAAGTATTCTTTCCTATGCAAACTCTAGGAAATATTGTAGTTACTAAGGGGTTTTTTTTAGTAACTTTAAAAAAATACATACATGAAAGTGATGAAAGTAAGCAATAGTGAAGAAGAAATATGTTATTTGTTATTTTACTTCTGTTCTACACAATATCAAATATATACATGCTGGGAAGTGAGAAGCACCATCAAAACACTGCCAAAATTCATTTTCCCAGAAGCCTTAGGTTTTAGTCACCTAGGCACTTACTGTGGCTGACAGTAACACCTGATCTCTTCTTTCATCAGTCTTTCAGCACTCCCAGAAGCAGTAGGCATTCTGGGAAGAGCATAAGAAAAATAAGTCAATAAATCAGACTTCTCAAACCTGACACAAAACTAAGTGAGCACTTGCCAGTTGCAGAGAAGTTAGAAAGCTGATTTATTCCCAAGACAGGCAGAATTAACGAGAGTGGTTATACTTAACATGGTAACTTGGAAGAGGAATGGAAGAGTTGGTATTGCATGCCAGGGCCTCTATTATTAAAGTCCATATCCTCTCCTCATTAATTTCAAGACTTGCACTGGCTTGGTGTTAACAAATTCTGCCACCATCACCCTTGATATGCAGACTGTGGCAAGTCTTGAAAGACTGGAAACAGATCCTGGACATGGGATTCAGTTACCTTCAGCTGAAGGTAAAAATCTCTAGTGACATTTAAGATATTGTATTATTTTGTAGAGACTCATCTCAATTACCCTGCCCTCTTAGGAGCACAAATACCAACCTCACTCAGAAGTAAAGTTGCTGCATTGAGATACTTTGAAAGCTGTCTGTACTGGTACTCCAATGCCTGTGTCACATATGCAGGTCCCACAGCTTAACTATTTGTTACCTGATACATCCTTTTTTTAAATGTCTGTGTGATACATGGCCATTCGTATGCCTCTGGGTTCAGTTCTGGCAGAATTGCAGCTATGTTGATTGGCACCTCCATAATCACATATTTGGCCCATGATAGGGCTTGTTACTTGTTACCCTTACAGAGTACATCAACCACTTTCTTTGCTACTCCAGGCATTTCTTGCATGTTTTTCCTTGCCTTTGTTCTTTACTGGGGCTCAGAGGGGGAGCAGTCCTTAGGGGCTCTTGAAGAGAAGCTGATTTTGGAGAATAAGGACCTGTAGAGTCATACCCCAGCTGGGCAGCCCTTTGTAGCCATAGGGAGAGGTTGCGGTAGGCCAGAGCTGTTTCAGGTGGCAACTTAAGAAGAAAAAACATGAAGACATCTATACTTACTGCCTACAAGACAGTGTCTTGGTCAGTTTACTCACTGAAGAAAGCAGGGCTGATAGAATAGTCTTCTTATTAGTAAGTTATTAAAGGAGGCTAGAGGGATAAGCAAACAAAGCTGGTATATGTACTCCCTCAAAATTTCTGTGAGTGCAGATGAGAGAAAATAAATGCGGGGAAAAAACCGTCTGTCATTGAAGCTGACTGTTCTCAATACCTGTTGAGGTTTTGGTAGAGGAGTCAACTAATTGCATACAATCCTTGCACTCAGTGGAGATGTTATCAATGTGTAAAAATACCTGCAGGAAGGGTGCAAAGGCAACAGCCAGGGTCCTTCCAGTAGTGCCCAGTGACAGGACAAGAGGCAATATTCAGAAGCCATTCAGTCGTGGTCCTGGGAAACCTACTCTGGGTGGCCCTGCTTGAGCAGGGGGGTTGGACAAGATGACCTCCAGGGGTCCCTTTCAACCTCAACAATTCTGTGATTCTCTGTCAAGGCAACAAATATTTATTATCCCTGTCAGCAATAACAGCGATAGTGGTGGATGAAAAAGGCAGAACCCCTACTTTTTGATTTGAAGTGTGTCTGGAGTCCCCAAAGTCTCCACAAAGGTCAAGCTATAGGGCATTGGTAGGGAAGGGTTTCCTGCTGTGTCATGCTTGTTCCTGAGTCCTGGAGAAGAGATTCAAACACATAGTAGGCCGGGACTTCTCCCCAGTGTGTCTGTCAGGGCTGCAGCATGGCAAGTCATGATAGGCATATCCTTCTGTGTGAGAACAGCACAGAGAAACTGAAATAACTGGTATTTTCCTAGAGAGACAACAGCCACCAGAAAAGATGCTGATGTATGAGGTGGTACTGGTTTCAGCCATGAGTGCCCCCTATCTGAGATTGCCAGACAGACCTGCTTTCTTGGGAGTATTGGGCTAACACAATCTGACTCAAGTTATGAGCCTAAATTGTTGTTTGGATTTCATAAAACTGCTCATCCTGCTGCTATAAAATAGTTCATTTTGTGACAACTATAATTATGAAGCACACAGGAAATAAAAATATCGGCAGTGTTATTTCTGTTTTACCTAAGGTAGTGGGAAGAGTCCAGATCCTTTAGGTCAGCTCTTCCAGTGTGAGAAAACTCTCTGCTGTCCCACAACCTGACAGACATGCTTCAGTCTAGTCTGGCTGTCTCATGGATTCCCCAGGCTGCTATCTATAAGCTCCTTTTTGGTCTCCAACCTTCTGGGAGTAAGTTGGATTATTTGGTCTTTACTGATTGCCTTCACACTATCTGCAGCCATCTGCCTGCAATTCTTTCTCCTTAAATGCTGTCCTACCTTTGGATTGCACATTTCTCCTGGCAATTTCTTATGTGTCTCTGTGGAGGAGGAAGAGATGCCTCTATGCTGCTTAGAAGGCTTTGCTTCAAATGTTTGAATTCCTGCAGCTGTTTGCTCATGTTGCTGAAGTGCCACAGGAAAGCTATGCCCGTCTTTGGCAGGTCTGTGATGGCCACAAGGGCTTGTTTCCAGCATCTCCTCCGACTTTGGATTCAGGCTGACACTGAGCCAGATGTGCAGCAGATCTCTGAATTGGTGCAAGCAAATATGTTTTGTCCTGTTTTGTAAATAACAACCATATCATGCTTAAACAACTCAGGAAGGCAAATGGGACAGTATGGGATAGGTTCAAAGCGTAAAAATAAATCAAGATATCTATTCATAATTTGACAGCTATGTTATTAGTGGTTTAATAATAACAGAAGGAAGCCATATGCAAACTGGCAGGGAACGAGCTAGAAGTAGCAGAAAAGGTTTCACAGTACCCAGCAGGGATGGAAACATCAGGAAGCCAAAAGCAGAACTCATGCGCATACTGAAGAACAGAGATTAGTTTTCAACACCCCTAAAACAGGGAAGTTTAGACGCAGGGAGAAAAGATTTACTGCATTACTTGAGTGGAAAACATTCAGTACCGCAGAACCCAAGAGAAAGTGAGATAATTGACACATGAGTTCAAAGAATTGACGAAAACACTTAGTAGTTTGTCCTGTGTGATCAAATGACCCTCCTCAAAAGTCAAGCAGTTTTTTTCTGAAGTCACATGATTATTTTTTTTAACAAGTTCCCTTTCCAGGGTTTTGGGGTGATTTTATTGCCCCAGAAGTCTCAATTTTTTGTTCTAAGATTAATTCACCCAAGAACGAACATCGTAGGAAAAGTGGTTTGATTGTAAGAATAATGTTTTGTCATATGAGGTGGGACGACATGATAAAGCCTGCATTTTGGGACTGAGACAAGGAAAAGTTGCTCCTTACTGGAAGTTTGCTATAATGTAACTAAAATTCTTTAAATATCATCAATGGACAGGGAGGAACAAGAGAAGACGAACCCACTTGATTTTATGGATCTTGGTTATAGAATGACCCTATAGATGTTATTCAAACCAGTAACCAATATAAAATCCTAGACGCTAACCCTGATAAGTCAATGCAACCCATACCTCTGTGTTATACAGAACGAGCATTCAACACCGCAAAGCAGCTATGTTGGAACTTCTGCCTCAAGTGCCAGAAAGCCAAGCTTTTTAAAGAGTGCCTTGATAATTTTTATTATTCCGAGAGTTACTGGCTAAAAAGTAGGACGTGCAAAAAGGCCAAGACTAGAGCCTAACGTCTTCTTTGTACCACAAACCACATATGGAAAAGTAACGTTCCTCACAGAATAACCAACAAGAATTCTCTGCAGCTATGTTTGGATAATAGCTGTCCCAGTTTTTCCCATGACTTTGTTACCCTTCAAAATCCCATCTCCTGCCTGATATCATTAATGACTGGGTTCAGACTTGCCTTGCTTTTGCTGGACTATTTTCAAGAAGTAATTTTGTTTTATATTATTCCTTCCTGACCTATTTCTTCTGCATTGTAAACTCTTCTGTAAGTTTAATTAAACTTGCTTGAGGCTAACGATTTTTGTTTTTAAATATGGGCATGATGAGTCTGTGGTTTTCCTAGGCTGTTGCTGATTTATTCCAAAAAACAAGATGGTGGGGTTTTCAGGGAGTTTCTGGGTTTTTTAGATGGGTAGAAAAATGAGTCATTGCAGACACCTGAAATCCAAATGCATATATCTGACTTTCAAAAAAGCATTTCTGAAAGTCCCTGCCACAAATTATGTTTTGATGAACTAATTACAAAACCAAAAACAAAACAAAAAATCCCATTATCTTAACCACCTTCCCTAAAGAAGCACGCGTGAGCACCACCGAAACATTTAGTTTATGTATCTGGAAGTGTTATGAGATTTATGGTTCTGAAAGATGTCAGTAAGCTGCATAATGATGGCAATGCATGGGTTATCAGGCCAATGCAGGCAATCTTCTCAGGGGGCTGCTAGATAGTGTTTTGCTTTCATAATTTAGAAGTGAAACATGGGATTAGAAGTTAAATGGGGCTGGGGAGGCAGCGTGGCAAAGAATCCAGGTGATCCTGGTACTTTTCCTTTTGCGAAACAGTAACTTGAAACTCCCATTGTTTTTGGGATTCAGGAGCTGTTATTTCTCCCAGATGCCTCTTTGGGGATGTTATTACTTCCAGCCTTGCTTTGTGGTACTCAGAAGCTGATATACTATGGTCAATAGTATTTTCTCCCTTGTTTCCTGTGCTTGGATGGAGCAAACTTAGTTGTGGTTCAGGTCCCTAGATATTCTTCTCACTGTCAGGTGGACAAACGAGCATTAAGGGAAGGGCAACAGCAGTTGCAGAACAGAGGCGTTATTGTAGGAGTGGCAACTAAACAAAGTTTATGCAGCTGCTCCCAGCTATAAATGTCATTTCAGGAAAATACATAAAGGTTTAAACTTTACACTTCCACAGCTGTTATAAAACCCAAACTAACACAGCAAAGAGGACTATTTGTGGAGGAGAAGAGGATTTCACCAATGCTGGCAGAGAGCAGAATTCACCCACCGGCTGCCGTATTCAGCTAAGTCTGGATAGTGTGTTGTTTTCAGCTGCTTTTTCCCTTGGGCTCACCTCCAAACTCCTCAGGACTGACATCAAAGTGGGAATCTTGACTGTCAGTGCTCTCCAGTAACTGGTATGAGGCAGCATGTCCAAACAGCTCCACTGCTGGCTACTGCCTTCCCACCGGAGGGTATTTCCTCAGCTTTGTGACTGAGCTACCCTGTGCTTCTCTGGGTGCTTCTGAGCCCTGTGCACTGTGGAAGTGTTTCTACAGTGTGAGGACGATTATTAAGTTGAAGCTAGCAGGTCACTGGCCTGGTCCACAGCTGGGAAACCAACTGTGCAAACCATTGATTTCTTTTTTCTCATTAATGGCTTCCTTTAATGCTGCTGTATTCAAATCGCCATCAGCCCACTAGGGATGCTGCATCCACCATTTGTGCTGTGATTCTGGAAACTGGGTAAACAGCACAGCCTGCATGGATATGTCAAATGTGCCACCACTGAACCGAAGCTCTTTTCTAAGCCAGTGGCCATATTGATGAAGCAGCTTTGACTTCAGTATTTGGAGCACTAGCTGGAGGTACTGTAGTAGAGGGGAGCTCCTAAGAAACCATGTCATGTGGACTTGGGTTCTACTAAAATGCCATATGGGGGTTTATTTCAAGATATAGCCAAGGCAGGGAAATGTGACATGCCAACAAATTTCCTGCAAACCTGACAATGCTGTATAGGTAATGTTCCTTAAACTTATACAGCCAGAGTTCAATCCCTTGTGTATTAAGTCAGTAAGTGTAAGAGGAACAGCCAAATTCAGATGTGTGAAGTGGAATAAGTTTCAAGATATTTTATGGGGAAACAAAGTTAAGGTAGCTTCTAACTCTACATACGTGATCCATCATTCATGGTGTGTCCTAGTGCAACTCTTGGACTGGAGCCTGGGACTGATGTAACAAATGGGTATTTCAGTGTAGGACAGATGATGCTACTGAAGTGCTCTGGAGATCAAAGGCAGATCTGGGTGTGCATGTAAAGTGCTGATACGTTTTGCTGTATTGTTCCTGGATTTGTAGGTCTGGCTGTATTTCTTACTGTTTACTGGACATAGTTTGCATATACAGCAACACTTATTCATCTTGGATAGAAAGAAGAAATAGAAAGATAAGACACCATTTAATTCTCTGTTACACACTATCACTGTCTCAAATGCATAGCAAGGATTAGTTATATTTCAGTCTTCATGCTCCCTTTTGTTTAAAGAAATATTAAGAAAGTAATATTTTCAGCATATTCCCCTCTTTGAACCAAGTAATGCACTAGCCACAGAATCGGGACAATAAAAACAAGGAAAAAATGCATGCATCCCATAAAATAGAAGTAGTGAGAACTAAATTCCACTTTATTATTTACAGATTGGCAAAGCAGTATAGTGGATTCTTTGCACCATCTTTACCACTAAGTAACAACAGCAATAAGTAAATAGTATAATCACATGAACCTGAGCTTTTGCCACATTGTTATATGCATACCATCCACAGATAAAATGCAAACACAGATAAAATAGTGCTATATATTAACAACTTATGCAATAACTTAAACTCTATTATTTAAATAAATATAACTTTTACATTTCTGAGGCTTTTTATCAATTCATACTTAATCACAGTCATTGTCAGAAAACAATTAAGAAAGGACCTGAGGATTTGGTTTGCAGTATTTTCTGTCATGATATAATTACTTCAAACTAATAACAAAAACATGTCAAGTACGGAGATATTATCATTCCAGTCAAGCTAGATGTTTGGGTAAGAGAAAGTTTTTCATTGAGTCAGAAGTATTTATCAAAAAAGAAACGTCTGTGAAGCTTTGTCATCTTTTAATTATATGAGGTTAGAATATTGAAATGTGTGTGAAATATAGGGATGAATCAGGGAAATAAGTAGAATTACTAATATATTTAATTGAAGAAAGTTTGAGAGACCTGGCAAAGCTGACAGTCTCTGCCATAGTCACTTTCATTAGTCCCAATAAATGAAGGAAAAATACTTGGTTCACCCGTTCTGTCATAGAGATTGATATTAAAACCTCATTAACTCTAAGCAGAAGTAACCTAAAAATATAGAAACTCTGTATAACTACTGTTATAAGTGAGAGTGTGAAAAAAAATCTTGTGGAAACACTTATTATACTTTCTGGCATCTGCACAAAAACTATATAGACCTCACTGAGGTGACACAGCCAGCAAATACTTTATTTTCTTTTCAATAGAAAAGTCTCAGGCTGCGTAGGGCTTTGCTCCATCCCCATTTTGTTTTGAGTGGAGCTGCTACTCAGCCCGTCACTTCCCAGCCTGCACCAACGCACAGAGTAATTCTGCCCCAGTGGCAAAGCAGTGCACCTTTTAACTTCACAAGGGTTTGCTCAATCTAAAATTTGTTATGGTCTGTCTGTATTGAAGCTTTGCTGTATTAAGTCAATTAATTGTGAGGGGGAAGGAAAAGGTTTTCAATGTTTTCTGTCTACTTGATTTTGGGTGACATGTCAACAGAAAAAAGAAACAACATAGATGTGTGACTATGGTTACTTTTTATGGTTATGGTATTACTCCTATATGAATACTATTCCTGTACAAAAGAGGCCTTAATGTCATTAAGTTCAGTTAAACAAAGTATGCTTAAAAAGAGGAAAGATTTTCAATAATGGCCTTATTTGAATTTCTCTTAGTACAAAAACTTATAGTCATAAAAGTGAAAACTTCTCTGCTTTTTTTTAATAATGCCACACTGCCTTGCTCTGAGACCATAGATGATGCATACTTGATACGATAGATACAAAAAGATGAGCAGAATGAAAATATCCTACCAGTCTGTTCATTTTAAATAGGTCTATCTTGACAATCATATCTTTCCAGTGGTCCTGCTTAGCCAAAGAAGTGTGTTCTGTGCAGTGTAAACAACACATGGATTTCCACAGTGTTGTGTTTACCTTGGCAAAATTAAAAGCTGGAATGATCCTCAAATACCTAATTGTCTTTCAACTGCAAGAAGGATTTTGCTCGTAATGATCTAAGGTGCATATTCATTGTCTCTGGATACAGGAACTAGATTGTGCTATATGGCAAATATTTAAACAGAGATGCTTTTGAAAGCCTGCTATATAACCACAAGGTTAAAACATCCTGTGCTCTGCCTAATCTGTATCTAGCACTCCTGGGGTGGGTAAGCATACCTTTGGCATATCTTTTTAACCTCTGGTTTACAAAGACGGGCTGGGAATGGGTCCAGTTTCCAATTCAAAATAGATTCGTTCAAATATTACTCAAACTTAGCCTCAGTGACAAAGCCCTGAAGATTTGTTCCAGTAATTAGGAGTAAGAGTCTTGGCGGAAAGACTTGTCATTTCCCTGGCCACACTGTGGTGAGTCCCCTTGTTCACAGACCACGTTCCCAGCAGCGACTCCCCTCCGCAATCACTCACGAGCAGTCCCCTCGCAGGCAGTTCCTTTTACGCAAGAGCTGGAGTGAGCTCTGCCTGATCTCTGCACTCAGTGTGGGGACTAGAATACTTGTGCTCTGAGAAAACAGAAGAAAAAGTGAATCACGATCGTACAGACAGAGGGTGATTTAGTTGGTCCGCAGAGAGGGTCCGTGACATCCGTTATATGGAGTATTTCGCTAGGAATGTGGAACGGATGGGAAATCATCTTTCATCTGTATTGTGAGGATATTCAGAACATGAGCTAAAAATTCAATATACACTCACCTCTGTAGATGGTCCAAAATAACAGAAAGAAAAAGAGCAAATATTTCCCACTGTGCTGATGTAGTGATGCCGATATTAAACTCCAGTCATGGTGGTTGAGATGCAATTATTTTACTTCTGATCAAAGAAAGAGGAAGAACGGCCACATCACGTAGATCTGCATTGTCCAGTGCTATGATATTATATTGGCAGAATTTAGATTGTGGACAAAAACTTTTCTCAACTTTGCCTGTCACTGTAAGAATATTTTATTTTATTTTTTCTTGTGTAGTACAAATCAGGAATCTTTCTGCAGTCTTATGGAAGGAAAAGACACAGAACAATCCATCAAATTATATATGTATCCTAAGAAAATACTGTATTAAGATTCATACTTAATCTTAAACTGGGATATTTCACAATGATTTATAGTCTTATTCCTTCCACATAGAGTTGTTTACCATTCAGTTCTGTATATCCACAGTTGTTTTATTCCAGTTAACCAGAATTCCTCTGGGAATTCCAGCTGTCAGGCAAAACTCCTGGCATAGGGTAAAAAATTAAGAAATTGGTGAAGAACACTGCCCAGAAACCAGTCATCCTGGACTGAGTCTGGAACAGTGAAGGAGAGTTGTGCAAGAAATGGTGGAAGAAAGCAGATTCCTTCTATAAACTTCACTGATGGCATTAAATATAGGAAGGGGAAGACTGAGTAAAGGAGGACTTGGCATGAGATGGAGAAATATAGAGGGATAGCAGAATGCACAGTAAAGAAAAAGAAGTGTTAATATCACGTCTTGGAAAGTGCTGCAGTTAAGAAAAAAATATGCATACCAATCCAGAATAGAAAATCGGGTGTAGTCAGTAAGAACCAAAGCATTTACCAGTGCAAGGAGACGAAAGGAAAAAGGAAGGAATTTGAATTAACTGAAAAATGCATTCACTCAGAAAAGGTCCCAAAGACATGATAGCCAAGTGGAACTGTTACTGTTGCTGGAAAATCAGACTGGATTAGTACTGACCAGGAAAGACAGAAAGATAGATTGATGTGATGGGGTAGTTTTGGAGACAAAAATAAAGTGCCACTACAAATTATGATACCTGTTTCTCAGCAAGCCTGTTTACAGCCATGTGCCTGCTCTTCACTGATAGTCTCATCATTAAAGCAATACATTTGAATTGATTCAGGTGAAAAGTGATAGGCTAGAACAGCAAGCTAGGGAGTAATATCTTGGGTTATGAGTAGATTCATGAAAAGAAAGAAAAAATAAATCTGCAACATAAGTTCTTGATTTCTGAAGGATCTCGTTTGCACTGACTATACTGAAGACTGCTAAGATGTGAATGTAAAATGTGGTTGCAGTTTCTCTAAATCAAAGACACAAAAATGTGCATCCCAAGCAACGGGAGTACATGAAGGTAAATGCTCACAACTCAGATGAGTGAAGATCTACCTCAGAAGATCTACCTTCTTGCATTAAGAAAGGAGATTATTAGCAATGTGCAAAGGAGTAGGCTATGCTAATTTGGAGAAAGATTGTTGCTAACATGTACATCATTTGGACCAGACCTGGCTGGACAGACCAGACCTGAACCACAGCTATCCAATTTAGAACATGGGAAAATAAACTTGCATATGTCTCCATTTGTCTGGTTACACATATCCTGCAAAGCAAACTAATATTCTAATATTAGCTCATCCTAATTCTTTACAAAACTGCCTTTGACTGCTGTCCTGGCAGAACACTTTAAAACAGAAGAGCACTCTGGTGGCAACTGCTGTGACTTCCCGAGTGACAGCCTCCATTATGCATGGAGTTTTGCCTCCTATTGCAGTGCTGTTCCTATTAATAATGCATTTTACTAACTAGACGTGCTTTTCTGTTTGGAGTTTGTTTTGTCTTCTGTGGTAACTGTAGCCTGTGCTTTGGCAAACTTGTGGATAAGAAACTACCCACCTCACTGATACACTGTGCACTTTTCAAAATATTAAAACTTATTTAGTTTTTTTTTATTAGTCTTATGCTGGTAAATCTGTGACACAAAAAAAACCAAAAACAAAAACAAAAAAAACCCAAAACAAAACCAGAAGTAATCTAGGTTCTCTCTCAGTTTTTGAAAAACAAATTTAATGGTTCTGTAATGATATATCCAGAAAGGAACTTTGCTGTGTTTTTTGAATTTGCTTTTTAATGATGGAAAAGACTGTTCATTATCGTAGGATGATAGAATTGTATAATGATTTGGGTTGGAAGGGACCTTAAAGATCATCTAGTTCCAAACTCCTGCCATGGGAAGGGACAATTTCCACTAGATCAGGTTACTCAAAGCCCCATCCAACCTGGCCTTGAACACTTCCAGGGATGGGGCAACCACAACTGCTCTGGGCAACCTCTTCCAGTGTCTCACCACTCTCACAGTAAAAAATTTCTTCCTAATATCTAGTCTAAATCTACCCTCTTTCAAGTTAAAATGGTTACCCCTCATCCTATTGCTACACTCCCTGATAAATAGCCCCTCCCCATCTTTCCTGTAGGGCCCCTTTAAGCACTGGAACCCTTTAAGCTGCTATAAGGTCTCCCTGGAGTCTTCTCTTCTCCAGGCTGAACAATGCCAACTCTCTCAGCCTGTCCTCATAGGAGAGGTGCCCCAGCCCTCTGATCATCTTCATGGCCCTCCTCTGGACTCGCTCCAATAAGTCCACATCCTTCTTATATTGGGGGCTCCAGAGCTGGATGCAGTACTGCAGAAGGGGTCTCACAAGAGCGGAGTAGAGGGGGTGAATCACCACCTTCAGCCTGCTGGCCACGCTTCTTTCTATGCAGCCCTGGAGACAGTTGGTCTTCTGGGCTGTGAGCGCACATTGGTGGCTCACATTGAGTTTCTTATCGACCAAGATTCCCAAGTCCCTCTCCTCAGGGCTGATCTCGATCTACTCTCTGCCCAGCCTGTATTTGTGCTTGGGATTGCCCCAACCTGTGTGCAGGACTTAGCACTTGGCATTGTTGAACCTCATGAGGCTCACACAACCCCACCTCTCCAGCCTGTCCAGGTCCCTCTGGATGGCACCCCTTCCCTCCAGCATGTCAACTGTTCCACACAGCTTGGTGTTGTTGGCAACCTTGCTGAGGGTGCACTCGATCCCACCATCCGTGACACCATCAAAGACATTAAACAACACCGGTCCCAGTACCAACCCCCGAGGGATGCCACTCGTCACTGCTCGCCAGTTGGACATCGAGCTGCTGACCACAACTATTTGAGTGCGATCATCCAGCCAATTCCTTATCCACTGAGTGCCCCATCCACCAAATCCATGTGTCTCCAATTTAGAGACAAGAATGATGTGTGGGACAGGGTCTAAGTGTTGTTATGTAACAGCTAGACATGCTTGTCAGCAATGTTGTAAAAAACAGTTTAGAGGGAAATAGTGACAGATGTATCCCTGATGTCAGTAGGCTGTAAATAATTCAGGAAAAAATTGACCCTTGGTTGCATACGGAATATTTTCCTGTCTCCTGAGCTTGCTTTCCTCACTGAAGCAGCATGGAGGGCCTCTCCACACCTCATCAGAGATGTACAACACTGTGGAAATAGTCCAAGCTGGTAATGGGAAGCAGTTTGGAGAGGTGGTATGGCACCGCTGCTCACTAATTTGCCCAGCTGAGAGATGGAGCTGAGAGGCTCAACTGCAAGGCCATCCTGACATGGGTTTTGTATTGCTTCTGTGTGGCCACTCTATTGCCTTGTCACAGCCTCAGAGCTTGCTCACAGTGTCACTATGTACCATGGTTCTGCTTAAACCTGCTTCGTGCCATCTGCAGTTCTCAGTGACATAGTGGTCATCCTTATGATTTTGTAAAAGGTCTTTTTGAAAGTGGAGAACTTCACATTTTAAAAGCAGACCCTTATACTGGTGTGATGCCAGATCGTGCTGGCTCAGAAGTACAGAGACTAAGGAAGAAGAAACCATATTTCCCGTTCCTGGCTTTCTTTGGAGTGTTTCAAGGTGTTCTGGAATCTCCGCAATTTGCAGATCTCCAGTTTTGTTGTATCTAGTCACTTCTTGTCCACTCTGTCTATGGTTTCATACAGAGCAAACCTAATCAGATTAAATAATTTTATTTTTTTTTTAATTTGAAGCAGAACAGTGGTATTTTTAAAATCATCAGTATTATCAAATCTTAGGAGAAGTCAAGCAGGCTATATATGGTTTGATCCCTATCTAGACACAAGAGACAGTCCTCTCTTGGTCTTTTAATAGTGGTGATGCTTTATTTGAAGCAATGTTTTTTGCACTTTCTGCATTTTGTATTGACTCTAAAAGTAAAAATAAGAAATATACCAGGGTCAACACTGACACTTATTTAATTTATAATGTGGCACTGAGGAACCTTAAAGATGTATGGGGAGCTGGGGAATCACATTTCCTTACACAAGACTGTAATAAAAGTTTCAAGGCATTTTTCCTCCAGCAATGGCTTTTACGATCTTATTGCACGTTATGACCTGCCCAGGTAAGAAAATTATCAGTAAGTTTTGCCTTAGTTCCATGTCCTTGCATAAAAGCCTGTTAGGGAGAAATCTGGAGGAAATGTTAGGAGCGGAATGGTAGTCTTGTAAATGATTTTTGGCAGAAGCTCATATGCTTTTTTGACAGAGTAAATTGGATTATGGGCAGTATGTTGGGAATGTTTGTTCTAAGGTAGCAGATATGTAATTACCAAATATGGCACAATGTGTTGGTTTTGGTAGGTGTCCTTTCCCTCTTTGAGAATTTATGTTGAGAACCCATCCAAGTCCTGTCTCTTCTGCAGATTAGCTTCTTTGAGGGGATGAAAGCAGTAAGCATGTGCATGGATAGGTAAAGGAAGGGGGACAGATTGTGCACATTTGCTCTAACATTTATCATATCTTAATTTAAATCTATTCCCAGCTTCACGCTGCATTCTGCCTATGCCAGACATTCCCCCTATAGCAGTCCTAAACCCAGAATAAGCTCTTGGTTGCCAATACTGTGGTATCAGAGTAAATCTAGTTTAAGAGAGAAGTTTGATTCTCCCAGTGAGAATGGTCTTCAATGCAGTTCTTGAAAAGAAAGCAAAATTCATTTTTCCCTATAGACTCCAACGCAGGGGAGGCTGCAGAGACCCAGCACTCGGGGACTGAGCAGCTCTGGGTGTCTGGGAGATCAGGGGCTGGCAGAGCTGTCCCTTGGCTGTCCAGCTGAGTGGCAGGCAGGCAGGCAAGCAGTCAGGCTGACATCGGTGACCTGCAGACCTGGCAGCCTGCTTGCACCACCAGTTCTGATGATACTCCAAATTTCTATTTTTCCAAAGAAATATGATGCATTTGGAAATATACTCCCAAAACTACCTTCGTATTTGGCCAGAGTTTAGAGTGTAAAAAGCATAGTTTCCATTTTGCTTGTGGCAGAACAAGGATGCAGATGCTGGTTTGCCAAGACTTATGCCATAGTGACTTGACAAATGCTTTAGAGTGATACTTGTGGTGGACCAAAGTAGGATCTTCGGTGTTCTTAGAAGCAAAACTTTTTTTTCCCAGGCTTAAGATAAATCCGCTGTTGCTGTATTTTCTGTTCTCTTGTTGTGGGTTATTACAACGTTAAAAAGAGTTCTTGTGAAACCAGTGAGCAGATGACCTGCCAACAGTGAGTGAGATAATACACACAGAGCTCTCAAACTGTCAAAGAAAGAGATGTACTATTGAAACAGCTAAACTGAGTAAAAGCATATTGTTTACAATGCAGAATGGTGGGGGAGGAGGGAGGAGAAAAGAAAAACAAAAATACTGAGTGTATTTCCTGATGGAAGGGAACAGATATGAAAATAAATAAAGTCTTGTTCACTTAACCAGCTTGAACATCTGCACAAAAATATCTAATCTGTCTGGAAGGATATGTACTGGTATTTGTGCCACAGAAGCACAACCTGCAATGATGAGCACGATAGGAAAAGATGTTCTAAACTTGACACACTTTATATGCAGCACTTAATTAAACATAACTGAGTCAAACTGTGCTTACTGGTGTGGAGGCATGTCAGAGCTGAGACTCATTGTACCAGTGCAGATCATCATACAGAATTTTTTTCATATTGAAAGGACTTGTCATGTTGAAATTGTTTTCTTAAGGTGAAGATTTTAATTTAAACACCAGTAAAGATGTGGGCTATGTCTGTGTTTCTGTCCATGACCAGTCTTCAAAGCATCCAGGAGCAGAGGGAGCTCTGCCTGTCATTGGTGAACAGCCTAAGGACTACCTGGGGACACCCTGCCAGGCATGGTTGGCAGTGTGCTGGCCGCTGGCTGCAGAGGTTGTATCTGGCTGCACATGCATCTGCACCACCAGACCCACCCTTTGCACAACCTGGGTGAATGGTCCTTTCAGATGATAACCTTTGCGGCTGCCCCACTTCTGCAGCATAGTCAAGCCTGAAGAGTTGCTGGCTTCCTAGTTCTCCAAGTGGAACACCAGTTGGAAGCGGGAATGCTAGCTAAGCCTCCTGAGATAGTTGGTAATTTTGTGATAAAATGCATTGTTTTTCAGAAGATGACAAAGCATTAAAAATGGTGGTTACCTTCTCTGAAAACTCTCAGCGATCTGGAGGCCTCTCTGGTCAAAATTGCTGTGCCTGTTACCCTGGCTAGGCAGACTAATACTTACAACATCGATTTAGGCTGTGAGTGATAGAAGTTCAAGCTGCTCTTTTGTCTGGCATAGAAACTACAACTGTCTTCTTTCTAGGATGTAGGTTACTGCACTAAATTATGGGATTGTTTAAAGTATTTTCTTTGTTCTTTTCTGCACTCAAATTACCAAGCATGTCTCAAAACAGATATCTGGTTACCCAGTGTGGCAGGAAAGTTGATTTTTGGCAGACTGAATCATTCTTTCTCTTAGTGAATTTTTAATGAACAGCTCTGGTAGGCATAACTGGCCTACTGTGGCCTATTTTGGGATTTTCTTCAGAAATTTGGCATATGGGATCAGGTAAAGCCATTCCTTGGCTTCATTCTCTGTGTGCCAGCTGAGGGCACTCATGGCTAGGTTATTGTCCAAAAAAACTGTTGCCTCCTTTGGCTGGGTACACTCCTTTGGTCATGTTCATGAAAATCTTCCAAAAGTCATCATTTCATCATGCAGAAGAAAAGATAGCAATGGAGATACATGACGGAAATTTGAAATGTTTTCCAGGACAGGAAAAAAAATTTACATCCACCTCCAAGTAAAGTAGGGTCTTGCACTACAGAAAAGAAAAATCTTGTTTTCTAGAGATAGTATAATGTATTACAAAATAGGTGATAATTTCCATAAAACACTGGCTTGATGCAAAGCTCCTTCTGTACTTACAGTGTGTCTTTTTTGACATTAGATTAAATTTGTTAAGTAATTATAAGACAAAAAAAGTTGAAGTATCATAAATTATGTGACCCTTGATTTTGGCGTTTTATATCAGACCATATCATAGGCTACAAACAAAAAATATTTTAAGAATGAGAGGTTTTGTCAGTTATTAGGTATAGGAACTAAATATTACTAAAGAGTAAATATTTAAAAGAAGCCTCCTAACTTGTTCCTCCAAAAAGTTCCCTTTTACCAAAGGCATGGGAACAACCAGTAGCTCTCCGCAGGTGCCGTGTGGACCAACCGATACGTCTAATTAAAAACAGTAAGAAGAAAGAATCAGAGCACATTGAGATGAGGATACATGCAAGACCTCTGATACTGAACATAGAATATGGCCAGAACAGCAGCAAAAGTCTAGTCTAAGAGAAAGTATTTAAACCCAACTTTTCCATATGGCAGATGAACAATTGCACGATCTGTTTCATCAGCTTGGCTGAGGGGTAATAGCTTTTCTCTGGCAAGGGAAATGTTGTCACATTTATTTTTTAATACAACCTTCATGAGGGATCCTCTTCTGATCAGTTTGTTCAGCCTGATAGGCTCCATTTTTTTATGTTATCATGCATTTTTGAGAGGACATAAACTTTTGTGTTTGCTCATCTCTGCTATTCTTAATGAAGTCTGTGAGACTGAATGAAACATCTATGAAAGACGATTCTGTTAGCCTCTTACAGCATCCCACTTGCAGTAAATTTGGATAATGACGATCTACACAAATTGTTCAGTAATGCATATTTATGCAATTGCTAAGGGAAGAACATCCAGAAAATACACATGGAAAGAATAAACCCAGCAAGGGTATTCTGCTGGAGTCAACAGATCATCAACAGATAATCAAACACAGACGATATATGTTTCCATATTAAATTCAGTCCTGATGCAAATGAATCCAAATACCACTAAGGATAATAGGACCTGCTGTCCTAAAAAGGTGGAATGTGCCCATCTGCTTTTAAGTGAAGAGAAGCAAATACCCCAATCACTAGCTCAATTGCTCAGAATCACTGTTCTCCCACACGGAACGCGTTACCCAGGGCAGTGGTGGAGTTACCATCCCTGGAAGTATTTAAGGGTTGTGTAGATGTAGTGCTTAGGGACATGGTTTAGTGGTGGACTTGTCAGTGTTAGGTTAATGATTGGACTAGAGTATCTTACAGGTCTTTTCCAATCTAGGAGATTCTATGTGCACTGTCCATTAGTCTACTAGTCTCAAGTTCAGCTGATGAACGGTGTGGAGAAAAGTGGTAGGAACAGATAAAGCATTGCCACTAATTGTATTTAGGATGACAGATGCTCTGGAGAGAGAAATAACTCCCCGTGAATTACTTCATCACTTGAAGCAGATTATTTTTAAAGGTTATGCACTATTCAATTAGCAGTTTGCGTCAGAGCCAAAGGTGCCCAGACTGCCATATACCTTTATTGCAGTCCAGGGCAAGGCAGATCAATGAGGAAACTTGCCATCCTTTGATTCAGCGCAATACTTCCTGGGACTCAGATACTGTTGGGGGACTGATTTAGAGGAAGAAAAACCTGTTCCAGTCTTGTCCATACCATCTGTTGGAAATGATCCCCTGTGGATGCTGTCCTCCAAACCTTTCCTGGGCATTTTCTTGGTGACTGCCAGTTGGCATGGGCCAAAATTCTGCTAACAACTATGATAACCAGCTGGACGGGCCATCGTGAATACAGTACTCCAGTCTGTTCATTGACTGTCTCTTGTTCAGTAGTATATACCTAGACTGGTGTTTGGGGCAACCCCCATGAACCTTTCTAACCATGCAAACAGAAATACCACAAAAATATCTTACTGTTGTTGTCGTTTTTTCACATATTTTCACCTATGTCTTATGATATCTCAAGGTAACAGGAGACCCATTGTCATCTCCATGAGTTTGCATACCAGAGTTCTTGAAAAGGATGGTAAAATGTAGCAGAATCACCCCCATCATGCCTGGGAGCTGCTTAGTGCTCCAGTGAAAGAGAGCCTTTAACTTTGCCCTCACTGTTGAACACAGATTAAATAGCAAAATTAAATAAAGTTACGTAAGCAAGCAGCTGGGTCTGCCTGATAAATAATTTTGAAAAATTTGGACTCCGTGGCTGAGAGTAAAGGTGTTTCTAAATGTTAATGAGAGAAAAGACTATCAAGTCTGGCTGCATATATTGATGAGATAAAAGCTTCTGCTCTTTCTTAACGGGGAAAACTCTCTCTCTCCTTACTTCTCAGTTTTACCCCTTCAGTAAGGGATGCTAGAGTCTGAAATCCCACTGTGATGTTCATTAGACAAGGGGACAAGGACACCATTATTTCCTCATTATTACTCAGTGTAAGATTTTCTCTTTTTAACATGGTAGATATCTCTCAAGTAATTGTAAAGAAAGGAGTCAGTAGGGAGTGGCCTTTAAAGGTCACTTTAAGCCAGTGTAATGTAATTAAACGAACTACTCAGAAACATGTTTTAAAATCTCATTAACCACATTTATATCTGTCACAGGAAAGTTTACCCAGATACCAGTAAGAAACACACTGAAGTAAGGTCAAGGTCTCCTTAGAAGTGCATGCAAAATGATATTTTATTTTTTAATACGACACCAGGGAATGAAATGATCTCAGAGTTATTCTAGTTTAGTCTGTATGGACAAGAAACATTTTACATTTTATTTTTATGTAAAAACTGAGTAGAATGGAAAAAACTGAATGCTATCCCCATTTCACCTCATTACAGTCATGTAATCTACGAGCATGTCGATGGGTCTGGTTGCAGGCACTCCAACCTATTACACAGCTTCCTGGCTGAAGATGGAGAATGAGACATACAGTGAGGCCTGGAATAGGAGAAAGCAGTTTTTGCTGTATTTTAAATTATTTTTAATAATACTGGGTCATGTACAATGCAGATTCTTTAAGTAATTTTTTCATGAATCATTAGAAATAAACATGCCACGGTATGGTTCCTGCATTGTATCTGGTGTATTCAAGTTTACTGTGTTCTCTGTATGCTGATTGATCACTTTGACTTGTGCCTCAGTTAGACTGCAATTCCACTGCAGAAGGTTTTATGTTCTTTGATTTCTCTCTCCAGGATGTGCCAAATGCATTGCTGACATTTTGCATTGCCCACATCAGTTTTCATCAGAGTCTCAGACTACCTTCTCCATATTGCAGTTAGATAAACTGAGGCAGAGAAGTGCGTTGGAGCTTGCCAGGAGGAAGCCAATATCAGAGACGAAACTGACCTCAGCAATATTTTTTCTGTGAGTCACTTTAGCGGTGTGTCCCACACTCGCTATTCTATTGACATTCAGTGTGGATTTTCTTAAAGGTCCGTCTGTTTCCAGAGTCGTGTTTTTTAGTTATTTGAGGAACTCGGCATTTACTTTTAAGGATGGAAGTTGTTAGCCTTTATGATTTTAAAATAAAATTTGGAATCATATTTACATGGCACAAACAGATGGCAAATAAAAAGTTTCCAAATTGTACCATTTTTTATATATAGCAATGACCTTATGATTCTTTGGGATATGAAGTATGTTTTTTTCAGTGTTTGGCACAGACATACTGGTACGGTGACAGCTATGAGAAAGTAATCCTCAAATCTGTTAGGGGTATATTATATGGAAATAAAATTATCAAGTGTTCTAATGACAGCTCCAATAACATTTGTTGCATTGACACATAGAAATGCAGCTGCTGCTTAAGGGCTCTCCCTAGTTTCCAGAGAATAAGGGAAGGATTTTCCTGCCTTGGAGTTAGCAGGAGTAGGGCTACAAGCAGCAGTACATGAAAAGGTAATCTGGTTAGTCCCTGGTATTGGGTAATGTTGGTTAAGTGCTTTCTTTGCTTTATATTGCTGTAACACACTTCCCGGCCATGCAGATCTATTGCTGCTGCTGCATGTTTTTTTCCCACCAGAATTCTCACCAGCTTGCAGGTATTAGAAAGTGGACATATCTAATCAGAAAAAGCATATAAATTAAAAGGTAATGAAGTTGTTTAGTTTTGTTGGGTTTTTTTCTGAGTTTTTTTGTGTGTTTTTTTTTTTTTTTTAACAGAAGCTTGAAGTTAATGTTTGGAATACATATGTATTATAAAATCACTCTGGAAGATGGAGTTCCTTTGCCCAAATGACAGCTTCTATAATTAGCCAGTTTATGATCTTTTAGGAAAGGGAATTTCCATCTCTACCTCCTCTTCATTTCCTTAACTCTACAAATAGTCTTTAAAAGGCAAGGACATCAAGCAGAGCTGGGCAAACTGAGTCAGTGTATAAGAAATGGAGAAAAAAAAAAACAAAAAACCTTCAGAATTTTTTTTATTAGTTTGATTTTTTTGCTTGCTTTTTTCTCTTGTGACACCATGGTCTGCATCCCTGCTTACCAGCCAGTCTTCTCCTCTCAAACACACAATGAGCATAAAGCAGAGAGAGAGCCTTAGCCCTTGAGTCTCTCTGAAGAAGGGATGCTGGGAACGAGTGCTCCTCTCAATGTCTTACTAAAAAAGGAAAAGTGATGAAATTCTACCCACCTTGACTTTGAGCTCAGGCTGCTTAGGATGTCGGGAACTGTTGAAAAGAGGGGATTTTGCCTTCCCTGAGCCACTGAGCAGCAGAGCAAGAAGTCCGATGTTAAAAAAAAAAAAAAAAAAAAGGAGGGATCAACAACTCAGTCCCTGGGGAAGAAGGAAAGAAATGACCCTGTCATGCTTGCCTGCGCAATGCCCTGGGAGTGTGTGCCATGGGTCTGATGAGATCAGTTGTGCCTGTGCGCGTGTATGGCAAGGTCAGCAGAGCCCATTAATCACTCCTGGAGGAGGGAGTGATATACAGCTTCCAGTTCATTATGATAAACAAATTCTTAACCTTCTCTTTCCCAACCTATTCTGAAACAGAAGACAACTGGGAGAAGCTTGGCCTTACTCCCATCAATACAAATGCCTTTTTCCTGGGCTGGATAAAGCATCTTGCCTGGTCATGCAAGGGAATGGATATTCTGTGTGAGATACTCAAAGGGGAGGATGCCTACAACCCAGACCCGTCCTTCTCCCTCTGACATTCAAAAGGGTTCAAATGACATCTACTCTGTTTCAGATGTCCCTCTACACATATCTATCTACCAACCATATACATAAAATATATCAGGAAAATTTTCAAAACCGCATTTTTTTATAAGAAAGTTAATTTGCTGACCTTTACGTTAATTTAAAGAGGCTGATTTAATAACTAAGATTAGTTTCACTCAGTCATTCCTAAAATTAGCATGAATAGTTGGAAGAAAAATGAAATTCATAGTTATATTGCTGACTGCTTGTCTTCATGCTCTGTATTTGCTGTGTAAATCGGTTCTTTAAGTGTATATTTTGTTCTTTAAGGGTTGTTCTTCGTTCTTTAAGCTTTTGCCTCTAGTACTATTGAAATTTGCTTTGTCTATGTGCTTGTGCATCTTCACTACTTATGAAATGGAATTAGGAATTAAATTATGCGGCTTATGAACTGGCTGTGAATAAACATGGCCAGGAAGTAAGAGTGATTTTAGGCATCGCATCTAAAATAGCCTCCTACAGAAGGAGTGGGGATAATTTATTTACCAATTTTGAAGTGGAGCCTTAATAGCTGGATGAACAAGACAGCATGGTCTTACTGTCTGCAGCTACACACAGATAGCTTCCTATCTTGCATTCCTTAACCTAACTGTTGAATCAGGCTCAGATTTTGAGAACTAGAGGTGCTCAAATCATTACAAATACAGAAATTAAAATCTATGAATTTGAAAAACCACTTTAAGAACTAGATTTCACATGCAGAAAACCATAAAAATACCATGAAGCTTCAGTTTCACTATCTGTCTGAGTGTCTACACAAAATTTAATCTAGAAATTCCAAGGTTATTAAATCCTTGGCTCTAAAATACATTTTCCGTTTAGTAAATCACAATGCAAAATGTGTTGTGTTCAGTGGTAAAGTTTCTTAACTGCTAGTACCAAGGGTTCACTTAGGGTAAAGTCACTGAAACGACACACTTCAATTGTGCTTGATATCTCACTAATTAAAGAGGAAAGCGTGCTGTGAGACAACTGCTGCTGTCTCTCTTCTCAGACCACCTCTCTGCCACTAAGCTAATAGAGCAATTCTGTGTTTCAGTCCAGAAGCAGACATTCTTGTAATTGTCTGTAGTTTCATACTAAATGCTTCATCCAATAAATAATTTTTAGCTTTAACTCATTTCCTCCACTTCAATACACTGTGTGTTCAAAGATGTAATTAAAAACTAGTGCTGTTGTCTAGCATCAGTTTAGCCTAGCAAACAATCATTCGCCATCTGGAGGCAAGGCTATAAAAAAGATAATCTTAAAAGAAAAACACACTGGTATTTGATTTCCCCTGAAATATATAGCCTTCATTTTCATTTGTTTGCTATAAATCAGGAGCAATTCTACTGTATACTCATCATAATTGTATATTAATGTATGCGTGTATACTAATGGTACTTGTATGAGGACGGCTGTGCAGAAGAGAGGAAAAACGAAAAGCAACAAAGAGAGAAGAACCCAAGCCCTTATTCATGCTCTTTTGAACTGCTTTCTACAGAAGCATCTGTTCTGGCCAAATGACAATAGGAGGTAAAACTTTCTTCAGCCTGATATAAGGGCAGCACCAAAAAATATTTGGCCTGCTTCATCTAAAGGAAAACAATGTAGAACAGCAAGAGCATTCTTGTAAACTATGTGTTTTGTCATAGGTCTCATGATATTTAGCTTGATCTTAAAAAAAAAAAAGCAAGCCAACAAAATCTCTGGTTTCTCAAGGCTTGTGAAAATCTTGCCTTTGTTTTGTTTTGTGTGTTTATTAGCTCATTCCTGATGTTGGTAGGAAAAAAACAACTGGTAGAATGACAAGCGCATTCTCAGAAGGCCAATAAAAGAATGCATGATTTTAAAACCTCTTTATTTTTTAGCCTTGATTGTGATCCTAGGTCATGGTAGAGGAAGTGATGTATGACTTTTATACGCTTTGGTCTGACCTTACTGAAATATGCAACTCCAGAGTTAAAGCCCCTGGGGAGGTGATTAGGTGTTACAGCTGGGCCAACCTCATGGCTCACTGCTGCCCTTCCCCACTTCCCATTCCCCTCACTCCTGCTGTGCAGTCCCGTCCCTGTCTTTGCACAGATTTTGGCATGTGGTTGGCCACACTGTGAGCTCATTTAGCTTGCTAAACCAGGAGCAAAGACTTCACTGTCTTTGCATTGGATTAGCTTTCTGACACATTAGCAAGCTGAACTGGCTCACCACAGGGGCTGGCCAGTGCAAGATTGGGTGCCAGGGAGGGAGCAGGCTTGAGCATTTGACTTGAACTTGGGGGTAAAGTGCTAAGAAATGGAGCTATCTGGTTTTGGTGGTAGAAAGCCATTAGATTCAGTTGTAATACCTAACTTCACCTTGAGAAGCACAAGTCATCTGGCTTGATCACAGTAGTACAACTAATAAATCCTTGATGCCTGCTGGTAATAAGGACATTGGTAATTTGGGACTCGGGGGGATTTATGGCTCTTTCTGAATTTTCTCCTTTTTAAGTGAGCCTTCTGATGTTTTTTTCTGCCTGTTCATGTACATTTCTCAGTGAACCTGCTAGTAGAGCTCCTGAGCAGTTTCTCTTTGATTTTTTTATGGTTTTCTTTTCTGGTGCATTTTCTATATACAACTTTCATGGTAGTTGTGTAGTTAGTTAAATTATTGCGAGAGAAACTTTCTGTAGGGTTATTAGTGTTTTTTCCCATTAAACGATAGTTCTGCTGGAAAAAAAGATGTGTAGGTACTAAAAAGGGGAGTCTAAGGAAACATCTTGCAGTGCCAAGACTTCTTTTCATTTCGAAACAAGACTATTCATGCAAAGTAAAAGAAAATTAGCCATAGTTTTTACATGCTCCCAGGCAAAAAACTCTGTCAGATACAGAAACTCTTTATCTCTTTTAGTTCAACACTTAACATTTGCTTTCCTCTCTATATTTTTCTTCAGAGGCAATCCTGTAAGTGTAGATTATAGCCTTGGAGATGGACTTTTCACTTCAAGAAATAAGAAAAGCACAATGGTAAACATTTGAGTGACCTTGAAAATATGTTGATAAAAAGAGATTATGTACTAATCACTGCTGTTTGAGGGTTTATTTTCAGCTGCCGTGTCAAGTTGGGAATTGCAACCACTAAAGCAGCAGTACAGTTTCAGATCTCATTTCAAAGACATTCAAATGAAGAAGTGCCAGTTGTGACACATGCCCTTTTATTATTCTAAAAGTGATTGATATCTTGCTGGAGGCAGCAGTACCTGTGAAATGTTGTGGACCTTTTAAAAAAAATCTGCTGTCTCTGCTTTAAATAGTATGGTACTTATAGTGGAAATTGGCCAAAGAACAAATGACTTGTTTTTCTAATATATTATTCCTGGATATGTGGATACATCAGAGGTCTCTTCAGGATGCACTGGATTTATAAACACATGTATATATGTAAAAATATGTGTGCATATATATGTATGTAGGGTTATCTAAAATCAGCTCTATAATGACACATACATTATAAAATCTAACTTAGAACAATTATTTTTTTTAAGTCTGTAAAGAAATAAGAGAAAATCCTGGACAATATGTCCAAAAGGAATTTTCCTTTTAACATCCCTAACCAAACTCCCTGGGAAGTATGAGGGAATGGACCACTGGCAGCAATGAAGCTCATATGTTCTTCCTAAATAACATCTCCTATTGTCACTGTCAGAGGGAGAACATTGGGTGTTAATAGATCATTGATCTGACACAATAAGACATTTCTTATGACGGGAATTGAACCAAGACTGTATTTGACTGTATGGGATAGGAACCTAAAAATCAGGCTGCGGCAATCACTTTGTGGGAGGGTGCACATTTTCATTTGATATTTCAATTTCCCAGTCTTTATAAGATACTTTGCAAATTGTTATCTGCAAGAATATACTTCCTGAACTAAGAAAGATCAAAAACAGTTTGAAAAATTAATATTCCTAAATTTTTTTCCATATAAAATTATGGAGGCAGGGGTCTTGGGGAGGGACTCTTTATCAGGGAGTGTAGTGATAGGACGAGGGCTAATGGTATTAAACTGAAAGAGGACAGATTTAGATTAGATATTAAGAAGAAACTCTTTACCCTGAGGATGGTGAGATACTGGAAGAGGTTGCTCAGAGAAATTGTGGCTGCCCCATCCCTGGAAGTGTTCAAGGCCAGGTTGGATGGGGTTTTGAGCTACCTGGTCTAGTGGGAGGTGTCCCTGCCCATGGCAAGGGGGTTGGAACTCGATGATCTTTAAGGTCCCTTCCAACTCTAACCACCTATGATTCTATGTTGTCCATGTTAAGACTGGGGCAAATTTGCAATATCTCCTTACACACATGTGAAACTCAGATTTCAGATAAATATTTTAAAAGTTCCATACAAAGATTACTTCTGTTTTTATTCTTCCATGAAAATGACTGTCAATCATACCATATTTAATCATGTTTCCCTGCCATTTGGCTTGGATCCATATTTCCCTACTGGAGTAGCACTCCTTTTTTTTAAGTCCTTTTCACTATCACAGCGATCTTTCAAATATTGTACAGATTAGCAAGAAAGGTACAAAAATAGTAAAGCTGGCAAACCGCATTATCTCCTTCAAATATTTATTATGGAAAAATATTTGATTTGAATGGAAGAGATCCAACTTCCAATAAGAAAGTGAATGAACTCAAGAGCTCATCTAATTTTGAACAGTTGAAGCTGGGACTTCCTTCCCTGCTCTGTCCTCAGTTGAGGCATATGAACCTATGTGTCTCACCTTGCAAGAGATCCATATGGAGGAGTATGTTTCCATTTTCCTGTGACAAATACTTTCCAATATTGCAAACAGTTCCAGGACTATTGAAATCACTTTTTTTTTTTCCCCAAGTCTATGATTCTCAGTATTTTTTTATTTATTCCAGAGAATACATCCATAAATATCTCTCTAAAATTAAGTTTTTCAATGAAGTTCCACTATTAATGTATACCTGCGTCTGAAACGAAACCTAATAAACACAAGATTAGTTCAGTTCTGAGTAATACAGTTGCTCTTTTGCCAGAGAATTAATACAAGAAAAATGCTTGATGGACTGTACTGTTTAATGGTGTTGGCCTTTACCATCCCAGCCGAATTAAAGGCCATTTTATAGTCTGTGCTTCTAACCCAGAACACACTTGGTGGCCTAAACTTTCCTGAGCCAAGAAAATGTCTTCAAGATGATTTGGTTTGATTTTAAGAGCAAAAGTGGATGCTTAATGTTTACCACATGATAATTTCTTAAACAATTACAAGCAAAACTGATGGAAAACTGGCTTGAGCTGTGCTCCATTCTTTGTTGAAGCATGTTTTCTTGAATGAGAAAGTGTTTGGAGCTCTTCCACTAGAAAATAGAGGTCTTAAAATGTGGGGCTCCTGAAAGCAGAAAATTACAGTGGTTTGAAGTGCCACTGACTATACATTTACACCAGTGAGAACATTTCTTGCTTTGATTTTGTGTCAACACTGAATATCAAGGCAGAGGAATAAATGAGCGACATGGGAGGAAATCATGGTCGCATGAAAATTGTAATCTCGGGTAATTGCATTGTATGGTATGTAGAATGTTCTTTGACAGATACTTGTGAACCAAGCAAGCTCATGGCAAGAATATGGAGTTCACTGCTGACTTATTTATAACCTTTCTTCAGATGAATCTGTTGTTGAAATTAGGCTGCTTTTGTTATCTGTACTATTTTTAATACTGGCTTTGGTGACTCCAGACAATGCTGCTGTCAATGGTTAAGATGCGCCCTCAGTTTCAAACAGAGTCATAGTTTAAGGTTTTAGATGAAAGTTATGCATGTTCTTGTACAAACGGGTCTCTCAGCTTCTTCATGTCATTGTGAGGGCTTCACCTCAAAGATCAAGATCTGGTAGATGAGGTCTTTTCACAAAGTTATTTTGTTTTACATAGAATTGTCTAGTGAATGAAGAGAGGAGAGGTAACTGACTGACATTTATTGGGAAAAGAAGAGCAAAAAATGGTGAACACTAAGGAATAAGGCTGAAGCAATCAATTTTACTTTAACAAACTGTCTTTGATAACTATTTTTAGTTCTACCCCATAGGCGAAGTAGATAGAAACACACTTAGAACAGAAATGTTTCCTGCAGGTATAGGGCAAATACCAGTCCTGTGAGAACCTGTTTAGAATTGGCTGGAAAATGTATACACACTGTGCCTGTGCAATTATTTTTTACTACATTTTGAAAGGTTAGCCCAAAATGAAGTTTCAACAAAAACTCACATTGAATTTTCCATTCCTTTCTATCAGCTCTTCTATTCAGTTTTGTTGATAGGTGCTCTCCAAGACAGTCTCTTTGCTATTCCAGAACAGCTGATATGTGAGTGAGATCTTCTGTGTTGCAGACAGAGTGACTGATATGGGCCTCACTGAACCTCACAGCACGTTCACCAGAGGGATGCTATATGCATATATGGTGGGTGTTTGAACTGTCAAACTTCTAAAAGGCTGCTAGATCATTGCATGGCACTACAGCCAGCAGCCAAACCGGTGTGATGGGCAGGTCTGAAAATGTAAACTCATATCCAGAAGTAGGCAGGCTCCTCCATGCGGCAAACTATTAAAGGATAGACTTGTGAGACTGATGAGATGTGAAGTGAGGAGTGCTGAAACATAAGAAGGGTAACGAGATGGATAAGGAGCTACAGAATGGAGGGAGGCAAAAAACCCTCTATTAGGCTGGTGGGAAATGGCTTACAGTCCTAACCTGTTTAAAACCAGACTTCTCCAAAGCATGAGTTATTTCCTTCTCTCCTTTTTGTAATGAATTCTTGATTTCCAATGCCATACAGAACAGCGGTAATAAAAAGCTATTTAGAAATCCTGTGTGCGCCTTATGTGTAAAACGCTGTTTGCAACCACTGCCAGTATTAGAATTGAGGGATCAGACCAATCGCTCCACAGCAGTGATTTTGAAATGGTGGTCTAGTGTTACCTTCCGTCTGCCACTTAACATGTAGATAAAAGTGTACACTTATCTTTGCCACAACATCAAACAAAGTCCTAAAAAAATTTGACCTTATGTGGTATCCATGTGATGCAAAAAAAAACCAAAAAAGGAACATAGACACCCAACTGCAGAATCATGTTTTATGTTGTATACTGCAATTTGAACATTTTAAAAGTGCTCATGTTATTCTGAAACTGCATTATATTCAGGATCAGGAAGCTGGTTTTATCAAATTTATACAAATGGATAGTGTAACTCCAAACTTCATGGACCTTCCTGCTAGATCAGTAACATATTTCAGTATCGTAGTCAGACAACCTGCCTGCTCAGTTGCTAATAAAAATGAACAGATGTTTTTGCTGAACATAGCAACGTCCTGTCATGACCAAGAAATTAGGCTGATATGTAACTCATATGCCAGGTTGCAACCTTCTCTGCCTGCATCATCTAAGACAAGGGTGCATATCTTTGCTAGTGGCTTGTTTAAGACATTAGAACTGAAAATCTGATCTGTTGCCAAAATAAAGATGAAAACGATCCCTACTGTGTTAGTGACTAGCTATGCATTTTGCAGGAATGGAAGGGGGTAAGAATTTCTTTGCAGCATGGTGAAAAGGCTCCAAAAGACTGAAGAAAATCATCAGTTTTGCTTATGATCCTTACCCATAACTGTCTTGGAAACATGGTAGAGGTAACATAAGCTTTCTGAGTATGAGGTACTACCTTCTGATACAGTTGAAGCTTCTTCAAGTAGCCAGATTGTCCCATGTCTATATAAAGGTCTTGTCTAGGCTTTTAAAAATAGAATGGTTAGACATTGTCGTGAGGGACTGAAAAAACATAGGCTGAACATGTCTCCACAATTTTTCCCAAAACCTCTGGTTTGTGTCCAGCTTTGGAAAGCACAGTCCTAGATTTTCTAGTTTTTTTATTTGCCTTTGCTCACATAAACTCCATTATGATTTTTCTCTGCTAACATATCTCAAGTAACTGTAACTTCTCCCAGTTAATATTCAAAGCTTCAATTTGTATCTACTTCAGGTTTATGGCAGAGGGGTGGGACTTTGTTTGAGACCATATTCTAAATATATGCATGTTCATACAAGTGTGATATATGTAAAGTATCAGAAGGTCCTTCAGGAATTCAGTATTATTTCCAAATTTGGGGGCAAAGCATATTATCATAATCTTCCAAGATCAGATAATGAATAATTAACAAATTAATGAATACATTTAAAGACCAAGTACGCATGTGTAACAACATTGGTGGACAACAGGATGACCATGAGCCAGCAATGTGCCCTGGTGGCAAAGAAGGCCAATGGCATCCTGGGGTGCATCAAGAAGAGTGTGGCCAGCAGGTCGAGGGAGGTCATCCTCCCCCTCTACTCTGCCCTGGTGAGGCCGCATCTGGAGTACTGTGTCCAGTTCTGGGCTCCCCGGTTCAAGAAGGACAGGGAACTGCTGGAGAGGGTCCAGCAAAGGGCTACAAAGGTGATGAGGGGATTGGAATATCTTTCTTATGAGGAAAGGCTCAGGGACTTGGGGCTTTTTAGTCTAGAAAAAAGAAGACTCAGGGGGGATCTTATCAATACTTATAAATACTTAAAGGGAGGGTGCCCGGTAGATGAGAAGAGTCTTTTTTCAGTGGTGCCCAGTGATAGGACTAGAGGTAATGGGCACAAACTTGAGCATAGGAAGTTCCGTCTTAATATGAGGAGGAACTTCTTTCCTTTGAGGGTGGCAGAGCACTGGCACAGGCTGCCCAGAGAGGTTGTGGAGTCTCCCACACTGGAGACATTCAAAACTGGACTGGACGCCGTCCTGTGCAACGTGCTGTAGGTGTCCCTGCTGTGGCAGGGCGGTTGGACTTAGATGATCTCCAGAGGTTCCTTCCAACCCTGACCATTCTGTGATTCTGTGAAATATCCTACATGTTATTGCTGAGGTGACAAGTAACTGCCATCATGGATACCAACATTTATCTCTGTGTTCTCAGTGGGCAGAGTTGGGCAGGAAGGAGCTTTCTTCAGGATCTATGGTTTAAAAGGAACATATCTCTTCCTGGTTTGTTATCCAGCATTTTGTTTAGGGAACACTGACATTTGGATCTGTTTGGGGATTGTAGGCAGACTATGCCACAGCAGAAGCAGGTATAATGTTGACTGTGTATTCGAATCTGATGCCTACCACTACACTTTAATAGAGGTCAGATGAACATTGCAAAACACGGGTAGTATTAAACAGAATCATGCAGACCTAAGAGACAGCCTTTTGGAGGCTGCCAATATCTGGAGACATGGGGGCTCTGGCTGGGAACCTAGGGCATTGCAGGATTGCCCCAGGACAGGGGAGGAGGGACTACTGACTTTACTGCACTTCCCAGACTTGCAAGAGTAGTTTTTATACTATAGATTTTTTTTTTTTTTTTATATTTTTAACATGAATTTGGTTGGCTTCAAAGAGTTTAGTTTGTCTGCTTTCCAGGCAGTTAAACTTTCCCACGGCCTGGCCTTACGTTAACTGCAATTGAAGTTGCTGTTTTGTTTTTCTTGAAGAACCACTACTCTGTGAGGCTGCGGCAATAGCACAAAAATATTTGTCTGCCTTAGTTTTTGAGAATTTACCCAGTGCCTGCTTGGATAGTGAGTATTTTATATGGCTGTCGTAATGAATACAGGATACTTGTCTGTTTTTCTGGAGTTGGGGAGGAGAAGATTAAAGAACAAGCAGTAGAAATTTTTTAGGGTTTAGTTGTTCAAGGATTAGTCAATTTTCCCTTTGACCTCCATAGTGCTTGGACAAATAAACTCTAAAACGAAGTTTTAGAGTCTAGAAGCAGATTAGCATGTTCATTAGGCTCAAGCCAGGTCGTTTAGGGCATCAGTTTCAGTTTCAAAAAGTACCATTGCCATAAAAAATGTTTATGCATAGGATGGTATGCTTGAGACAAACTGCTGTAAAGCCAGGGCAGCCTACATGGTGAAAAGCAGGCGTTCACATCACTGTGTGTGTTGAAAAAGCTGCTAAGTCTGCGTGACTTTCCAAGCACAGAATGAAGGAGGGAAGCCTGGGAACTTGATCCCTGTCACAGCATGCTGTAGCCAAAGAGTTTTTGCAGGAGGGAGGTAGATGATGGCAGTGCAAAATTCTTTATAGGGGGTGAGGATGGTTGCACAGGGCAGCATTCATCACCACTTTTGAGTTGGTTTAATAGAATAATCCATAACATTTCTGCAGGAATATGTTGCAGTACTTAAAATTAGAGCTGTGGGAACTCAGTGGGGAAAAATCTGCCTGGCATGAAACTTGCATTTGTTTTGTATTTGTTTTTGTTTTTTCTTTAAGAAATTGAAAATCTCTTTCAACTTTGTGAAGCTAAGCACAGACACAATAAAGCTGACAGAGAATTCAGATGCCGTATTAAAATATCAAAACTAGTGGTTGCAGAGCCAAACAGTGGGTCTTAATATTTTTTGCCATCATTGTAGAAGGGATCGTATGCAGCAGAAGGGATGTGGGCATTACAAGTCATGACCTTCAAGCTTTCTTGCCAGTTCATTTTTTTTCTAGCACAATTCTGGAACTATCTCTGTAAATGTCACAGTTTCATGTGATATCAGCCAAGACTAAGTGGAGAATGTGGAAGAGGGTTTTCTTGCTAGTGAGCGAATTTTTCAAAACAATTGCCCACTTCCACTGAGCTGTTGCTGTGTTGAGCACTTTTCCATGACGAACCTTAATTTAATTACATCACTTAAACTATTCAATTCCACTAAATATTGAGTCTTTGCCAAATAAGGATGCTGCTGCTGCATTTAAATTAATTTGATAGTTTCTGTATCAGAATCTCAAGGATTTCTGAGTTTTCAAAGTCCATTCACAGATTTTTTAGCAATAGGACAAGGGGTAATGGTTTTAAACTAAAGGAAGGTAGATTCAGACTAGATATAAAGAAGACATTTTTTATAATGGGGGTGGTGAAACACTGGCAGAGGTTGCCCAGAGAGGTGGTAGACACCCCATCCCTGGAAACATTCAAGGTGAGGCTGGATGGGGCTCTGAGCAACCTGATCTAATTGAAGATGTCCCTGCTTATTGCAGGGGGGTTGGGCTAGATGTCCTTTAAATGTCCCTTCCAACCCAAACCATTGTATGGTTCTATGATTCTATGAATATTACCAGGCAGAATTTACTACAAGCTGATGTTAATGGATGTATAATGTTAGGTATTGTGTGTTACAAATAGGGTACAAGCATTCTATAATTCTATGATTTTCCAACCAAGGGAATCTAGCTGAAGAAGACAATATATTTCATAAAGGCAGGTAGCAAATAAAGCTCATCCTTTCTTTTTTCTAAATGGGGGAAGGAGAGAAAAGAGAAGAGAAATGGAGGTTTTGTTCAAAGTCACAAAACTAATCAAGCATGGGAAGAATCACTAGCAGCATGTAAGTGTCCTGAATCCCACAGCCCAAGAACACCAAGGAATGAGAGGACTGGAATATGTTAGATACTTCTCAGAAAGGGGCAAGAAGTTTGTGGTGTGTATCCTTGCAGTAATCCAGCTGCAGAACAAGCACAGGTATCCACCTTGGCTGTGCATCACACAATCTATATGAATTTACCTTCCTAGGTAACAGAGCAATCTGAAAAATGTGTTTTCTTGATACCTCTTTCCATCAGTTAAAGATTTATAGAATATTACAGAAAACCCATACAAGATCCGTGAAGAGTCACATGAGCAAAAATGATATTTATACAGTGGTGATGGGGTGCACCCTACTCAGGCAGGGCCCTGGTTATGGTATCTTGAGAATCTGTGACTGTCAAACTGGCCTTTGAAACTCCTAGTAGTAGGAGTCAAACGGAGATGGTTCACAACACAGCAAGTGGTCTGGTCAGTGAGACGGACATATATTCATGCAGATTTTACCCTATGGCTGTCCATACTGGCTCACAGAATTACAGGAATGCAGCCGTTTTGAAATCTCTGTCCTTGTGTTCAGGTCTCTGCATTGACTCCAATGAAACCAGATTTTGCCGTCAGGACAATGATCTCCCACTGTGTGAAACAGGGTGAAAACTGAACTCTCACAGTCATAATATAGTCTGATAGCTTCTAATCACCTCCAAACCAGGCTTATCTAGAAAAATATTCTTAAACCGATATTCTTATACAAAAATACAAACCAATGAGAACTGAGCACTGTGGTGAAATTTAATGTAGTTTTATAAAGAGGTATTATAACAGCATCTTTAAAAAGCGGTATGTCTTCAGATGCCTTTAGATGAATTAGGGTTCAGATTTTTATGACTGGAAAACAGAAAACGTGAACCAGAACCTAGAGAAACCCTTTCAGAAAAGTATTTCCATAACTATAATCTCAAAAATTTCTTGAATTGATAGATCTTCATGTCATGTAAATATATGAAAGTCCGGAATAAGGTGGGTCACCGTAATCAGCTTGGGTGTTGTTTGTTGTACACCATTCACAGTGCTAGAACAGAATAGCATGTGCTCAGTGAATGCTGTTTCCCCACTTTTGATTGTTGATAAATAGCTCAACTCCAACCAGTTTTCAGAGATCCATCACTTAAAACAGATGAGTACTGTAGAAAAAACAGAAAATAAAAAGTGGAATTTTAGGCACAGTTATTTATAATGTTATATGCTAACATGCTCTAAATCATCTTTGAAATAATTTTTGGCAAACTGACTGTTGCTCAATATTCAATAAAAATTTTTTTCTCTCACAATGAAGTAGCATATTATGGGATTCACAAGAGGCAAGAAGAGTTTGCCAAAGCGGAATCAGACACTCAACTGCAGCCTTTCTTGGGCCACATTTCAGAAGGGTGTTTCTGCTGGAGGAATAGATTCAGCGTTGTTTTGACAGATCCACACTAATGTAAAAAATCTGGCTCATGGAACCATGGTGCTTGTTTGCTTAATGCCTAGTATGGCTTCCGAGCAGTAGATTAAAAATAGCAGAACTTGGCTTTATATATGGAAATACAAATTGCTGTGATGGAGGGAAATCTTTCTGCGTTGGCGGTGTTATTTTGAATAGATTCTTTTATTAGTGTTTTTTTTATCACAGCATGAACCTCAAAAAGGCATTGGCCTTTTATTTTAAGGGGAGGAACTGAAATGTAAATGGTGATACCATCTAAAACTGCTGCGAGCTGTCTGCTAAGTGAAGGACAAAACTGCATATACAGGGTTCTAAAGTTAGACACATTCTCATCTCTGTTTTGACGTTTTCGTAAGCGTACTCACATTCAAAATGCTGAGAGGCTCCTGATCACACTAAGATAAATGGAAGCTGCATTTCTGAATATCAACACTTACGTGCCAAAATGTGGTTGTCCTGTCATGGCTATCTGCAGACAGAAAACGAAGGTAGATGATCTTTTGGCAGTACTGGAAAATAAACTTATTTTGCTGACAGAAGGATTCAGCTATCTCATGTAATCTGTTGCCTCCGTCGCATATGTGTGAGTCCAGTAGGTAATGTTTTTAATCTAACTTTTTCTCACAGTATTGGGGCCTGGAGCAAAATGGAATTTACACTGTGTTCTTGGAGAATGAATTATCTTCCCTTTCACCCTCAGAAAACTTCTAGTGTAATAAAAACCTCTATAAAATTTTTCTAACCTCTAAAAATAACTGACTGCTGCCTAATGCAAAAATCATGAAATGATTTATTACAGATCCAACCCCTTCATAATATGTTGACCCAATTAAAATATATCAGCTTCCTCTAAGACGAAAGAGGCATAATGTGGTTATATTAATCATTGAGAATGTTGTTCAAATGCATTTCTATCAAATAAGGATGTTAAAGAACTGCAGCAATAGCCTGGGATTTCATGTCTGCTGTTAAACTCTTCAGAATAAATTCAGGTAGTGAAAATGTAAACCAAACCCTTCTCCTACCTTATATAATGTCCTAGCTTTAAAACAAGAATGTGTTTTGCTAGGTTTAGAGAGTCAGCAGTTCTGTTTCTACGCTATAGAAAGTTCTGGGGAAGATATATGTAAATATCCTGATTTCCATATGCATAAAATCTCCCAGTCATGGAAAGCAGCTCTTTCCGCCATCAGTTTCCTGTTTTGTGGTCTACCGCCGTCTAAATCACAGATTTATTTTACCACAGATATGTTTTTGGTGGGAAGAGGTGCCAAAGAGACAGCATGAGACCAGTGTTCATGGAGGTTGGGTGGGAGTGAAGAGATACATTCCTAGCCAGCAGGGGAATGTACAGTGTCTGACTCAAAGGACCAAGTTAAAAAGAAGATTCCATGGTTACCCGAGGATTTATCAGATCCAAATGGGCTCCATCAGGTTATTCAAGCAGATCTGATTACCTAACTCTCCCAACTGCCTTCTAGACAGTTCAGCCACTACCCATTGTCTCTACATGAAGAAATTTGATATGTACATGCCTTCTGTACCCTTCTGAAGGTTTGTTCAGGGACTGCTGAATATTACTGGTCTTAGAATCTTCCCAGAATGTTTTTGATATCCCTTTAGAGCACTTTGATAAAGATGCACAGGAGGCATTTGGGGGCGGCAAAAGAAATTAAAACACTGCAAACTAGAGCCTCCAAAGAAAATACGAAGAGACTGATTTGGTATGTGTCTCCTGGGCAATATTCTGCATGGCTGAATCTGTAGAATGCAGCAGGCTTAACACAGTTGCAACAAATAACAAAAAATAAAGACAAAGTATTTCCATTGTACATCTTTTTACAATCTCCTTGTCCTCTATCGTCTCACCACTGTCAGACAAATGTTAGATTTTTAAATAAAAAGTTATAACATGTAAGACTTTATATTAGCTATGCCCATGCTGAGAAAATAGGCATTAAAAATAACCTTTGACTTTTTGAAAACAGTTCTTTCATTATATCTGAACAACCTAATAAATTACTCTGTATCAGAGAATTGCATTTTGGCTTGGAAACAATGACCTTGCAGACCACTCTACATAAATTAAGGCTTGAGAGTAGTTTTCAAATCTAGTCTTCTGCTGTGCCCAGTTTATACCTCTGATCAGGAGATAACAATGCAGCCATTCCAGGCAAGCACAAGAGAATAGTGGAAAATCTCTGCTTGGTTTAGGTCAGTAATAACAGATTGTACGACTGAGTAGGACGTTTTGAGATTGAGCGGGTTGTTCCCCAGGTATATGTGAGTTGGAACAGAGGCTCTAAGAACAGTAGAAGTAGGAGGGTATACGTAAAGAAAATGAGCTGTGGAAAAGCGTAAGACATTCTTTAATGCATGCAATAGATGAAAGCACATTTCTGTGTATTTTTTATGATACACAATACTTTAAGGAGGTTATCGGGCAGCAGACTGGAAGGTGTCTAAGTTAGACAGCTCTCTTCTCAGCATATTCATGTTGTCTGGGTGGGGAGGGGGACCTATTATAGCCCAGACCATAAGAAATGTTACCAAAAGGAACCCTACACTGTGAGTTCATTCTACAGATATTCAGGATAGGAACAAATTACATTCTAAGAGGATCAACATCTGCTCTCTTCCAAGAGCAGAGTCTGGCCCCTTCAGTTTCTTGAACTCCTCTTCATTTTCAGAACATAATTCACTCATTCCCGTGCAACCCTTCGTAGAACATCCGATCACATAACTTGTTTCAGGGAATGGAAAATATTGCTCACAAATGGGTCTCCAGTGTAGCAGAAACGTTCGTGAGCTGTATCTGCTATCATGCCCTGAAAGATTTCTGCGTTAAGGTGTGCTTTAGTGAAGTGAAAAATGATAACAATAAAACTCGTTAGAATATTCCTACATGTCATGGAAACATTTAAGAGGATCACAAGCATTCTGCAGATATTTCCATATTGTTCCCAGAATAGGACCCAAGATTTTAGTAGATAAACAGTAAAGATATAGTCTTCATATCACTTTTCAAGGGTGTTTCTGCAATTATGATCAGAAAACATGCATGCTGATAGACTTCCAAACATTCTGATTTGAGGTGTAATTATCTATCCTTAGCCTTTGCATCTCATGAACTCGTATCTGTTTATATTTGAGCTGTGAGGTCAACCTTGACGTTATGACGCAGAATATGGAAAATGGTATCTGCTGGTCTGGGAGAATGTAAAAGAGTATAATTCCACATTTCCCATCACCAACCAGGAAAAGTAAAGCTAAGGTGCATGGGTGAAGTTAGGAGTGAATGACCAATGGTTTAAAAGGCTGTAGAGAAATCTCCTAGGGTGAAGCTGGGGTTTCCTTTGCCTGTAGAAAAGAGCAACAAGAGCACCTTTTGTGGTTAGCTCTTCCAAGTACAAACTCATGAAAGGGAAGTTGCAGCTAAGTAGTTCACAGGGTCCATGGTGTCTATCCATTGAGATGGATTTGGGGTCTGGGAGGTTTTGTTACTGTTACTTTTGTAACGCTCTATCACTTCTGGCATGCCTTCGCAGCATACTGTTAGTTCTGAACCCGACAGGAAGAGGAAATGTATAATTTTTGGATATAGTAGTTTAAACATGGTCTGCTTAATGCTCAAATTCCTCTGTATAGTGTATGTGTTCCATCTTGCAGTGTAGGATGTATTTGTGTATCATCTATCAAGACAGAACCAATTAGATTTTTTTCAGTTTTTAAACTACTGTTATAAATTCAGAATTTGCTGCATGTCAGAAGAACTTTTTATTTTTATTTTCTTTTCTTTGTAGAAGTAGTTGTCCCCTAAGGGACAATTTAAAGAAGTTATCTGGAAGAAAACATGAGTGCTTTAGCATGTTTATCCGAAGGCACTCTGAGTTCTTCTCTTGGCAGTCACTATGAACAAAGAAAAACTGGAGCACAAGTTACCAAATGCCAGTTCTTGTATAAAGCCGAATCTTGCAAGCAATTTCTTCTCTTTGATTGAAATGATTATTCTGAAAGTGAACCTTGAAGCTCATTTTTGCAACTAAATCAAAGAGATACTGGACTAGAAAAAAAAAGTTCAGATTCTGTTTTCATTAAGTAAACAAAATAGTCACTGAGAGAAACACGCATATGTGTTGTTTGCTAACAAATCAGTAAAGGTTTTGCTCTGCTAAAGATCTGTTTGTTCATTTAAAATAAAAAAACAACTATGTAATCGATTATGTAGCCATTACAGACACTGCATAGCTCCTCCTATCCCACCGCTGTCTCTCCTGCTTTGTTAAAATCAGTTCACAAATTGAAAGAACTGGGTGAGCTGAGCCTGAGCAAATTACATTACATAGGTGGAGTGGACAGGGAAAACACAGAGGACAATTACAGCCACATAGCAGTACCCTTTGGAGGAAGTTCTTGTCCCTGCTTGGTTTGTTCAACCCAGCGTTCACAAATTCTCTGGGACTATTGCAGGACATGAAGCCCTTGTATAACTCTGTCAACAAGCAGAGTGATACGACATCTTTCCCTGGTTAGACAATGACCTGGTTAGACAAAGGGCTCTCAGTGACCCTTCTGCGTTTATTCTTGCTTCCATCACATCTTGGCTACATTGCAGCGGTTGCAATGCACTGCAGTAAGAACTTCCAGCTTCCTGTGGAAAGCTCCATCTAATCAAGAAAATTTGCAGTTTTCTTCTCAAAAACAGAGGTATGGATCATAGGTTCTGTTGTTTTATAGTTGTGCTTACTAGGAAAATACCTACCTGCTTCTTCTCAAGCAAATGTATGTTTAATGAAGTTTATCAGTATCTTCTACCCTAACAAAATGAATGTGCTAGTAATAAACATACAGCAAATTATTACTGGAAAACAATGATGTCCAGCATTTAATCACCTTCAATGAAGATTATTTTTTTTCCAAATATATCTAATGAGAATTTCCCATGCTGCAGCTTATGTCCATTTCCCGGTTCTTTCACCATGTACATCTGAGAAGAGTCTGACTCAATCTTCTCTGTAATGATAGACTAGGTAGATGAAGAGAGAAATTAGATTAGCTCAGGCTGAACAAACCCAGCCTTTTCTCTCAGCTTTTCCTTGTACATCAAATGAGGGAGCAGGGGATGCACTGGAAAGGTGCCTGTACAAGTGATGAGGGGGAAGAGTCCCTGGGTACCTGAGATAATACACCAAAATATCTGCCTAGGTGAAGCCAGAAGTTAATACAAATAATAATAATTCATGGTGGTAGTAGTTCATAAAACTCCAACTCCTCCTTGCCGTTCACACACAAGTGATCACTGAGTTTGTCTATGCAAGTAAGGATTTTTCTCATAAAGCGGGTAAAGAGGGTAAATACGAGCAAATAATTATTACGGAATTGGCAGGTGACTGGCTGTGTATAAATTACCTGCAATAGCAAAACTGCCTCTGAGTGCTTTATAAAGTCCCTCTCCATGCCAGAAATATAGCAGATGAGACTCTCCAGACACACAGGCTCCGTCCAAGCAGCTGGTACTGCGAATTCTGGAGATTTCAAGTCCGGTTACTATGGCGTTGACCATCACAGCAACCATCACAAAAGCATGGTGGAGACTTTGGGAATAGCAAAATCTGAGAGAAGAAACTCAATGGTGAGATTCTTTCCATAGCAATAAAATTCATGGGTCACTTGTATCCAAGCAATGCAGAAATAAGTTTCTTTACCTAGGTTATACGGAAGCCCTCCTGTGTTGGGCTTGTTTACTTGAATTTTGCATGTTGGAATGGATTTAGCCCTTAGACACTGAGTCACTGTAACAGATGTTCCTTTGATCCTGCACAATGAGAACTGCCAAAACAAAGAAAAGCTATCAGAAAACACAAGTACTGCTAATAATTTACTTTATGTGCCATAAATGATAGGAAAATCAAACAATGAAAAATGTAAACACCTAGAATTTTGCCCAATATAATCTAAAGTGTTTCTTCAATGATTAAGAGATTTTACACTTTATGGCAAAGTAGGACATATACATCTGTAAACCTGCTTTTAACATTTTATTTTGCATTGTTTTGAGTGGTGAGACTTCTCTGATGTCAGATATGTTTTGAGAAACAGCAGGCACTAAATACTAGCTCTGAGTTAAAAGTAGCATGTTAGAAAATTGAGATAGGCATCATAATGTTTGGTTGATTCTCTTTTAGAATGAAAAAGTTCCAAGAAATCTGAATGTGAATTTTTACTGATCACATCCAACTTTTAAAAAACCTCTGTTTTCAAGAAACACTTCCCCCACCCATCCTCCAACAAACCCAAACAAGTTCTTTACATTTGAGCTAATATGTTGTGTCAGGCTCTGGTCCAATGTAAATTCTGCCAAGATATAAGCCTTGGGTAAGGGGCTTAGTAACAAACACTGATAGAGTCAGGTATCATTATATTTAACTCTCAGTCATTATATAACATCAAAAAGAGTACCGAGGCTTTGTTTAAAAAGTATATATTATATATGTGTTTAAAGCAATCTTTTATCACTCCTCAGGAACACTATTTTGGCTTCAGAGGAATATTTGGCAGGATATTTTATTGGTTTAAATGCATATGTGACTGACATAAATTACTATAATAAATCATAGAATCATAGAATAGGTTGGAAGGGACCTTTAAGATCATCTAGTCCAACCATCAACCTAAGACTGACAATTTCCCCTCTGGTTATAAGTGAAAGAATCAATATATATCTTACTGTGTTGCATTATATGAAAAAGTTGGATAATCACAAATGTATGTTGGAACACTTCACAGTACTGGTGCAAGGACTTTGAGCACTGTGCTGCCTTGCATGTTGGATTCTCTGCAACGGCTTTAGGGCAGGGTTTGGTACACGAGGGCTACAAGAAAGAACCCCATCATTTATTCCCCCCCACAATTACTGATACGGAACAGCAATATTAGGTATTAATTGGAGTGCTGAAGCGATTGCCTGGAGAGCTGCTGAGCTCTCTGGACTTGTTTCAGCTATGTGCCTACGGTCAAGCTGAGGAGTAGGCTCATTGATGTAGCTTAACCATCCTGATGAGCAGGGCAGAGCATCCACAGAGCTCAGGCAACTTGCACAAATTAGGTCTTCAATAAAATGGTTATGAAAAAAGACAGGAGCAATCAGGAAGAAAACTCAAGAGGGGACAGGGAGTAAGCTGAGATTTGGCTGATGTAGAGCCAGGCTGCGTGTAGCTCTGACCTAAGAAGGAATGAGTGTTGAGGAAGTGACTGGGAAACTACTGGTACAACCACGCAATGTGAATTGTGAATGTAAATCTGGAATTACTTATGTCTGAATACATGATGCTGTATGTGTGACAAAGTACAAATGATCAGACTGATGGGAAAGGAAGCAGATTGACAGCCACTCCTGTGGCAGATGAAAGAATGCTGACAACTCACTTTTTATCCGCATTTCATTAAGACAGACTGTGTTGAAAAGGGAAGTATATTTATAGTTTTATTTCCATAGAATAAATTTACTGCAAATTTTAATGAGAACAAAACTTGACTAGCTTCCCTGGTATTTAGGACACATTTGATTTCTGGGGCGTTGGCTCAGTTGTTTCATGGGGGAAGAGTTTATACGCCAGACTGGATATGTATGATAGGAATAGTAAACACACAAATAGTAACACCGGGTATGGTCTCATGCAACTACACAGTCAGCTTGTTCAGGTAGTTCAAGTGGCTGAAAAGTAGCCCAACAACAATAGAAAGGGAATCAAATCAACACCTTAACTGGGTTTATGTTGCAACTGCATGAATGCTGTTGCTGACATGCAGGCAGGGTGTGGCCATATGGCAGCCCAGGCTTAGCTTGGCATGGACTGTTCTGTAATGGCAATAGTGTTGGCGACAAACATGTGGTCGAAATAACAGATACTCATAGCATCACGATCATTTGCAGAGATAAAAAGATGAATTTCAGAAATGTGGAAATGTATTTGAATGTACATTGAATTAATAATGCACAGTGATTGTGAAAAAAATATATATCAAGCCCTATAACTGACACTAAACTTTTAAGAGGCAAAATAAAGATTTTTCTAATGAGATGCTTATGAAAGCACAGTACTTGAGGTGGTTCGAAACTAGAATTTCCATTCTGTGGATAATACAGACGCTACAAAAATTTTTTTTCCAATATAAATTGGAACAGAAAGTAAAGCTCCAGTGAAGCAAAACCTTTCAAACACTAAAATTTATGACTCATGGAGCATTTGGTGTTGAGAATATCAGATGATGATAATTGTGCTGAACAATGAAGTTTCAGGAGGATAAAAGCTGTTCATGTTCATTGTTCAGATGAATTAAATTATACGCTGCAGGTTTTTTGCAATATTAAGGCAGTACAAATATTAATCAATAGTCAACTTGAGATACTTATATTGTCAGACTGATATATTTTCCTTTACTGAAACAGCAACATTATTGTGATATGATTAGATTGAAAATGTCAATCAGCATGTTCCAGTGAAATGTTTCATTTTCAATGAAACTGCACTCTCCTATGGGGAGAAACTGTTTCACTGAATTTCTGATCATCTGTACATAGCAGAAAGCAGCTGGAACATTCACTAACATGTGTGCCCTGCCACAGACACTACCAAAAGAAGCAACACTCCAAAGCAGGGCATTTAACAGTCTTTTTGTAGCTATTTTACTGTTACTGTTTGGAGCTCGTGTTAGGCTGAAAATCTTCCAATTATATTGCTTGTTCAAAGGTGTGGGTTTCTTCAGGAAAGTTAAGAAAACACTAACTTAGTGGTCTATCTTTCAAAACTCAAATAATTATCTTATTTTAAAAATGGGAATACATTAATGGCAATTCACAAATGTAGCAGATCACGAACCAGAATATACCTTGAAGAAGAAGAAAACAGTGGACAACAGACATGAAGTGACTGTTAACATAGCCAATCTCCTGAAGTCCCAGAGAAGCGTGCTTTCTAGCCCTACAAAAACTTTTTTTTTTTTAATTTTTCATCTCAAAGCTAGTGAGAACAGGGAGCCATTTCATTCCCATCCAGGCTTTGCTCTTAAAAATATATATGTGAGCAAGGTGAACACTCCCAAGAAGATCACCCTGGCATCATTTGAGTTATGAAAAATACTTGTGTATGAGGAAAAAATGGATGGAAGTGGGATTGTTCAATGTAGGGAAGAGAAAACTGAGAGAAAATATATGAAGTGTCCTGAAATATGTAGAAGATTGAGGATGGCAGGGATAGGAGAGAGGAGATACACTGTTCCAAGTAGCTCTGGGGACATGATTGGACGTGATAAGCCTAAACTGCAGCAGAGGACATTCATACGACACACTGGGAGAAGCTTTTGGAGAACAGAGCAAAGCAGTGGAAAGCTTTTTGTGAGGGAACTGCAGAGATTCTGTGATTGAAGGTTTGTAAGAACAGGTTGGGCAGACATCTGGCCAGACACCGTGGACAGGGCCAGGTGACCTCTGCAGGACACTTCTATTCCTTGTCTCCACCTGTAATTCTGTGATTTCAGACTATAAGAGTGGCTTCTCTTAACCTTGGGAATGACCAATGCACTGAGGCCTTTCTCTTTCCCTCTTCTCAGTCTAGCTCTTCAGCCTCCTAGAAAACAAGACAAGGCCCAGTAAGAGACAGATTTTGATGCAGAGGTCAGTTTTAAAGGGCATATGAAAGAAAAAAAAATGAAGATACGAGACCAAATCAAAGCTCAAGCTTGCTAGATGCGAGTCTGGGAAAGCATAATGTCAACTTCCATGTTAGTATTGAAGCAGCAGCTATATTACGAATGCCAGGACTGATAGTTGAGCATGGTTACAGTCAACGTACAGCAGCTTTCATGAGCTGCTGCTGCTACTCATACTTTGATTTGGGTTCTGAGCCAAACCAGAGGGCGGATGGCCACCCCTCCTCTTTGGGCTTGATCACTGTGTCTTGCCAGCTTGTGTCCAAATAGCTCACGGTGTACGGAAAGCAGGTGTGTGGCTGGTGTTGCCGTCTGGTTTTGATGTGAGCTGCGTCAATAATCCCATTACAAACTAGGTGCTGGAGCCAGAATTTTCATTAGTTGTAGGGTATTTTTGCTGATTTTGAGGGATAGCAAGATTTCTATTTAGGACTGTCAAGGTTTGGGCTGAACCGGCCACTGAGCAGAACGACAGATGCTCCCCCCACCTCTCTTCAAAGAGAGGCAGACAGAAACGTATGATTTGAGAAGGAACTGAACTACTTTAATGAAATATTAATGATAAAATAAAAAGGAAATAATGAAATATATACAAAACTGTATCATGGTCCCAGCATGACAATCACGTCATTGGCTCGCACTGCGGAAGTCCCAGACTGGACTCAGTGACAGACGGGAGCTGGATTCTGCATCAGGATTCAGGATCGGGATCAGAGACAGACGAACAGACATAGTCCTCCTCAGACGCTAGCCGTTGAAGAAAGAGGGCTGACCCTTTGATCCCTCAACTTTTTTACTGAGCATGAGGCAGATGGGATGGAATACCCCGTTGGTCAGTTTTGGGTCACCTGTCCTGTCCACTCCCCCCCGCAGGTGGGACCCCACTGCGCTCTTCCGCTTCTGACCCTCCAACGGGGCAAGTAACAAAGTTCACCGCCCTTGGGTGTTATAGCAGTAACTATAAGCAAGAGCCTCTCTGCATACCATGCCTGGGCATCAGCTATAAACATCGGTCTGATCACTCTGACAGCGAACAGTGTCTGTGCAGTATGCTGTTAGTTTCAGTAGTTAGAAGAGGCCTAGCTAAAAAGTAAAGTTACTGAACAGAAAATTGTTTCTGTTTTACCTCAAAGCAGGGCAAGGAGGTTCATCATCTGTTAAATTCCTAGCATGATTTGTAAAATGTTGTTACTGTTATCTTGAGTACTTCACTGTGAGCTGGGTTGTATCTTTGGCTTTAGGAGGCTGGTATTTTAGGTAAGTCAAGTTATTTTTTTTACTTCAGCTTCACAATTTTTTCTCTGCTACATACTGGCCCTGTAAAATAAAATGAAATAATCTTTGGAAAGCGTTCTACAATATGTAGAAAGGTTCCTTACAAGATGGTGGGTTTTTTTTTCATTTTATTACTGGGAATATAATCCCTTTAGCAAGAGTGCAAGATTTTATGGAGAATATGAGAGAAGGAATGCTTTAATTTCGCTTCATAATGATCATACAAGATGAAAATTTCCACTTAGTACTTGGTAACTAGGTAGACAGAGTCTTTAAAAACTACTAGAAACACTATGAGAATGTAAAGAAGCTCAGATGGAGAAAATGAACCTCTTGAATTTAAGAAGGTCACGTGTTGGGGAAGGCCAGATTTGATCATTAATCAAAACAATTATGTTCTAATATCCAGACTCCAATAAAAGGACCTGGATATCTACTGAAGATCATTCCTGTGGTCAGTCATCTGTATTCCAGGAAGGCTGACTATTGGTCCAGAAATTGCAGTGAAAGTGCGTCTCTCTATCAAGGCTATAAGCCACAAAGGCACATGTTTGTTGCTTTAAAGCACCAGATCTTTATGCCAATATTTTGGAAATTATTGAAAGAATTAATTCTGCAGGAAATCATGCCAGAAGTAATGATTTGGTGGCAAAAGCAAAGGAAAAACTTTAAGACTGCCCAATCATATAATCAGATATACCAGGACATATTCGCTAGGCTGGTAAACAATCGCTTACCCCTCTCAACATAACCAGCGAAATCTCGATCAGCATTCACAGCCTATAAATGAAAAAGGCCTATAGGGCAGAATTTGTACTCTCAAAGCAACAGAACTGTTGTTCTAGGTGTTTGTGCAGCCAAGGGCTTTACGGACTGCTACATCAGATCACGGCTCAGTGAAAGGCTGTTGTGCTTCAGGGAGACCAGGGTGGGCCTGAATGACCATCTATCCATTTCAGTATTCAGTGCACCTGAGGCAAGTCAGTTTCTTTGCATTCCAGTCTTTTCATTGTTTTTAAATGTCCTGATTGTACAAGCCAGCCTGATGAAGAGAATCTTATTAAATCATTAGAATAACATTTAGAAGCTTAGCCACAATTCAGTCTCATCCTAGTGATTTAAATAAACATCGTTTTCCTGTTTCTTGCACTCCAGCAGTTGGGAGCAGGTGCTGGTTCTCTGCAGGGACTCGTAACCTCATTCCTTGTTGTGTTCTTTATTTCTATTGGAACAAGTATATGCTTTAATCCTGAAATAATTCGTACAAAGCTGGAGGCTGTTCTTTGAATGTACAGGGTCTGAAGACTGTCTGTGTTTTGCCTGATACTAATTATTTTCTCAGTTTGTCTTGGCACTTTGCTTTAGTAATGAGTGTTTACCCTGAATTCCCTGCTGGCTATTCTGTGGAAGGAATAGGCACACAGACAAGATACCAGTAGCAAAGGAAATACATCAAATTAACTACATTTCGTCAGTAAATTAATTTCATTAGCATATTAAAATTATTGTGACAAATAGAAAGGAGCCTGATGAATTTGGATTTGATTTTTAAAACCCCAATGTTTATTGTTTGTCAGACGGGATATTTTGGTTCATGTCCCATACTACATGATAGAGCTTGGAGTCATGCATGAAATCTGGATCATGTTTTTGTGCCATATAGCCATACACAGCCCAGTTTTACCAATCAATTCCCTGGTTCTGGTCTTTTCACTCATCTTTTTGTTTTGGTTATGTGAAGACAGAATACATGAATTATTCAGTCATGACATCATCTTTTTCTCAGTCCATTATTTTGATGAAATAAACCTAAATAAGTAAAAGAACAAGCATTAATATTCTTGAGAATTCATCATTTTCTGTAGAAAAGTCATTATATAAAATATTGTTGCTTGCATCAAAGCCTTCCCTTTTTAAAATAAAATTTATTAAAGTTATTGATACTGTTTTATGCTTAAATAAGAGGAGTAAAATTAATCTTTAAAGTACAATTGTTTGTTCTTTCAAAGTAGGAAATATCAGGCTCATCACAGATATTTTTTCCTGTATGCAGTCAGTGTACTTCTCTAAATTACCTCCATCTATGTAGAACATCACCAGTTTATAACTGCAGATCACAGATTAGATTATTACATTGAAATGAAGTGTCGAAGTAGGGTTTGTAAGATATTTTACTTTGTGGCAACATTGCACAGACAGTGATACCTAATATGATTTAAAACCTCAGTCAACAGATATGCTTTTTAGATCCCAGACTGAATTTATTTTGTTCTGCTTGTAGAGTGCTACTGCAGAAATGCACATACTTTAAAGGTGGAGAGATAAAACTTTGTACTTACTGCACTGCCATCTATTCACTTATTCAGCTCTGAATTATTTGCACGAAACACTTAACAGAATGGCAGAGATGAGGTGGCAAAACCAGAACCAGAATCTGTAGTAGAGTCACAGCCCTATCAAAGCCAAATGGAGCTTTCCTGAATTTTACCCCTTTTTCCTTGTTTTGTCTTGAGTGGCTAGTCATTTTGGTTGCCATTGTAAATATGCCAAGCTAAAAAATTACCAGTCTTGTCCTCCAGAAACTACATCCAAGAAAGTCTTTGATGGGAGAGAAACTCAAGCACTCTAACCCTGAAGTGACAGTTGCCTTGGACCCACTGGGCCATAGTCCTCTCTCTGTTGACCAACCACTTCAGGATGATATAAGGGGTGAGTTTGCCCTGGTACATTTACATGTAACAACAATCTTCTGGGATAAATATCCTGCATATTTATTCCAAGTACTTTGCAAAAAGCAGACCATGGGTTTGCTTAGAGCTCCAAATGGGGCCAAACAGAGATCTGGAAACTGAACACCCCGCACCTCCTGAGCTTAGCACAGGCTCCTTAGGTCTTCCCAAACACAGAATGAAAAATGGAGGCCAAATACAGAGGCTGATTTCAGGCCACATCATAAGGTTTTCTTAGCAACACCTGCACTGGTTTGTCTTGTTTCTTCTCTCTTGAACACAACACTACTCTATTTTGGTAGTAGAGGTGTTGATGAAGCCACATTTTGTCCACCATTTGGTGTGGAGGAGCTGCATTATTGATCCTTGTATTAAATATGTCTTAAGGATAAAAAATAAATAATTGAAGAGTTTGGTACAGCTGGCAGAAAATATGCATTAAAAGCACTGCATGTGTTTTCAAATTGGAGAATGATTCAGATGGAAAAACATTTTCTGTAAAGATGGCTGCTATATGAATACACAGAGATCTAAAAGGTGTTGAAAGAAAAAGAATTAAGAAAATCTGCTTTCTCTGTTAAATTAGAGACAGTAATGGCACTAAATAAAATTATACTTGTCATAATACTTCATACATTGAATTTTTCTAATGATCATATTCACTGAAATAGTCAAACTAGGACCTGCAGTCAGACCACCGTGCAATTTTGAACTGTAATACAATGTCTCACTTGCTAGATTTTTTTGTCTGAGTCCTTAATTTTGATTGCATTTGAAAGTGTGTGTCTGTGTAAAATTAACTGACAAATAAACACTGGAGAAATGAGGGTAAAGTGGTTTAAATCAACACTTGGACAAAGGTCTGTAAGTTAACTTAAGACTGAGGGAACAACAGCAGTGCAGTTTTGTCTCCTTCAATATAAAGTTTGTGATTTTTCAGATGAATTTACGAATCTACTCATGCAGCAGCTTTGACTGTCCATTGCAGGCCAGTTGGTTAACAGGATGATGCCATCTGACCTGAGAAAGACCTGAGAAAGGTCTTCTGAGTTTCAAGTAAAAACAAACAACAGCCAGGTTTCTAAAATTGTGTCATTCAATGTGAGATACTGAATGCCCTTTCTGTAGTATGCTGGATTGCATTTTTCCTGTTTTCCCGTTTCTCTGTTGACTAAAATATTCCACCACAGTGCTTGATTCAAGTTGGGAAGTCACATTCAGAACTGGGTTTCTGCCGTTGAATAGAGTTTTCGTGGCCTGTCTTCTGCTGTTGAGCATGTCTGAAAATTAACAAGGGGGTACTGAGGGGAAAACAAACCAACCAACCTATTTTCAGAAACTGCTTGTATTACTATGTTTGTGGGGTGATTAATCAACATTTGCATGTTAACTGCACCTAATTGTGTAGCAGGCAGTCAGATTAGAAAGCTTAAAATAACCTTTAGGCATTGCAGTTTCAATTACTTACTTAAAAATATCCACTCTCTTCGGTACAATGGAAACACAGCCAGAAAAGTTCATCCTGAGCCAGGATAATACTAAACTCAGAGAAGCGTTGAAATTATTTTCAAGACATTTTTCAAAATGCTGTGGTCTGGAGGACTTTAGATTGTAAAACTGTGACTGGCTGTCTCTGGTTTGAAATGCAGTGTATAATACATGTTTTTATGTTTTATGTCTGATGCAAGAAATGCCTGATTATCTTTTTTTTTTTTTTCCTGAATTATGCAGCTGAGCTCAGGCAGAGCGGTGACTGTCTGGCAAAATAGAATGGCAAAATACCAACAATCACATATACGCTGATACAGACATGGGTATGCTTTTCAGGAGATATGGAAATAATTGTCATACTGATGGAATAGTATAGGGTTAAGAAGGGAACAAAAGCAGATAAAACTGCATTAGTCAAAATTGCTTTAGCAGGGATGTAGAAGAATTTCTGCTGGAATAAATGTCTCTGCACTTAGAGAGATGACTCAAAATATTCATCAGATTCGTGGAAGGAAGGCAATGATTGGAAATGTCACTTTAGGAGGTCAAAACTGTAACCCTGGCGTATGTATTCATTGGAACAACCTGCTCACTTACACTTGGTTTAGGTAAGTAAAGAAAACCTTATCTTGTCCTAGGAACCTTGGGCTGAGTGAATATGAACTAATTTAGTTTAAACTAAATAGAGGATAAAAGTTGGATGTTAGCTATGGGTTTGTCACTCATTCAGACAGACTGAAATTTCAACTGCTTATTCTGTGATACAATTGAAAATGAGCCAGTTTCCATCTACAAGCAACATCACAAGGTTAATGTGGCACAGCGCTGGAGGCAGTAAGCTCTACTGAGAACCTGGATAGTATTGGACACATGGGAAAGTAAGTTAAATAAACACTCTGAACCTTATCTGTGTTTATGGCACTGCCAGGGTTTCCCATGATGCACTCTGTCAGTTGCAGCCCAGATATTGATGAAGCTTTGTCTCTGTAGTCTCTACTTTCCTGCTTTCCTTTCTATTTCTTACCTTTTTCTTCACTTATCTCTTCCCCTACCACATACATTTTTATCTGTCCCTTGTCTGCTCATTTTTTCCTCTCACAGATCCAATTTTCTGAATGTTAACTCAATATTATTTGGGTTTGCAGTGGGGTTTCACCTCAGACTTTATTCTAACTAGAATCAAAAGTAGGCCAAATCTGTGTAATCATCCAGAATGAAAAATCATGAGGGAAGACTCCAAAGTGTGCCATTCGCCACTTTTGAAAATGTTCTTGAGATTGTGGTCACTGAAGCAGACATTGCCCTGCCTCAGTGATGAGCATCTTCGGCATTTCTGTCCTTTCTACCAATACGTAAGCACTTTGCCGGTTCCATCTTGGTCAGAAAGAAGAATACTCAAACCAAATTGGCTATGCCACATATTTTGAATATTCTTTTAGCCAATTACTTTTAACTTATTGACATCTGAATGCTAGCTGTAATAGCTCCTATTGATAGACAAATCCTTACTCCCATTATCACTATGTATTCAAATATAGTGCTTGAAAATGTTTTTACTTAGTTTTGCATAGCCCTAGGAGTGGAGTGACACTGGATTTACAATAATACAGCAACTCGGTCATAGCCTTAGTTACGAGTGAGAACACCAGAGTACACCACAGGCTATGTTAGAATAGGACTTAAGGAAGGACTCCAGCTCTGTAATTTGTTTGGGTACGCCTCCAATGCTTTCTCAATAGTTTGATAAAGTATGGGGCAATACAAGATGAGTTTTCATACATGAGAAGAGCGGTGAACACAGAAGAGGTTTCTGTTGGCTTCATTTTTGTGGATCCAAAATCAAGATGTTTTAAGAGGGATTTACACCTGGTCTTGAGGAAAGCATGTTATTTCTGAAGGAAAGATTTTATTTCAGACCGGTGGAAGGTGGCTATGATAATTTTCTCTTCAGCTTTAGAGAAGAAAATCCAGTTCTACAGTCCAGAATTTGCTATGATTCCCTTCTGGGTTTTGGTTTTGTTGTTTGTTTTTCTTGGAGGTGGAGGGGGTGTTCCATGGATGTCTTTTTTTTTCGCTTTAATAACACTCTTTGGTGACAAATGATAGGAAATCTGGACAACACTAGATGACTAATGGTCCACTGGTAGGCACTGTCTTCCACAACTGCTTCTGGTGGACTCTAGAAAGCCATAGGATTAACATGCCTGTGTGGTACCATTGGGGTGTTATTCCCTGTGGCATTCATGCAAGTAGACACAGGCTGGCTGGAGCTCTCCTCAGGCTGGGAAGATGCCAAGTGGGTGAAGCTTCTGTTTCACCTCCTCCACAGATGCTCTCTGCATGACTCATCTGGCACCAGTGCTGCATCTACATTCATTTACATTCATCTATATTATTCAGAAACGATGGGCATGTTGAAAAAGAATTTGAACCTTTTTTTCTAAAAATATATAGATAGATACGTATCATGTAGTTAAAGGATAATAAAATAGAGCTATATAGTGTCTTTATAACTTTTGAACTGGTTTACAGTAGAACTTGATATCCTTTTATGTAGAGTATAAAGATTGGTTGATAGTATTGCATCCTTCTGCAAAAATACATGTCTTTTAAAATATTCTTTTTTTTTTTTTAATTTGTTTCATTGCAGTTTTGTTATCTACTGGCTGTTATTTCAAGACACAGAAAACACTGTCTGGAACACACTGTCTTTAGTGAAAATGTACTGAAGAAATATTTCGCACTTAGAACAGAATACTTCAGCAGCAGTACAACTTTTTGGGAAAAAAAACCCACGAAGACCCAACCAAAAAAAAAAAACCGACCCAAACCCTATGTGTTTTCTTTTTAAAAATAGACAAAGCTTAGCGATGGTGATTGGAAAACTGTGATTTGTCCTTTGTGACAACTGATGAGATTGCTTAACAGGATGTTCTTTTAACAATTAGTGATTTTGTTAATTGTTAGGATGAGACCTAATTCAAGTAGTGACAGGCAAGTTAAGTAACAGAGAATTCTCTCTTCAAAAGGGCTGAACTCCGTAAATCTCAAAAGTGGGTATAAGCCTCTGCAGGCAGAGAAATTTGGACCAGAGCAGCCCCTGTGCTAGGGAACCCCATATCTACCAAGTAAATGCAAGAGCATGTCACAGTGCTAATGTTACAATAAAAATACCTTAAAAGACCAGAGATTATTTCTGAGGAACTTGAATGGGGTGGGGGTATGAAGTAAATAACTGTTGATTCATGCATGGAATCAGGAACACACAACTGCTCCTCAGCAAAGTAGGAAACATCCTGAACACAGAAAGGTGCAACATTTTTTAGTCCTCCCTCAGTGGTGGCTATTTAGAAAATAGGAATTCTAGGAAAGAATTCTCTGCTTTATTTTTCCAGTCATGTAATCAGTGTTTCTGTTATCATGCATGGAGGGAGTGGACCTGAGTTTCTGAGTGTCTCTCTCCTGTTAACAGTGACAGAGTCATCCTGCCAGCCAAATTCCGTCCTGGCTCCTGTCCGTAGCAAAGTTCCCATTGCACAAGGTGCTGAAGAATGAAGTTGCTAGTAGTTGTTTCTCTAGTTTACACGTTACATAAACTTTTAAAGACGGGTCTCTTATTATCCAGCTAACAAGAATACAGGTATAGAGAGAGGGTGAGCATATTTTAATTGGCCTGTGTCCCCTACAGCAAGGTAAAGACCAGGTACAGTACTTCCACTCCAAAGCAGAACTGATTTAAATCTACTGCTGTGTATTCATCTCAGACCAATGAAACTTATTTTCAAAAAAATAACTCTGAAAATATGTGATTTTGAACTACAGAATTTCTGGTTCAGAATACGGCCAAGAACACTGGTCAATTAATATGACTGGACAGGGAAAGAGAAAAGGAAGAAAATAAAAGATTGTACATTAGTTCTGCTTCTGAAGGCTTTTTTAGTGTGGAATGGTATCCTAAAAAGCAACCTAATTGAGAACTAAACCTCATATGGTAAATAAATGGCATCAGACCCCTTTCTATAAGGAATATCCATGAACATTTATTTATAAAATGCTGTGTGTCAACAATGATAATATCCAGGACAATTTCTAAATCTGTCATATCATCCATAACCTGAATGATTAATTATTATGATCTGGAGAAACACCACCTGTACTTAATCCCCTGTAAAATGAAAAAACATGAAAGCAGATGGAGGCACTGTGATTACATATGCCTGAGAAATACCTATTTGTAGAACCATTGCAAGATTAGGACAAATTTTATACTGAGATACAATAGCATAAACTTGTAGCAGTTGTTCTATGAAAAATATAGGGAAGAATACATAAAAACATCAATTGCAGAAGAAGTACTGAAAATTATTAGGTCATGGATCATACAGAAATGGCTGTCAACTGGATGGCCCAAAGTTACCTGATTTAAGTAAATCATCATAACAGCAATATTCGTAACTGTTACAGAGTGAAAGTTCACATGGTTGTTACAACTACTAGTAATATATATCCTATACAAAGATAATTCAGGGGAAGATTTTTATCACTGCTATGTAGGAAGGTTAGCTGATTTATTAAATGATCATGATTTTCTTGCAAAATACCACAAAATACATCCTGTATGTTTACCTGTGGCCCCTTTCCTGCCCTATATGTCTTTGCATTTTTCTGTCTCAAATCTTAAAGCTGCTTAATTGCTTGTTAGCACGACAGTTCAAGTACACTTAAAATATGCTGAGTTTTTTGCAAAAATTAAAACAGAATATTGACTTTGCTATATTCTTGCCTTTTCTCTATTGCATTTGTTTAGTGTCACTTAAAATAACTTTTCAGTGTTCAGAACCTGCACCCAACATTTTAAAGAAGCTGGTAGATTATTTTTTATCATGCTTTGAGAAAATATCCCAGGCTCAGAAATAGCTTGATGCAGTCACATGGTGAAATCTGTGCAGCACTCCACTGCATGGATAACATGAGCTATTAGCCATTCAAAGTAAAATATAAAAACAAGCAAGTACAAATCAACACATTCTGGATGGTTTTCCAATTGTAAAGTCTCCAAATATTTTATCTGTCGACAATGACTGACTGAATTAGAGCTGTAATTTGCTCTGGCAAGTGCATCCCACATAACCCACCACTGGCAGAGATAAAGCCTGAATGAAATTTTTTAGCTTAATCAGTTTGCACACCCACATCTGCCTGTGAACAGAATAAAAACTACCAGCTGGCTTTGAAAACGACCGAGCACACAGGATTTCCTGGCTTGTCGCTAGCAGTATACCTGCACTGTCTTGCTAAATACCCTCGCAGGATACATGGCAAACTCTGCAGTGTCAGGGCACGAGGACCGCAATGATGTTGTTCTTGCGATTAATGTGCTGCCTGGAACGGCACTTCCCAATAAAGCTTTCCCTGATGATGTTGGCATGCTATTTGTGGGATAGCCTAAGCCCGGGCAATTCCCAGCATGGAAAAGGGGCCATGTTTGGGTCAGGAAGAGAGCTTAGCCATATGGACATACGCTGGTCAGAGTTTTGTTCAGAATTAGTTTGCTGGTGTAGGTGAACTCTAAGCGTAAGAAGGTGAACATCTCTGTCTAAAGGATCCTAAAGGGTGCCAGGAAGCAGTCCCCAACCCTGAGGCCGAGTGGTGCAACTGCTGACTGCCGTGTATCCGTGAAATTTGAGGATTACATAGGGACAACACATTCCACAGCTGATACCTGTGTCCATGCAGCACAATCTCTGTATCTCTTCTTGGCCCTGTGTGATAGCGTTGCAGCCCAAGCCACTATTTAATTTGTGTTTTTCCAGTTCAAGCTGTCTGAGAGAACGTTGAGAACTGTGTTGCAGGCCACCAGAGCAGCGGTGTTACAGCACAAAAAAGGGCTACCCGTATTGCATACCTCTGGGCTGTGGCATAAGGGAGCATGGGAGCTTTGATGGTTCAAAGTCTGTGCAGACAGAGTTGAAGGGGTGTGGATAGTGTGGTAGAGAGAGCCAATCGCATAGTCTCCACACAGCCTTGGAAGCAGTCCTTAGGGTGAGCTGTTATCAGAAAGCTTTCCAGCCTTTGCAAGGGAGACAGCAAAAAGGCCTACCAGCTAATTAGTGTGGACAAACAATGCTCTGTGTTTGACATCACCTCTGTCTGACCAGCATAGGTATATCCAAAGTGACTTGTGTTGCAGCAGAATAATCGCACGTATTGAGAAAGGGGAAAGCGCTCTGTACACACTTCGTCTAACGTTGCTTCCTTCACACAGGATTACTCTTTTCCCAGGCAGTGTTTCACATATCTGAGTTTCCCAAGACCTTTTTCCCTGGAAGACTTTGAAGTTTTCACTTAATTACTGAAGTGTACAGTGGTTGTGTCAGAGCAGTAACTTTTCCCTAGCTGCCAAATACCCACTGTTGTCATGTACATCTACACGAGTTTGGCAACTCAGCTTACATAAAAGTGGAGTGAGTTGGATGCTTCCAGGAAATGCTGGCTCTGCAGCCCAAGTGCTGAACATTTTTGCATACAGAGTCCTCCCAACAGGCCTTGACTTCCAACAAGCACTGGAAATCCCAGACAGAACCATGGTAACCCTGTTTTCAGTGAGATGGAGCATGCCTGATGCCTTAATCTTTGCATATGTTGGCTGTTTTCTGTTTATCTTTATGTAATTAACTGAACAGTCCCCATATTAGTTCATTTAGTGTCATGAGAATTGGTATCTTCCTCTCGTATCAGTTGCAGCTGTCCTTTCCTGACTTGCCTCCAGCGCACACACTGTACTTCTCGCAGTGAGTCATATGCTGAAAAATGTTGTAACCACATGAAAACTCAGAAGTGACCTAGAGAAAGCACACAGATACATTCAGATGTGCAAGTGGTAAATAATACTTAACACGGACCAAAAGAGCATGGAAAGCCAAAAGGCCTCACTAACAGTGGAAACGAATGGGCGCAAACTGAACTATTCATATTCATTAAGAGTAAATGACCTGACATGCACAAATCCTTCTGGCTGCAAATTATTCTAGGAAGGAGTTTGTAGTGAGGCAGATGATGTTCACAAGACTTTGCAGTACAGCTCCTGTGAAACAAACTCAGACTTGGAATTGATTATAAAGCTTATTTTATCTGTTAGATGCTTAGAAATTTCCCTCTTCGTTATGCATTGGAAATAATATACATTCCAGTGGCCTATGCACCATCAGAGTAAAATCTGCCAGATTTTATCATCAGTCTTTCTTGCCTGAAAAGTTTGTTTGTGTTTTCATACAACAGGCATTCGTTTAGAAATATACTCCAAATGGCTAAACAGTGTCTCCACAGTGATACAAAGCTGCTTGCAATTTCACATCTCGTGCAACTCAGCCCACTGCACTGTGAAACCTTGTTCCAAACTATAGAGGGCAGGTGAGGATTGTAAAGCCGTGGATGGACTTGTATACTCAGTGTTCACGTGCCTGAAACAAGGTCTTTTCTTGTATGGACCTAAGCCAGATGTTTCTTCCAGCCGGTGACTTTCACTGTCTCCCTCCGCTGAGAGGTGACTTTTTAATTTTCAAATGCATTAACAAGTTCATAATTCAAGATGAGAAATAGGAAACACAGGTGAAAGTTGCTTTGTAGATGGAGGCTAACATCAAATATTAACAATGAAAGTTACGTAAAAGAAAGACTTGTTTATGTTTCTCCCTTTCTTTTGTTTTCCTGCCACCAGAGTTGAACTCAATTAATAATTCAACCGTTCACTCCTGGCTGATGTACAGCATACAGCTTCTCTTCATCTCAACGCAATGTACTGTGTTTTCTGGTGCTGCTGTCATATTTAAGGACTGCAAACTGCACAACTCTACAGATAGGTGCAATTAGAGTGCTGAGTGGGAAAGCAGCGGTCTATATACATTTACTCTGCTCTTTCCACATGGCTAATGACAGTTATTTTGGAATAATTACAAACACTGTATTCAGGGGAAGAGTGAAATCAGACCGATCGTTTAGGTCTCGTATAAGCATTTGGCAAAGTAACACTTACTTGAGTAAATAACTCCTTTCCAGTATAGAGTTGGAAAAAAAAGAAAGTGCAGGTGTTTAGATCTTTTAGATAACAGAGAAATTCTGATGCATAAACTAACTAGTGTACTGGGTGGAACAAAATCCCAAAAGACAGGAAAAAAGAAGTTAAAAACATATAAAGGGATTTTTAAGCTGGTATCAGAGGGAAAGTGGTAATGGTATAGGAATACAGATTTATCCATTTTCCTTCTGCTGTATGATTTCTTTTTAACAGAGACCGTAGGCAGGAAAAATCTGCCTGGTTTGGAATTTTTTTAAAAATTGTAACTTTCTAAAACGTTTGACAGAGTTTACAAAGGACTATAACTGGGTAAAACAAAATGTTTTCATCAACACTTTTGATTTGTGTAAACTAAAAATTAAATTTGGAATGTAAATCCTATATCTTTCTTCTCTAACATCCTTAAAAGGGGGAAGAAGGAAGGGAAACAATAAGGACATGTATTCTTTTCATGGTACCTAACCTTGGTTTTAAGATTTTTCATCTACATATGTATAATAGAACATTGACCCAGGTAGATCATCTTATGAAAATGTTTACTTTCTTAATTTTGTTATTACTTCTTAAGTCTGTGATCATCAGATAACAGCCCCATTTTGTGATGAACATGAAGTGAATGGCTATTGTACAAAGTACAATTTGGTTTATTAACTTCAGAGATGCAATCTAACCTTGCTAAGGTTTATCCTCAGAAGACAGCATTTTCATATCAAACTTGTCCATTTGGTGACTACTACAGACAACACGCAAATAAATTAATAGCTATATTTTTTGAGCACAAACCAATGGGTTTCCAGACATGTAAATATAACCGTGTATCTACTGCAGGTGGTAAATTCCCACAAGTGAATTCTCAAAATCACAAATGGACATATTAAATCTTCAGAACAGCTGAGAACAAAGCTGGTTTCTTTCCCAGACTTTTCCTCTCATTACTGACGCTGAAATGCTAAGCTCATGAACATGTCCGTTCCAGACTGGGTACATATACACAAAGTCCCAGTACTTTGAGAAAAGACATTTAGCAGCTACTAATATGTTAATCAATTGAGTATTGGATTAGCCCAGCAGTTCCCCAGAGCGAGTGCTTTACTGAGAACAGCAAGTTAATTGCCAACTTGCTTAATTTGCTTCTGTAAGAATTTCATAACCAATGCTATGAATATTTGTCTGATTTTTCTCTCAGAGAATTGATCAGTCCTCCAAGTTGAAGGCATAGATTTACTGATAATTCATGGACCTAAAAGTATGGGATTTTTTATTAAACATAACTTATTTAAAACAACTTTTTCCCTCTTTAGCTTTTCCACAAGAATTGCAGATAACAGCCAGAGTCAATTTTTACTGTCGGAGCCTACATTTTGTATTTGGCCTTTGTGTTTAATGCTTTATACTCATGAGTGCAAATAAAATAGTGAATAATGCAAACTAAAGCATTCAGAGTTCTTCCTGAGGTTTTAACAACTCTAAAATTATCCAAGACTACTGTGAAGACATATTAGAAATTATTTTTCATTTCTGAAGTATTCAGACACTAACCAAGACAGCTTAATTTGTGCTGAACAGCCAGGAGTGCAAGATGAGGATGTTATAACTCCTCACCAGTGTCCGCTTCTGTTTTTCAAGCTCGGCACCAAACACCCCAGGCTGTGAACTCATCAAGCAGTTAAGACAGACAAAGTTTTCTTTTCTTTCTGCTGACATTTTATAAGCATTATCTTCACTCTAGCACCATCCTTCTGTGGTTTTTTTTTTCCTTCTCAATGGCAAAAATTCACGAAGAGGAGGAGTTGAGAAGCCGTGCTGGGCAGTGCATGTACAGTATGGTACCACGTCAGTCCATATGCCTCACAGATTGAAACTGCAGGCAGGTTCCCTACCCACAGCATTGACCAGCTGGCATATTTCTGGTTGGGGAAGAAAAACTTCCTTCCTGAGAGCGTATCCTCTGCTTCTGCAGCCATAGGAAGCAGTGAGCTCTAAGCATACCTGCAATTTGCAGGCACAGTTTGGGAAGTCAACTTCAAACTTGTATTTCTGTGATATCTTAGTAAGTACAGTACAACGATGTACCCTAAAATCAGAGTTTTTCTTGCTCTGGAGGTTTTCCCGTCGAGAAAGCAGGGATGAAAGGCAGAAGCAGGGGCTTAGCTTTTTCTTGACAGTAGACAGCTAATTGGTTTGTCTCATTTTAAGGAATTCTAGTGGTAATATGATCACTTTACTTTAAAAACTGGGTTAAAAAAACCACAGGAAAACACCCTTGTTTAACCTATTTCAGTAGCGCTTCTGATTGTAATTAAAGGAATGCAAGCATTGAACTTGACAATGATTTTAGATGCTATAGTTATTTTCATACCTTGAAAACACTTAATTTGATTTTTGTCTGAAGAATTAGATCAGTTCTTCCTGCTTTAATTTTTATTCAGGAAGATTAGTTTATCTTTATTAGAGACACAGTTATGACAAGACAGTGGAAAATCACCTTAAGAAACACCACTGTAGTGTTCTAGACTTAATCTTGCACTATGCTGTCCTTGGGATTTCCACTAGTGTAGGCAACATTACCTTCATTTTCTATTTCTCCGTGAGCAAGATAAGATAGTATTTGTTTTTTGGCAGCTTTCTGAATCCCTTTAAGATTTTAAAGGACCAAAGTAGTGCCCTGTGTTACTGTATGTATGCATCGATCTGATCTTCTTTACATGGAAACAAAGCGGAACTGATTCCTTTGAAATCCTTGAGATTGTCGCTGTATGGAAGCCTGCCCAGAATCAACACTCGAGGTTATTAAGATTGCAGATGGGGAGTGGAACAAAAGGCTATCTTGTTTAGTGTTAGCTTTTAGCTGACTAGCTGAGAGATGAGTCAAAGTAAACTTCAAACACTTGGGCGCTTCCCTTGACGTATTTGCCATAGCGTACTATTGAGCAGCAAAGTAAAAAAATTTCCGTGATACTCAAACCGTTGAAAAGTGCCTGTCTTTATGACAGACAAGAGTTGGCAATTCTTTCAATCACAGAGCTGGGGAGCAGGCCAAGATGGGGGTGAAAATGGGGAGATACAGCTGAAGGCATAGAATTCCTCTTTCCTTCCCATGAAGGAAGACTGCTATGGATTGGAACTCTGAATGTCCTTACCTGCATTTTGGGGGAGTGAAGGAAAACCACAAAAAGTCTAGGTAATTACGGTAAAGCCAGATTGTGCTGACTAGTGCCCATGAACAAAAGTAATGCTGTAGTTGTTTATTGTTGTAAATGATGCTTTGATACATGGATCCAACAAAAAACTTCATTTGAATTAGCAGTGTTCATCTAAAAATCAGTGAAACATGATGTTTACCACTGAGACAAGAAGGGAATCATGCTAAATGGTGGTATAATTTTTTAGGGACACTTGAGTGGCAAAAGTTGCCAACATAATAAGGCTTTTATAAATGAAATAATGAGGAAATCTCTGCTAGAAAGTGCTTAATTCAATTGAGAGGCAGAATTTCTAATTGGTGCAGGAGTCTCAAAGGTCCCATGGAATTCACAGATTATGCAAAACTGAAATAAGAAAAAAAAAAACAAAAACCAAAGGGAGAAAGGCAGCAGGGAAGGTTAGAAATGTACAGACAAGTACTAACAGAGAATTGCATTGTGTATCTGACAGATCATGAGGGCTTAGGTTGTTTTCTCTATAACATCTGACTGATAAACTGAATTCCCAGAATGAGGATCAGCTAGGGAGAGGAGTACCATCTGATGAGTAACAGTCTTCAGGGCTGGCCAGCCACATCATTGCTGAGTTATTAACAGATTTGTGCCCAATGGCACAGAACGTGAGACACTGAAAATTGGTGTGTCAGGAGGTAAAGATTCTCTGTGTCTCCTCCTTATGTATCTTAATTAGGAAGGATCAGTTTCTGTATTTTGTTTTTGTTCACACCAATCAGCATCTTACCCCACAAGTAGATGTCAGTGGGACTGCATGTCAATAAAACTTCAGGCAATGAGCAGAACCTCTAGGCAGCATGGTGCTCCTTGTCATTAGCAGTGTGATCCCTTTAAATAAATAAATTGTTTTACAGGGCATGCATTTGATTTACCCTGTTGCCTGTTAAAGTTTTGTTTATAAGCCTATCCTTGTTCAGCCTCCTCAAATCAATCATGACTTCATAAATTTGCAGCAAAAAGGTAAATATGTTAATCTGAAAATTCCGTTTACAGTTTTCTATTTTGAATGAACTGATATAAAATGGGAAGTAATTTTTAAGTGTGATGGGGAGGTGTATTAAGCATGGGTCCATGGTTTAAATGACAGAGATAAGCCATGTCTGACCACCTTCTTTTTTTCAGTCTACCTTTTTACTTCCAGTTGAGAGCAAGGGTGAGCTGTTCTAGGGCTGTCACCGTAGACTTTGTCTCCTCAGTATTTTAAATTGCAAGTGAAAATTATATAGTACCTGTCTGGTGAAAAAGTCATTTGATGTTGTGGTCTGCTCCTATGCTCAAATCTTTTCTGGGAGCTTGGTGCCATATATTGTATCTTCAGATATATCACGAAATCTAAGAGACCAATAGATATTTTAAACATTGAGATGCTCTAGGTGATTCGAGGGAAAACTGGGAAGGGCAAGGGGAGGCACTATGCTTTTCAGTGTTGAAAATGAAGAGCAACCATTTTACTTGAGATCTTGAAAGTGAAGTTAAAAGACACAGAAATTAAAAATTACTTATCACCTCTATCTTTAAAATAGGGAAGTAAACAGAGGTGGAGTCAGATTCTCAGAGGCACAAAAAATAGCTGTCTCTCCAACTGTCAATGATAGCCAATGAAACCTGAGTATTTAATTCCTGTGTCTGCTTCAGAAAACCTCTCCCTAAATGATTTCTCTGACTGTGTATGAACATGACAGATCCAAGAATCAAAAGCAGAATTCTTGGAGGCTGTGATTAGATCAGCTTTCTTGTCAACACCTTGCTGCTAGTCTAGATCAAAGCTTTGCTGAACTATGTTAACCCAAAGCAGAGAGGAGGAGGAGAGAGGTGACACCAAGCTGCTAGCTAAAGGCTGTGTTGCTCATATGACTGGCAGGGCTCTTTGTGGGGAAAGGGTCTCTGGAGAAACTTCTTGGCATGCTGCTGTCTCCCACATGCCAAAACTTACTCTATCTCTGCACCTCACCCCAGCCCCCAAAAAGATAAACCTAAAACTTTCAAAATGTCCTGGACAAAATAAAAAATAATTTTAAAAAAGGACAATCTCCAAGCATGTCTAAATCCCAAAGGGACTTTCACAGGCGCCAGTCTCTGAGTTTGTGAGTTTCAGAGACTCCAGAAAAGAACTATTCCTTTTAACTCATAAAATCTCATAAAGTACAGAGATGCCCATGCTAAGACCTAGGACATGTCCTCCAAGGCCTATTTCAGAAGTAGATTTTTATTAAGCATCCCAGGGTCCTTATTTTGCTGTGGTCTGAACAATACTGAGACATTTTACCCTTATTGATTTACAGATTTATTTTCATTGCTCTTTCCGGTAGTACATTAAGGAAGAGTCTTTTTTTTTTTCAGTCATGAGATAAAGGCAGCCTCAGCTGTGGCAATCAATTAAGGAAAAAGTAAGGAGAAGGACAAGACTCTGGGAAGGCAGAGCATTTAGATTTTTTGCTTTGGACCTTCAGAACACGCTTTATAAACATACAGAGAGATTAAAAGCAAGTATTGAGAAAACTGAGTCCTACTCAACAGTGGACAGAAACCTGAGCCAATAGTCAAGGCTTGCACTGCAACTGGAGAATCAGTAAATTTTGTGTCTGTCAAATTTTGGCTCCAGTGAATCCCAGGTTAAGGGAATGCTGCTGTCAGTCCTTTGCTTCCCGGCTGCACGTAGCTCCCTGCACAGGCTTTAGCCTGAGAAAACCTGACTAACCATAGTTGCTGTGGTGCCTAAAAAAGGCAAAGTCATTTTTCAAATAGTTAAGCTACAGAGAAACTGAAGAGCTACAGATTAAGGTCAACAACACAGTTGCCACCAAATATCACAGTATCGTCAGGGTTGGAAGGGACCTCTGGAGATCATCTAAGTCCAACCCCCCTGCCACAGCAGGGACACCTACAGCACATTGCATAGAACGGCATCCAGGCGGGTTTTGAACGTCTCCAGTGTGGGAGACTCCACAACCTCCCTGGGCAGCCTGTTCCAGTGCTCCACCACCCTCAGAGTAAAGAAGTTCCTCCTCATGTTAAGACGGAACTTCCTGTGCTCCAGTTTGTGCCCGTTACCTCTAGTCCTATCACTGGGCACCACTGAAAAAAGGCTATTCTCGTCTACCTGGCACCCTCCCCTTAAGTACTTACAAGTATTGATAAGATCCCCCCTCAGTCTTCTTTTTTCCAGACTAAAAAGCCCCAAGTCCCTGAGCCTTTCTTCATAAGAAAGATGCTCCAGTCCCCTAATCATCTTTGTAGCTCTTTGCTGGACCCTCTCCAGCAGTTCCCTGTCCTTCTTGAACCGGGGAGCCCAGAACTGGACACAGTACTCCAGATGCGGCCTCACCAGGGCAGAGTAGAGGGGGAGGATGACCTCCCTCGACCTGCTGGCCACACTCTTCTTGATGCACCCCAAGATGCCATTGGCCTTCTTGGCCACCAGGGCACATTGCTGGCTCATGGTCATCCTGTTGTCCACCAGGACTCCCAGGTCCCTTTCCACAGAGCTGCTCTCCAGGAGGTCAGCCCCCAACCTGGACAGATGCATGGGGTTATTGCTCCCCAGATGCAGTACTCTACACTTGCCTTTATTGAACCTCATCAGGTTTTTTTCTGCACAGCTCTCCAGCCTGTCCAGGTCACGCTGTATGGCAGCACAGCCTTCCAGCGTGTCAGTCACCCCTCCCAGTTTTGTGTCATCAGCAAACTTGCTGATGGTACACTCTATCCCTTCATCCAGGTCATTGATGAATATATTGAACAGGACTGGACTCAGTACTGACCCCTGAGGGACCCCACTAGTTACTGGCCTCCAACTAGACTCTGCACCACTAACCACAACCCTCTGAGCTCTATCTGTCAGCCACTGTTCAATCCACCCCACTGTCCATTCATCTAACCCACACTTCCTAAGCTTGTCTGTGAGGATGATGTGGGAGACAGTGTCAAAAGCCTTGCTGAAGTCAAGGTAGACAACATCCACTGCCCTCCCTTCATCCACCCATCCAGTCACACCATCATAGAAGGCTATCAGATTAGTCAGACATGACTTCCCTTTGGTGAATCCATGTTGACTACTTCCGATAACCTTCTTTTCCTCCAGATGTTTGGAGATGACCCCCAGAACGAGCTGTTCCATCATCTTTCCAGGGATGGAGGTGAGGCTGACCGGCCTGTAGTTTCCCAGGTCATCCTTCTTGCCCTTTTTAAAGACTGGAGTGACGTTGGCTTTCCTCCAGTCCTCAGGCACCTCCCCTGTTCTCCAGGACCTTTCAAATATGATGGAGAGTGGCCCAGCAATGACTTCTGCTAGCTCCCTCAGCACTCGCGGGTGCATCCCATCAGGCCCCATGGACTTGTGGGTATCCAGTTTACTTAATTGTTCTTTAACTTGATCCTCTTCAACCAAGGGAAAGTTTTCCTTCCTCCAGACTTTCTCTGTTGCTTGCGAAGTCTGGGACTCCCGAGAGCTGGCCCGAGCAGTGAAGACAGAAGCAAAGAAGGCATTCAGCAACTCCGCCTTCTCTGCATCATCCGTCACCACAGCACCCATCTCATTCAAGAGCGGGCCCACATATTCCCTGGTTTTCCTTTTGTCTCCTATATACTTAAAGAAACCCTTCCTATTGGTCTTTACATCCCTTGCCAGGTTCAATTCCAAAGCTGCCTTGGCTTTTCTCGTTTCTTCCCTGCATACCCTGACAGCATTCTTGTACTCATCCCAAGTCGTCAGCCCCCTTTTCCACATCCTGTAAACTCCCTTCTTCCACCTGAGTTTTTTCTGAAGATCCCTGCTCAGCCATATATGCTTGTTTTATGCACTAATACTAGATATCTCTATCTTTTCCACTTAGATACAATGACATTTTTGCACCAGCAATTACACTGAAGCTGGAAGGATGCTGGGTTTATATCCCTACCTAAACACCAGCCTTTGAATCTCACATCGTTGTGGAAGGAAAAGCAGACCTGTGAGGAAATGTAGAAATCTCCCAACTGTCAGGAGACTTGGTAACTGGTACTGAGCCAAGGTGGTTTAGAGAAGCTGAAGCTGATTCAGATCGGGGCTGGGAGGTGGGAGTGATGTGAGCCACAGATCTGACTCATTACTGAAGCATATCTGAGGCTTTGTGAACTTACTGATAGTAGAAGTGTGCTTATGGCTGGACAGTTTGGATGTAGGAATGAACCACTCTCAAGTTTCTTTATAGTCTGCAGTGAGCAACAGAAACTGTTTTCTTTAGTCAGGTTGGATTTACCTAAGCATATGTAGAATAACCCCAAAGACAACTGTGGAATATTTTAGTGTCGAAAAGTAGTGGGCTTGTGTTTATAGATAAAACTACTATCCTCTAAAGTCCTAAGAGAGAGATTTGAGGACTTGCATCACTCTGGAAGTATGAAGGGGATGGACTCTGGCCTGGAATCACTTCATTTAAGATGATCTCTGGAGGGGTAGTGCTGCCTCCTGTAGTATTCCCCCTACAGCCTTAGACAGATGGACGTCTTGGGACGTTTGCAGAAGTGATTGAAGTGGATTGCAAACCAAACTGCCTGTTGCCTACTTGTGCATTTGCATTAGTTGATGTGTGCTGTGTGGGGTGCTTGTGCTCTCACAAACTTACTCTGTGGACAATGAGTTGATTTCAGTAGGAAGGGAAGCAAATTCAGAGGATATGATGAGGCCTTTCATGTTCAACTCTAAAACTGTTAAGTTGGCAAATATATGTCTGAATTCTATTTCTGTAAAATTGTTGCAGGAAGCAATCACAAAGAGCAGTCACACAGACAATTCCCTGGTGTTAGTTGCCTTTGGTGGGCCAAGATCATGTCAGGCTCAGGGTCAGGTTGTATCCCAAAGTGCCTTCCCAGTGGTTTTGTCCTATACACAGCAGTTCACTGTCAGGTTCCCTCCTGTCTGGAAGCTGGAAATGAGTTAAAAACTAGCTACGTTTTTTTCTGTGCAGTCTGTGTTGTTTCTGAAAGGTATCCTGCCAGCACTTTATCCAAGGTCTTTGGGCACAAAACTTCACAGGAAAATTCTATTAATATTCTGAGGCTGTGCTTGTTTGTCCAATTGGTTTGATAACTCGGCAAGCAGTTCAATACAGGTTAATGCTTGTTTGTTCATTCAGGTTTCATTAGCGAATTAAAGGGTATCTTATATAACATTTGTTATGCTACATCCATTTCTTTTTGTGCATTTAAAGAAAGTAGATAATCATTCTTTTTTCACTGTTAGCACTACAAATAAATTGGACAAAACCAGTAGGTATCAGACATGATAAGCGACTTCTTGGGGGCTGATCTTGTGATGAAGTTCATATATCAAGCTGTGAAAAATTAAGTTTGAAACTTTCTCCATTCCCTAACTTTTAGAAATTAAAACGAGCTGATATGTTCTGAAGACAGATAAGTGAAATAGAAGGTTATACTTAGCTCTTCAGATTCAGATTTCTTTGCTCGTTTTTTTGGTTGTTGTTCAGACTCCTTTAGGTGTTGTAAAACTTCTCTCTTTTGCCCTCCAGTGGGTCCTAGCATACAAGGGAGTCAACAGGGAACAAGAGAATCAGCTAATTTATTTTCAGACTTAAACAAAAATGTTCTCCTTTAATAACAACTGGAGAAAAGAAACAGTACTGCTAGGGTAGTGCTTATAGTACACCGCATTTTGCAAGAAGTGTTTAGAGTGCAAGTTTGGCAGAGAGATCTGCTATATATATAGACACTGTGACAGGGTAGTCAGTTTTGATTAATGGAGGGCTCTGAGCTTAAGACATATTTTACTGGGGATTTTTCTTAATACACATCTGTAGTCAGGTGATCATGAGAGAATCTAGGTTTGTTTGCTTAAGTGTTTCCAGCTCCTGCTGTTACAAGACTGAGAGCTCTAACTATGTGAACTCCAAATGTTCAAAATAAAAGTTCACAACATGACAGTCCTTAAATGTACTAGACAGTCCTTAAATGTACTATTGCTTTTTTAAAAATCAAATTATTTTCAGAATACTTGGAATTGAGTAGAGTGGATGAGTGTTTCATGGAAATCTTGCTGATATGTGTAGACTCTATTCCTTAGAAGACGCTGTCTATTATATATGACTTAAACTACAACTCGAACACAGATGTTCCCATGAGTATATTTAGTTTCACCTCCCAAAAGAGGGAACTATAGCACTGAATAGCCACAGCTTCCAGCCTTTCTCCTCCGTGTCCCATGTCCCAGCCTTAATTTACCCCTGAGGCAAGGAGGAGTGGTGACAACTGGGGCTACTTAGGCAACAAAGGGTCAAGTTAGACAACTTAGGGCTACAAAGCTGGTGAGGGGTCTGGAGAGCAAATCTTACAAGGAACGACTGAGGGAACTGGGATTGTTTAGCCTGGAGAAGAGGAGGCTGAGGGGAGACCTTATGACCCTCTACAACTACCCGAAATGAGGTTGTAGAGAGGTAGGGGCTGACCTCTTCTCCCTGGTGGCAAGTGAAAGGACAAGAGGATAAGGGTTTACGTTATGTCAGGGGAGGTTTAGACTGGATATTAGGAAACATTTTTTCACTGAAAAGGTTATTAAACATTGGAATAGGCTGCCCAGGGAGGTAGTGGATTCACCATCCCTGGAGGTGTTTAAAAAAAGGGTAGATATGGTACTTAGGGACATGGTTTAGAAGTGGATTTTGTCAGGGTAGGTTAATGGTTGGACTTGATGATCTTAAAGGTCCCTTCCAACCTCAGCAATTCTATGATTCTATGATTCAAACTGCAAGCTGTCCGTTGCCTCCTGCAACACGACTGTACCAGTTCACCAGGAGCACGTGTTACCCTTCCCTGAATTGTGTCAAAAGCCAACCCTGCTGCCTCCTCTTGCCTTGCAGTCCCAGCACAGAGAGAGCTCTGCTCAACATCAGCAGAAACACAGTCTGTGAGAAGCACAACACAGGGTCCCCAGGTCACTCCCTCCTTTGTATACGATCAGCACAACATAATGTCCAGATGATTTTTTTCCATCTGTCTTCTCTAAAAGGCTTATTGGCATTTCCAAACAAGTAGAAGCTACTTCATTTCTAAATACTAGCAAGACTGCTTAGAAGGCAGAAGTTTTTATTGAATGCAGCTGGCACAGCGTGTCTTTCAATCTTCTCTGGCAAGGGGTTGCAGTAGGAACATGCAAGCACTGTCACCTAGAGTAAAACTATAGTAAGGAGTCTTAACTGCAGTAAATAGAAGCTCCTATATAGAGAGGCTGTGGAGCAACACTAGAGCTGTCCTGTGAACGTACTTTGTGCCTTTACCCCTTGCACAACTTTGATTAAGGTTCAAGGTTGATTTATACAGCATACCACCAAGTCAGCAAAGGTATTTGCTGGGTGCCAAAAGCCAGGGGACCGCTGTTCCCAGGTTAATACACGTCATTTCTAAAGAAAGCTGAATTTTCTGGACACGATGCCACAGTGACACAGCTGGCTGGAAGTCTAGCCAGAGTTGGCTCAGGCTTGAGGCAGCCCTTGGCAACGCATGGTGGTAGCATGTCTCTGTGCAATTGTAGGTGCTGCAGTGCATATATTTTACAAACCTGGACTCCAAACAGAGAATGTGAAACTCAACATCCAGGAACTTTGACTCTATAAAGAGTGCCTAAATATGATGAGGTGGCCTAAGAAAGTAGTATAAGAAATCCAGTGCTGTGAAGGCATATGGTTACAGTGAGATAGCAGGAAACACATCCCATCTCTCAGTGCTATCTGTCTGAGCTCTAACTACAATGGATGTCCCAATGACATTCATTAGGATTTTTGCCTTCAACTCATCCCAGATAGTAAGCTTTGCCAGCGTCTTTTGAAAGACCTGGGCTGGGGTCACCCTTTTCCAAGAGGCAGTAGCAGTGTGAGTGGCCACGTCTAATATAATAAACACTGAGTCAAAATGCTTGCCTGGAAAGTGGGAAGCCAGAGTCCCAGTCTTTCATAGCTGGACAGATATGCAAGCCCAGCTCTCAGCCCTCATGGCTTGAAGCCAGAGTCCACCCTCTGTGCAAGGACTTCTCAGCAGCAGGAGCAGGGGCTCTGTTCAGCTTGTAGCTGCTGCTTGAGGCACATTAATGCAAAGTACAGGGTTAAATCAAATTTTCTTTGAGCCTCATTAGACTGACTACCCTAATCAACACCTTGTTTGTCACATCTGGATTCAACAAAGAAAGTGGTTTCTGTGTAGCAATTAAGAAACGTCCATTTTCAGGAAAAGGTCCAGGATGGAGAGATACCCTGCCTGGAGTGAGGTGACAAAGCCCTGGAGAGACCCAGTGCCTCTCCTCTCTGCAGGCCCTGGGCAGAATGTACTCTACCTGAACAGATCTCAGGACGCCCACAACAGCCATCATGAAGCTCATTTTGAGGTTCTTTCCAGACTTTGCATGAAGCCCACCATAACACTGCGGAGTGGATTCTCGTTGGGATGGGCAAAGTGGGAAATCCACTAAGAATTTGGTTTTGCAACGCATGACTTTCAGAAATGTGTATCAGTGATGTGAAAAAATATATTACGTCAGGATCACACTTGTCTATTTTGAAAGCATTTATATCTACTTGAAGATACAGACATTATATTCTCATCTGTTGTACCAGGCTGTGTAAAGCTTTTGACAAATGTTCCTATTAGACAAGGCAATGAAAAATAACCCATCATTTATTTCAAATTATATCACTGTCAAAGAACTATTTAATAAAGAGATGAAATCTTTCCATGGAGTCATCTCAATATAGTATTTGCTTATCAGAATATATATTTGATTACAGTCCTTCTAGAGTAAGTCTATTATAGGATATTTTGTTAGTCATAATGGACTTCAGCCATTTCAGAGTAATGCACTAAATTGATCCCAGATGGCACAAACAAATGGTCTGACTGGTGGTGGCAAGATTCCTGTTCACAGATATTAACCTTATGAAATAAATGAGGAAATGTAAGGCAAGTGAGTTCAAAAGAGCATAGATTATTTTGGTGACTGGGTGAAGTGTAAACATTATGCTACATAGTCTGGGAGCTAAAGGAGATGAGGTGAATCAAAGAGTGTTCAGAAAAAGGAGGCAGAGGTTATTTTAAGAAAAATATCTGAAACTTTCCTTCCCAAGCAGGCAACTAAGGATATAGCTTAAATTAGCTGAGATTTTGTGGTTGCAAATGCTGTTTACTTTGAGTCCATCTGTAATGCTGGGGAACATTCCTGGTTGCCATAGGGTATTCCTCAGTCCATAAATGTCCAGGAGATCCCATCACTCTTATTCAATGGGTGCAAAGGCCAAATACATACTCAGCCTAACAGTCCCTGAAAGAAAGTCTGCCAGAACCAGCCAGAGTCACCAGCAAGTCGAAGCCGCTCTGTAAACAGCCTAGGAGAGAAATGTGAGCATTTCAGTAACTTCCCCCATTTTTGTCAGATAATTTTGTCATGAGGATCACGAAACCATGGTTTTTTTCTTGCAGTCTTCTTACTCCAATACCCTTTCTCACCTGACACTGAATCTCTTGGTATACTTAGACCATAAACGGGGCTGGGCAAGGGCTGCCTACCCAGCACATATCATATAGACTCAGCACAGCATAGCACATCTTGGCATCCTACAAAGACAAGATTTAGAGCTTAGGTGAGGTGATTTTGTTTTTCATTAGAGGATTTATAAAAAAGCAGCAAAGTTGTGATACCTGGATAGAAAGTGGTACTTATTCACGTTAGAAAAGAAATTACCTACTGGAAAATTTGAAATTAAATATTGGTGATCCAGGCCCTGACACAAACTTTTTGTTGTTTGAGAAATTAGCTGATTTGTATTTTGTTTACCCTTACGACATTTTTAATACAAGTTAAATAATCACCTCCCAAAAAGTACTGGAGGTTTACTTACAAGATCTAGTTTCAAATTCTTCAGTTAGCACATGAAGTAGAGATTCCCAGGTTATGTATTTTAATATATAACATACATTGTCTGCTTAAACCGCAGCAAATATAAAATAAAAAAGGGATTAATTTGACATTGGAGAACTCTGGAGAACTTAAAAAAAAAAAAAGGTAAGGAGAACAAGGTAAACCATGAAGAGGGGACAAATTGTGGGAATTTTTCTTGCTCCTCCAGTTTCTAATGTTCTTATGTGAAACCTCATTAAAACATACTCACTTCCTTATATCATGTTTGGTGTTAATGCTAGTGCTTGTTTACTGAAGACTTGAACAAGCACCTTGTTATTGGGCAAGTTCTTATTCTTAAACAAATAAAGAGGTTCCAAAGTTTTTTGAAACAAAGAGTGATTCATGGATGAAAAAAGAGCAGGTAGGGTACAAGATATGATCCTCAGTGTGATAAATTCAACCTAATCTGGCTTTATCCTGGCATTATCCTGACAGTCAACTTTTTCACCAGCCAGACATGTATTTAGTTACCTCACAAGAAAGCAACTCCTGTGAAGCGACAAGTCAGAAAACCAAGTAGAAGGCAATCAGTCTAAAAGCGATGTGCTAATCATCAAAATAGTCTGATTTACCATAAGCCATTAAAATGTTTTTAGGATGAGGGTTGTTTGTGGGAAAAATCTCTCTAGCAGGGTAGCCTCTGTGCCCCCGTGGTTGAAATCAGGAAAGAGAATGTTTCTGCCTTTCGCTATGGGACTGGAAACAGGAGAGTTATTATCATTGACACAACAGCTTCTGCTACTTTAGCACAAGATGTTCTTAAATGAAACAAAAATTATGTTTAATATGCCTACAACAGGAAGCTCTTATTGTTGCAGTTCCAAATGATTTCATGTCTGTGGTTGGGAGATATGTATTTCAAATTGAAATTCTTTTTGTTCTTTATTTTGCTTTTTACTTTGTCATTTGTAAAATCATCAGAACTGAAGTTGCTGTTACGCTAATGTGTTGTTTTCTTAATAACAGTTATTGCCAAGAATTTATTCCAGTATACTTTAGACTGAAGTTTCCAAAACCAAGGGAATTCAAGACGATAGCCGGGATGACAAAAAGTGATGATTTCATAGAACAAAAACCTGCCATGATGCTTTTCCAGCAGAAGGTTTTTTTGGTCCTTTTTGCAGCCTGATCATTTTGTTAACATCCTTGCTGTTTATAAAGAAAGATAAAACCACTATTAGCTTTTCTTTCAACTCTTTACATCTGCTGCCTCATTGAAGCTGATAGGCAGAATGTCTGTGTAACCAAGGCAGGACAGTTGCCTTGCCCAGCTCTTAGAAACCTGTTGCAGAAACAGCTCTTTCACAGACACAGATGAGATCTGAAAATACAGGGGAATGTTGTGTATGTAGCAGCAGAAGTATCAGATGACATGGTGGTAATCTGTGACGATCACAGTAATATCCCTTCATTAAATATATTTCAAATTGCCACTGCCTTCCCAGAGAATTATATAGTAGCACTAGATAATGCCTAGTTCCTATTGAACTAACTAAAGACACAGTGTATGACTGCCTAATTTTAATATTTCTGGGGTTTACATGGTTTAAACTCTTTAATGTGTACATTAAACTGTATCTTCCACACATAACACAACACTCAGATAAGTTAAGCACATTCATTTTTTTAGAACTGGTCTTTAACATCTGCCAAGAAGATGATTTAAAATATTTTGCCTGCAAACACTGGATAATTTCCAGATGAGTTTGGTTTTCTGTGTTGAGGAAGACATAATTACTAGTACAGTGTGATACAGCGCAGGTATTCAGATCAGCAACTGGTGACAAGCATCTGGTTATTGAGCAAAATACCATGGAAAGATAGCTGCGTACCACCTTATCACAATTACACAGAAGCTGGAAAACGTCAGCAATAGGCTGAAGTTCAAGGCTCCCATTGATAATATTTTCAATTAATAAATCACTACTTAAACAGAAAACTACACCCCCCTCCTTTTCGTACTAAAACAGCTTTTTCTTTTCACTGTTTGTTCTTTCATTTATTTACCCATGACATTCTGATTGATATGATAACACAGAAATAACCTAGTCAGGTGGCCACAAAACCGTTTTCTTCAAGGAGAGCTCAGTGACAAAGCATGGGAAGTTCAGCTCCTGACAACAGAAAAGCTGTACTTGAGCAGGGACTGACTTCTACTAAAAAGTATTTTAGCAGAAATCTGTGAATCAAAAAACCGAGGGTTTGGTTTAGGGTGTCACCAAGTGATATAATGGAAGTGTTACTGATAGAGCTGTGAAAAAAAAATCAGGCTAGATTAAAATTAGAAACTTTATTACATTTGAGGAATACACAACTTGGATACACAGCAAAAAACGTGATGGCTCAGCAGTTTCTTAGGAGAAAGTTTCCCTCTCTAACGCATATACTCAGTCAGTGTTCAAGAACATTTATTTCTTCTACTCTCGTACTTACCCAGGATAATGAAAGGAGAGTACATAACTAACACAGGAGCTGGGCTGAAGTTACATAAATGCTTGCTTATAAAATGCTCTGAGATACTCAGAAGGGAGAAACTTTAGAAGAGCGAAGCACTTCTATATATGAGGATGACTTGGGAAACATCCTTTGCCTGCCTCTGCTTTGGTTTCGATACAATGCCTGTCTGTAAACACCCACCTGCAAAGTATTTGAACCCCAGAACTAAACAGGGTAACATTTTTCAGAACAGTTCTGCAGTGTTTAACGAGACTTTACTTTAAAGATTAACAATGTGACATTTTAAAATATTTGCTTATTAAAAAGGCCGGGTACCCTCTTCAGGCACAGGGGACAGACTTGGAGATGAAAGGGATGAAAAATGAAGCCCCCTACCTCCCCATGCTGCAGCTGTGGTGCAAAGAATGTTCAAATTTGCAGCATCCCCCTTGAAAGTGATGACAGTACGAACCAGAGCCTTTTCTTTGGAGAGGTGATGGCTGTTTCTTGTGGCGTGTTGTTTGTGAGTAGTAGGCTTCTTGCATCTTGGCATTACACATGGAACTCGTCAAAAGGTTTCTTCGTATGAGACAACCATTACCTTGGCTAATGTGCTGGGGCTTGGAGCAGGACCTCTAGACCTAAGCTAGTGGAAGAGTTGAACTCTACTCCTGGAGTAGCAATAGACCATATTCCATTTAGAGCTGAACTGGTGATAGGTGCTCTAGGGCTCAGTGAAACCCCAGACTGTGTGATCTTGGTATGGCCCTACTAAGAAGGGAACTGGATTCTTCTTTCCCTCTCTCCCACTCCCAGCAAATCTCCACCTGTCCGCTCATCTAGGAACAGGTCTTCAAAAAGAGTGATCAGATAGCAGCCAAAAATTATGTAACTATTCATTATTTAATTTTATTTTAAGGAAAACTTGAAAAAATATGTCCATTTCTAAAATCTTTAAGGTTTCATCATAAGTATGGACCTCAGCTATCTAGTAATTCTTTGCACTTATATAGTCTTCCCCTCAATAATCCATTTTTCTAAAGCATAAAAAATTCTTTCACAAAAAAAAATATGGTAATGTTTGTTTATTTATAGGGCTCAGCCTTCTCTTTTTGGTGCCCATGAGGATTTCTTTTTGGATTCAACAGGATGGGGACTGTAGCCCTGAAGGGAATCATCTATCCTCTCAGGGTTTGCAGAAGGTGTGCTCAAGGCTGCAGGAGGAAGGGGGTTAGACAACTTAGACCTGTTGTTTGTATTTGCTTATTCTCCCCGTAGGTACGTGTTTTCCTTCATCTGCAGGTACCTGCCTTTGTGAATGAAGCCCAGGACAGAGCTCCAGCTCCTCCTTCCATAAGTCTCCAACCAGCTGCTATTTAAACTAACTCCAATTCAAGGTTTCTAACTAAAGACCTTGTTGAGGGAGGGATTTGAAGGCACCAATTTACTGTTGTCAGCAACGAATCCACTACAACGGAGCAAAACCACAGAATCCCACTGTTAAAACAACAGACTGTATTTCTATGGCATTGATTTTTTTCGGTCTTACCAACTCATCTGAGTTGCCTTCCACTTTCAAAACTGACAGCGAGAAACAGGATGTCCCTCATTTCTCTTGCCTGAAAAATGAGGCCTCTGCAAAGTTAAAAAATTCAGCAAAAACCACAGACCACAGTTAGAAGCAATGAATTACTGACCCAGAAAATACTTGCAGAGCTGACAGTGGTTTTTGTGTTAACAAGTACTTATTATCAATTACAACCATCTAAACTATCAGAATCTCTATGCTACACCTAACAATCGTATTTCCTTACATTGGGCGTGATTCTGCAAGTTTTTGCAAGATATGCTTATCTGTATGCACACAAGTGGGCTCAGGAAAAGCCATGATACTGTGCTCAAAGATAACCCTGCAAGCAGTCAGGTATTTGATTTTAAATTACAGTTTTAATAGTTCAACACAGACATGCAGGGTATTTTTCCATGGTAGAGAAGCCCCCATTAAGTGGACTCATTAAAGACACAGTTTGTTACTCACTGTGTTTAGCTGTAAATCTGAAGGCATGTAATTTTAAAATAACCCTTTTGCAACATAACAACAGTGTTTACAGGGTAACTTTCTACTTTGGCAGGAAGGTGGCTAGGGTTTTACTCTTTTCTCAGACCAAAGGCCACACTGCTTCTAAGAACTGTCTTATTTTTTCTCATTAGTGGTGAGAGAAATATTTTCACCTTTCAGCAGATGACACAAAGTTTGGAGACAGTGAGCATAATTATCCTTATTGATAAGTGGTGTAAAAAGATGTTCAGAGAAATGAAGCAACTTGTACAAGGACAAATTGGCAAGATTATCTCTTTTTTGATACCTGACTTAGTACAACAAAGGGGGTCAACTGTGTCCTGTTTAAGTGATCATATCCTTGGCTCTACAAAGTCTGACAGCTGCCTGTAAATGTCGGTTATAACCCAGGCTTACAACATGTCTCACAATTACAAGAGATTGAGGGAACACTTAAGGAGAGTTCATTCCTAAAAGATATTCCAACATTTTAGGCAAGTAAAACCTTTTGCATTTTGTTTTTTTACAGACTCAGGTTTCAAACAAATAATCACACTGCCCTTGTTCCCTCTTGTTATTATCTGTTTTACAAATTAAAGTGTCTATTGAAGATGTTTATCAGTAGTTGTATGATTCTCTTAGAGAAAAACAAAGGTGTGAAAAGGCTGAGGAAGACCTCAAGTGGTCATCTTTCTGTCCTGAGGCAGGATCAGCTATTTCTGAACCATTCCTGATATAGTCATAAAACATCCCTGATTCTGTTCTTACAGTTGTTGACAGAGAAGTTTGGCAAACTCCTGACATAACCTGTTCCTAACTGTCTTCACTGTTACAGAATATGTCTTTGTGTCTAAGTTAGGTGCACTAGTTGGCAATTTAAGCCCAGTATTTTGCTCTATCCACAGTAGATGTTATTACCTCCTCTTTTCGCAACAGCCTTTTGCATATTTAAAGGCTGTTATCATGTCTGCCCACAGTCTTTCTTCTCTTTAAGAATAAAAAAATGCTGTTCTTTCCTCACGGGTCATGTTCTCTAGACCTTTGACCTGTTTCTAGCTCTCCTCCGCACTGTCTCCAGTCAATCTGCATTTCCCTTGAGAAACGGCTGAGAGCTTGCCTGCAGCCCATGAAGTGAAAGGATTATTCCCTCTGCCTCAGATGTGAAACTTCTGTCTGGACATGTCAATAAGTTTGGGGTTTATTTTCTGCTTTGTGCACAGTTTATAATCAGTTTTAATAACCAATGCCTTGTCTGAAAACCTGCATCCTACCATTCATTTCCCAATTATTTCTCCTGAAGCGTAGTATTTTGTAACTTACTCACATAAATCCGTTTGTCAATAACATGTTGAATTTGAATCCTGGTTCTCAAAATAACTGGAACACTGGCTGGTATTAAATCCCAGACAGACTTTTTTGAAATCCTACCTCATACATAACTACACAGCGTGACAGTAAATCTGCAATAGCTACACTCTGGGCTTTCCAATTAACATCAGCCTTTCCCTAACAAATATTGTACCTAAGGTTTTTTTACTAATACAGGTCGTGCAGACAGAAGACGTCCTACCCAATTTCGTGTGATGCATACCTCTTTGTTTCTCAAAAGCTGTTACTTTGTCATAGATACAAATAAAACTTGATTGTTCTTGACAAATCAGCACTAGCTGTTATTTATTTGTGTGTTATCTTTAGGATGCTTATAATGAATTGATTTTTTATTTTAGCATTTTCCAAAGATTTGGGTTAGACTGACCAGTCAAAACCAGCCACTCATTTGCTCCTTTCCATCACCTGGAACCTCACCCAGCCACAAATCGTTCCCTGAGCGCCATGGGAGGTTTTCTCCCCCACCCAATCTAATTCAAACATGTAGTCCGTATAAACACCCTCTTCTTTTCCTGATCCAGGCTGACTTTTTCTCCCTTTGTCACTCATCTTAATTGTATCAGCTTTCTTACCCTATCAGTCTTCCTACCAAAGGCATAACATACATTGGCCTTCATTGTGTTCCTGTTGTTAGCGTTCCCTTCTGACTTTCTTCTTACTAAAAATGTGATTACAGAAATTTCCTATTTGCCCTTTAAATTTCTTGTGCTTTATTTTTACCCTATTCGATGCTTGAACTATTTCTTGAAATAAATCCTCTGGGTTTTTACATACTTTTTGCTTATCTATTCTTTATCCTGAGCTTTAGGTAGAAAGATTGTCTCTTGCTATACTTCCCATATTTTCTCTGTGATTTGTAGTTTGCACTTCCACTCTTAGTTTTGTCAAGAAACCACCAATTTCTCATGGATCTTTAGAGGTCCTGAAATAGAGACAATTTTATACATGCAATTAGTATGCACACTAGTTCCTGCAGTGGGGTTAATTTCTACTGCCATTGGCCTTGCTTCCACCATGCTGGGGGCTGATACCCTAAAGATTTAGGTAAAGTGATAGGAAGATTACTTTTCCCCCCTCCTCTCCCTTCACCCCAAGCTCTTTCCAGTCCCGAGCCTCTTTGCAATAATACCTCTCATCCTGCAGTAGCAGTTGGAGTGTCTTGAACATACCTGCCTTATCCTTGCACACCTGTTCTCACTCAGTCCTTGCTTTAGCTCTGCAATCCGTCCTGTTCACCTGCACAGGCTGATTCCGAAATAATAGGATCAAAGTGTAATTCAGGTGGGAATGGAGGGCTGTGGTGGGCTTTAATCCAGCCCATTTAGGGCTGTTTACAGCCTTGTCTGGTTTTGAAAATCTCAAGGGATGGAGTGTCTGCAGCTTCTGTGAGCAGCTGGTTCCAGTGCTGAACCACTCTTACTGTGAAATATTTTTTCCTTCTATCTGGCTGGAATTTCCCTTGCCGCCACTTGTGACCATGACCTCTTGCCCTTTCTCTGTACAAATGTCAGCAAAAGAGACCTTATTAACTCTTCTTGTGTGTTGAGGGCTGTTGAAGCTTTAAAGACATGCAGAATCCAGGCCTGGTCTGTGTGGACTTGTTAGTCATTATTTCCTTCACTCTGTATTTCAGATAGTATTGCCTTAAGTACTGGCGGTTGTTTCAACCAACCCATTAAATTGGAAAAAAGTAAAAGGTGAGGAGGCATGATGTGATGATACTTCTGGCTAGTGCCAATACTGCTCTGAAAGTGCTGAGGTAGAAGGAAAATGTAGCCTTCCACTCTAAAATCAAAGATATGCAATTTTCCAGCTGAAGGTTTCCCCAAAACTCCAAGCAGGCATAGCAGCAAAGCATACAGGAGCATTAAAAAAATAAAATATAGGGACCTGTAATTAGTTAATGCATTATGCAGGGTGGATAATTTCTCTGGGTATCTTATTTCCGATATTTGGTAAGAAACAGAGCTAACAGAAGTGGGATTCAGGGAGCAGAGACAAAAGAAGAACCCAGTGTGCTGGAAAGCAGAGAGCTATATAACCTTTTCCTTCTATTAATTTCTCTCTAGTTATGAGAACGTTGCTCTTTTTCTCTCTGCACATGTTTGAATAGCAACTGCTGATGATAACGGCTGCTTTTTTCACATGAGGGACTCTGAGCTTTAGAAAGGAGACTGCATGGCATTATTTCAGAACTGAGGTTAGATTAAGAGGATAGTCATGTTTTCTGTTGAGTGGTAGTATATTAAGAGATGATAACTATCCCCTGGTAGGGCGATGAGGGTGAACCTCAGTGACACTTCTCAGGCACACTATCCTTCTTGTCCCTCCACTGAGGGATAAGAATGTCCTGCAGTAAAGTGATTTGTTATTTTTAGTTAATTTACTAACTAATAGGTTAAAATATTATATAAAATATTAACAAGTGATGAGTAGATCCCAGAGACAAATAAGGCACGGTCATTGTCTTTCAGCAAACAGAGGAAGCTCTGGGGAGTTGCAGAGGGGTAGTGATTGGCTTTTGTAAGAAAGACTTTCTGTTGGGAGTCTCTTGTTGGCTGAACACTACTTCAGACATAAATCAGGATATTTCATGGGTCCTTGGTCTCTTCTGTAGCTGTTTAGTTCCATTGCCTAATAACTCAGACTCTACAACTCCATATATGGCAGAATATATGTATATGTGCATACAGATATATATAGCCACTGCCAGAGGGTACTCACTGGGGCTACCACTTATGGCTTATGATCAGACTGAATGCGATTTCTATGAATTAGGAAACCCTTGAGCATCAGGCAGCAGTGTTCCTCAGGAACTATCATGTAATCCATACTCCTTGCTGTGAAAAAAATGAGCAAATAATGGCTGCTAAAGTCCAGATCACCAGGTTGCCTTGGTTCCCATTTCACCCAACCCTCTCTTAGCAGTATAATATCCCAGAGGACTGTTACCAACTTTCATCGCTACCCGTTCTTGCCTTCTTGGCTCTTCAGGGTGTATGCTGTGTGTCTTGGAACTCTTAGCTATCAGGCATTGGTGCACAGCATGTACTGTCAGGAATTTGTAGTTCATATAAATCCCTAGTGACATGTTTGAATGCCTTGCATAGGATGCATTGGGTTTAAAGAAGATAAATGCGAGGGTAAAAATAACCGTGGAACTCCCTTTAAATCATATCATCCAACCTGGTATGTACTACAAGCTTCTGAAATATGGGATTTCTGAGTATTTATATCATGCTAATAGGGTACTGGTTGATAACAAGTAGCCAAATTTTGGAATAAGAAATTCCCTTTTGATTCAAATGGGTATAAAAAAGCAATGTTTCCATGGATTATTTTTTGAAAAATTGCTGAAACTTACTGTTTCAGTAAGGTCAAAGCACATGACTTTGATTTTACTGCAGTTCTGATTATTCCAAGTGCTCATTTGGGTTGCTTCCATGGAAAATTCAACAAAACAATGAAGACAATTTCATATTCTCTGATGAAAGAATGTTTAAAACACATATAGCCAAATTCAGTTGAGTTTCAAAGCGAAATAACATTAGAGCACTTGGAATTGTTTACTCATGCTGTGGTCTTCCTTTTAAAACTTACCACAAAGGCTTCGTAGCAGAATAAATAAACTGAATTATAGTTGCATCATCTGAGATCCATCACAGGTAAACAGCTATCTAGCAAAATAATTAACCACAGGTTTTTACGTTATACCAAAACCTGTTGTTGTGACGCAGAAATAATGGCAGTTTAAACTGCTTCCAGTCTACAGAGCAGATATTTCAGCACACATCTTCTGGATGAAGGTATGTATAAGGAGTGTATAAAACCTGTAAGATTTATGATCTTCCCAAACTAAATGTTAGTAGTTAAAGTGTCTGCTTGATGTAATAAAAAAACATCCCAGTTTGCCTGGTATTTTTTTGCTAAGAGTATTTGATATGAAGCCAGACTATCAAAATGCCAGCAAAGTCCTGAGCACTGTTGCCCAGACTCCTGATACCTGACTGAAGACAGGCATGTTCAAAAGTGTGTGTGGACGTGCATATCTGCATGCACAAATGTTTCTTGTGAAAGTGTGGCACTTTGTTTGACATTAATCTCAAAACAAATATATCTGCTTCATTTCTACAAACCTGGTTACTGAGCCTTTCAACTTGCTTTCTATTTCAAACAACATGTCAGATGTTGCTCCTTTCCTGCTGGAAATGGAAGAGAGCTCGTTAGCTACTTTGGAAAAGTGAGTGTGTTCTTTTCTCATAAGCTGCATTTTCAACAGTTGCCATTACTCACATTGTCCAAACACGCTGGAAAAGAGATCTCAGTGTGTAGGTCTGTTCTTTATACTCAGGTGTCACTGAATGACTTCCATTTTCTGTGGCATGAATTCACCCCAAAGCATTTCAGCTTGCACTGACTGGCAAGGAACAGAATAACTACGATGTTCCTACTGCTGTCTGTATCTAAATTGCTCCCTCAGAGTTTCTGAGGAATTCAGATTGCTGTTCACTGATGTAATTGTCAAAGGATAGTGGATGTGGAAATCACCCCTTACACTCTCAGAACTACACAGAAATGCAGATTATTTACATGAAAAACTGGAATCTAGTTTCTGGTTTTATTTAGGAATGTCTTCTTCACATTTGCTTGTCTTCTTATTAACACAGTAATTTACTTGTAAAAGTTTGTCTTAGAAAACATTCTAAGTAGGAAAAAGCATACAAAAATAAATGTTAAAACCTTCAGAAGGATGGAGGAGCTGTGACAGGTCTTGATGAAAAAAAAAAAAAAAAAGAAAAACAGCTCCAGAAAGGGAGCAGAAAATCATTGGTCAAAAAAAGAAAAGACATTGGCTAGAAGAGAGAACTAAACAAAAAGCAAGCTGTGAAGTTCAGGAAGGGTTAAAAGAAGGTGAAGACTCCTTCAGCAAACAGAAGTTTGTGCAGACATGGGAATCATAGAGAAATTCTGCTTTGGCCAAAGATAAATGCAGGAAAGGAGGAAGTAAAATGCCAAAAACTTTGCCAAAATGTTGCTCAACTTCTTGTAATTTGGGGACTTGACCTGCAAAATATCAGGTCAGTTGAACAACTTTTTTTTCCTCCAAGCACTGCATAAAGGAACCACAGCAAAAAGCAATGAATGGAGCTTAACTCTGGAGTTTGGATACAAATCAGGATGTGGTGAGGTCTGTTTATCAGAGTCTCGGATGTCTGATGTTCTGCTATTACATTAAGGATATAGTTGAAGTAGCTACCATGTAAGGATTGTGCAATGACTGGTATGAAGTGACCTCAGTGATCTCCATCCCGTTCCTGTTAGGTCTTTGTAAAAAACTCCCTTTGTCCCACTTAGTGGAACCAGCTTGGGGTTGCTTTTCTCATGCCAATCCAGTCTCTTCTACTGTTGCATGTGGGCAAGAAGATTTTGAGAAGGGCCTAACTGGGGCATAGGTTGATATCTGCTCATTTTGCATGAATGTGTTGAAGAAGGTGTAAGGGAGTGGCGTGTGAGACTCCTGTTGGGAGAAGGTAACAGAGAAAGTAGCAGTGATATCATGACGATGAGGCCAGGTAAAAATTATCTTTCTTATTCTGCACTAACTTACAAAGCAAGGAAGATAGATAACTTGAAAAGCTTTCCTGTGGTTTGCTATGTCTGTCCTTTTTGATCAAGATAATGTCAGAATCGGGCACGCTAACTAAAAAGAAATGTTGTTTTCAGAGATTTGTGGGGTTTGTTGAGAATAGTTCCTCCCCAGCTCCACAGCAAGGCTGTTATTTTAGCCTAATTAGAAGCACTGTTAACATAGGATCATTTCTGATTAGTACAAAATGCTTCCTGCCTCTTCACTAGAAAATTTCAAGGAAAAGCTCATTAAAGCAAGTTGAAATAAAGGTGGGTAAGTTTGTTGACTGGCTTAAAAACTAGAGACAATAAAGGAAGAAACAGAAGTTAGCAAAAACGAACTTTGTTGCTGCTTGACTTAAAAGACCATTATTTCAATGGCAATCAAAAAAGGCATTTCTACCCTTTTGTTCATATAAGAATAGATTTACATGGGGGGCTGGTCAGTGTTTGTTGCAAAATTTCTGTTTAGATAACTATAATGCTGTAAGGTCAGTAGTGTCTCAGAACTACATCACACTAATAAATTTACTCCCACAAATCCACTTTGCCAGTAAGATTTACTTTTATTCTTGTTTTACAGATATCACAGATTTTATGATCTAGCCAATCTCACACAGCATATCTGAAAGCAAGCGATCAAGAAGCAGGCTCTGAGAGCCTTGCTATCTGTCCTGAGTGCTTTGACATAAATCAATCATCCTACTCTTTCTCTGTGCAAAAAGTTTACTTGAGAGAGGCTGTAATAGCACAAAGTGCTCTTAGAAAAAGACAGTAATTTGTCATGGAAGCGACAGGGTGGGTACTGAAATGCGAGGAAATGCAAAGCGAGCCACTGTATCTGTATCATCTGATATGCAATGAGTTTCCTGTGGTGGAGGCTGATCCACGTCAGACCTACATCTGCCAGCTTGTCTGTATAAGAGCAGACTGCAGTTTTATTAGTTTATATACCAACAGCTTATTTTTAGAAGCTGTCAGCAGTCAGTCAGAATAGCAACAAATATGACCAAATGCAGCACGGTTAGTAAAAGTTATTTGTAGTCCACCTGTTTCTCAGTGGTTTCCTTCATATTAGTGTTTCATAAAGAACAGAAAGACCCTAGCACATGACTTACAGGTCCTGCGCTCGATAAAATCCCAGAGCAAGGGGAACACCGGCTTCCTCCTGGGCAATAGCTGAAGTCTGTGCAGTGCAGTCTGTAACTGACAGTTAATGTCTCTGTTTCTAATGAAACGTATATATATTTCTATATATAGCTCGCTCTCTCTTTGTGGTATCCTCAGTCCTTCCTGTCTCCTATATATATATGAAACTAAAATTGAAACCTGGTCTGTGAAGAGACTGAACAACGCAGCAGTTTTATATCTTATCTGGTAATTTAGCAGAAAATGTAATAGAAATCCTGGGTTAAGAATTTTTCTCTGTATTTGAATGGAATGTATTTGAATGAATGTATTTGATTGTCTTGCTTTACTGTGTTAAATAACAGGGTTAAAACAAATCCTGAGATTCTATTGCTTTTCTCACGCTTCAGTGTTCAGGATGTTCTCACCATTTTGAAACCATTTTTACCTGTCAAATAGCAGTTGATAAACCCCTGGTGGATTAGGGTCATGCTCTACACAGGCAGCTTTCTACGCACTGTACAGAGAACAAGTCTTAAATTCTCATGAGGAAGAAAGAGTTTTGATTACTGAAGGATTAAAGCATAGGAATCTTTTCTGTAGATGTGACTGCACTATCTGGGGAAGCCAAATGTCAAACTGAAATGTAACTGTATGGATGCTATATACTAGAGGTTTTGTAATGTGTGTGATTTGAACCACACACTATGCAGTATCAGGAAAAGTGAGTACTAGGTATTCAAGGAATTAACTAAGTGAAAGTGTCAAAAAATTGTTAAGAAATCATCACTGAGTAGAGAGGTGCTCCAAGTGGGACTGCAGAGTCAGGTGTTAGTTCTAGCTGTATTCCAGACATACACCAATGAGGTGGAAGCATGTATGGAAGTCATAGAAAATAAGTCATGATCTCTCAAGAGGTCAACAGTTCCAAGCCCAGACCAATGTGCTCATGCTGCTCCCTACAGCTACAGACCAGTCGCCTCTTAACATGGGCAACCTCCTCAGCACATCCTCAGCCTCCATAGACAACATGCTCCAGTACTGCAGGAGGTTCGTGATGCTTGGTCCTATCTGAAGTCAATGTGGAAAACAGATTATTCCCCTCCTGCTGGCTTTTCCGTATCTGAAGACTGTTATCACGTAGTCTTCTGGTATTCTCATTTCTAGACTGAATACTGTTAACATTTTCAAGTTCTGCACATAGGTCATGTTTCTAGGTGTTTTTGTTTTCTAGTCTTTTTTTTTTCTTCTCTGGATTCTCTTCACTCACTCCACAGTTGTTTGAAAAGGGGAGAAAGGAAGAGGAAGAAGGAAATTCCCTATATTTCCCCAATACAGACAAGATATTTGAGGCGGAGTTTTACGAAGGTCAAGTAAAATTACTTTGTGAGTCTTACAGTCTTCCTGTTCATAGAGCCACTGTTTGCCTTTTTCACAAGAGCGTGACACTGCTGATTCACGTCTGTTTACGACCTGTTGTAAGGACCAAACCCTTTTGTTCTAAACCGTTCCCTAGACCACTTTACTCCACCTTGAACTGGTACAGTTGATTGTCCTTCGACAAAAAAAGTCTTATATTTGGATAAGTTTGTTGTATCTGACGTTGTTTTCTCAGGACTTATTACTTTAATTTACCAAGTTAATCTTGCATTCTAATACTGTCCTCGAATGCACTGGCAGTCCCTCCTGGGGACATGGCCAGCTAGCTCTGGGCCTCATGGGGAAGCTGGGGAAGGACTTTTTACTAGGGCATGTAGTGATAGGACGAGGGGGAATGGCTTTAAGCTGGAAGAGGGCAGGTTTAGATTAAATATTAGGAAAAAGTTTTTCACTTTAAGGGTGATAAGGCACTGGAACAGGTTGCCCAGAGAGGTTGTTGAAGCCCCGTCCCTGGAGGTGTTCAAGGCCAGGCTGGACGTGGCCTTGGGCAACCTGGTCTAGTGAGAGGTATCCCTGCCTGTGGCAGGTGGGTTGGAACTCGATGATCTTCAAGGTCCCTTCCAACCTAAACCATTCTATGATTCTATGATTCATGGATCTTGATGAGAACAGAATAATTCATAAGGCAGAGCACAGTGTTATATACTTTGGGTTTGTTTTTCTTGTCCGTATGAATAAATTAAACACATTGGAATTTTTTCCAGCATCAACACCAACAGCGTAGGCTCTGTCCATATCACTAAACTCCAGCACACGGTACCTGCATCCAAACTGTGTGTTTATTGGGTCTGAATCTGTATTAGCTGCTGACCAGTATCTGGGGATCATCTAAGAGGGTAATCTTTATCCCACCCAGAACTGTGCCAGAATGATTTAATTGTCTGGGTAATACGTTCCCCTGCATGGGAATGTCCTCTGGTTTTCTGTTTAATTTACTAATTTACAAGAGCATGTAGTGATAGGACAAGGGAGAATGGCTTCAAAATGGAAGAGGCTGGATTTAGATTAGATATAAGGAAGAAATTTTTCACTATGAGGGTGGTAAGGCATTGGAACAGGTTGCCCAGAGAAGTTGTGGAAGGTCCGTCCCTGGAGGTGTTTAAGGCCAGGCTGGATGGGGCTTCAACCAACCTGGTCTAGTGGGAGGTGTTCCTGCCTGTGGCAGGGAGGTTGGAACTAGATCATCTTTAAGGTCGCTTCCAACCTAAACCATTCTATGATTCTATGATTGTCTTTGCCACTGTGTTAGCAGTCAGGCAAATGTAACCAAAGCTCTTACCCAGGCATCTGAAACCTGATGGCATGGTCCCTGCTGCTTGCAGGTCTGTAAGCACTGATGCTCATATTTGAAGAGAGCCATCAAGACAAGGAGAGCTCCATTCTGGCACTGTAAAGAGGATGTCTACCTGCCTGCCTGCTGATGTAAAGCAGTAAGTTACCTTTTAGGCTTAATCTGAACCAAAATCTTTCCAGAGTGAACTGTTTAAAAACAGGCAAAAAGCTAACAGAAAACAACAAAGAGAAGAACTGCTCCAGCTGAATGGCTCAGTGATCCCAATTACAGCACACACACAGGGTATCGGCATGTACAGAAAGTGTTTCAGTCATTCAGAAGAGTCTGCACCAAGAAAGAGCTGAACTCACAGGGCTGATGAGGAAGAATGGTTTACGCTCCAGTGTATCTAGTTGGATATGTTGTTCTTATTAGCTGTACCACTTATTTCTGAAAGATTACATTAGCATTTGTCAGCTGAAGGACAGCATAATGTTTCTTTTTTCCCTTGTGATCAATCATTCATCAATGAATTAAATGCAGTACAAGATTGGGCATGAACTCCCAACACTGTGTTTGGCACCAACAGGGCAGTTCTGTAATCTCCACTGCTGTTGTTTGTTGGTTCGTTAGAGACAGAAGATTGCTCTGTTTATCCAGTTTCTTGTACTGGAGCCTATCCTGGTACATTTCAGGTTATGCAAGTACTTACAGAGTGAAGAAGGCAGGATTTCATAAACATGCACTTGCAGGCTATGCAAAAGGCTTTAGTCCTTTTTAGCCAAAAGGCACCAGCCCCTGTGGTGCTCAGGGCCAAACTCTAGATTCTGAAAATACCATTCAGCAACCGTGAGAACTTCAAAGTGCATAAAGATTATAGCTTTTGGAAAGCACCAAGAGCCATGTGAGGGCTCGGAAAGCTCCAAGTTTTTCCATCAGCCCTACCTAGATCCTTTCATGAGCATGCAATACAGTGTATGTTACAGACGATTTAACTAGGTTGAGCATGGTGCACAGCCAGGCAATAACTCGTGTCACCCATCATACAACCAGGAGTCAATATGGGGCTTCACAGCTTATCTCATGAAGAACAGGATCCTGGAAAGCCCTGCCCTGATAAAAGCTTAGAGGTGACAGTAGACAGTCTCCCACGTTCTCAGCCGAAACCACATGCAAACTCTCTGGGGCTGACAGGGAGTACTGACAAATTCCACCTCTCCTACACATTGCAGTTGACAGGTGTTTGTGAACTCCACGCCTCCATTCTTTACAGCAGGGCTGTTCAGTGATTTCTGCTTAGATGACATTTTAGTCCTCTTCCAAACACTATTTCTTTCCAGACACCTAGGCACTGAAGGGCTCTGATGCTGAGGGACCACCTACCTGCAGGAAAGCTAGCCAAGCCTCCAGGGTATGGGATACCCGGCTGCAAGCTACTGCTCATTTCTCCTCTTGCTATGGATTCAACTCCAACTGTTTTTTTATTTAAACAAATGCCTTTACAACTGTGATACAGTCATTCTTTTTGATTTTGGCTGAATTAAAATTTCTTTTCCAGATGGAAAAGGGAGCAAGTTCAACAGGACAGATGGAAGGAACACAATTCTGCCACAGTTCTGCCACAGTAGGGGACAAAATAAAGTCTTCATGGGGATATCAGTGCAGAGCCACACAGGCAGAGGGAGAATGTGGACCTACCTCTCTACACCCTGTGTAAAATGTCTAACAGTTGCCTATTGCCCAGAATGGGACTGTCACCCACTTCCTCCTTCATTATATGAGGACAAGTTTCATTGGTTACTTAATTCTGCACTGGGGGTCAGGATGCTGAAACTTACAGAGTGGGGAAAGAGAACAAAACAGTGCATGCAGCATAGGGATCCACACACAACGTATAGGATGGGCAGTAGGACAATCATGTTTTCGTGGTGTGTCCATGCATGCTAGGATGTCCGTACTTTGCTCTACGTGCCTTTCAAGGATCTGGCAGCTTGCTCGGAGCTTGTTTAGGATACTCTGCAGCCTGGTCTGCCCTGTGTGGTCAAAACATCCACTTCTAAACATTTTCTATTAGTTTGTTTGGGTGATGGATTGTTTCAGTTTCACTGGATGTTACATTGAGATAACTACTGTTACTGATATGATGTACAGGGAGTTCTTCTAACAATCACTGAAATGTGGCTAGTGCTACATACTCAAACTTCTCAAATGTATACATACAGACTGAAAGCATATTCTGGAGGGAAGAAACCCTGACTTGGGTCAAGAGTTGAACATGCCTTGCATCTAAACACTGGAGTGAATCCATGAATTTTGCTTATTACCAGTTGACAAACTGATTTTCGTCTGAGTCTGTTTTCAAGGCTTGCAAAGAAAGATGTTCACTATGTAGCAGAGTGGGTCACATATTTTCTAATGGGCTTGTTTTCTGCTGAAAACTCTGGAGAACACCAATGTTTATATGTCATTTCATGCCAACTAATAGAAGGGTCAGTTTCTCTGTCCAGTCTTCTATTGCTCAGTTACCCATGAGCACCCTGGATTATTTGGTGTTTAGGGAGTCAAAAAGTGTGGGAACAGGACCAGGAATTCATTTCTTACTCTCTCAGAATCTTGTCCATTTTTGGTTGTAGCTTTTTTTTTTTTTTTTCTTTTTTTTTTCTTTTTTTTTTTTCCTTTCTGGAGACAATTTCACAGCTGTGTTTTGGTTTCTTTCAGAAGAGAAAATTATGCTTTGTATCCAGTTCTGCTATTTACCTGCAAAGTAATCAAGAGACAGGAACATGTTGGACTAGACTCACATCTTGAAAAACACGAGTTAGGCTCTAAAGGAAATAAGCAAACATTAAAATAAAATTCCTAGTTGGCCCTTTTTTTTTTCTTATATGCTGTTGCTCACACATTAATACATTTGCAGAAGTTGGTCTGGAATCTATTTTAAAATGAAATGTTTTGATTCTCCCAAAATAGGATTACTCCAGGAGGCTTTATATAAATCAAGATATATGCCATTAACACAATATAATACAGGTTTTCCACATTTGCTTCTTCATTCCAGTAAACAAGTGGACTTTTATTTCACTGAAACTAAAGCAGACAGTGGCAAAGGTTGACTTGACTGCCTCGAGCTTCTCATGTTCTGCCACTCTTAAGGGTCCTGATTGTGCCCAGGTTTTCTTGTGCCCTCCACAAGAAAGAAATATCCAGAACATTTTACATGTCAGATGTAACTGTTTTCTCCCGCGGTCTTGTCTGAAGGCAGCGAAACCTGTATGAATTCCTATTGCTAGTTCTTTCTTTTTTCCTTGCTTCTTCCGCTGCTCACAGCTGACTGCACATCAGCCATCTCAATTTGTCCTTCATTAGAGAGGGTGTAAATTCTTCACTTTGCCAAAAAGAATAAAATGATCATGTTAAGAAAACTGTCATCTCACCTGGGACAGACTGAACTTCATGTAAGCTTCCTAAGTTGTGCATTAAATTCATTGTGGCTCTAAATCTGTGTTAGTGGCTGACTTAGTGCAGAATCAGCCACGCGCTCACATGAAATCATTGGCAGCTTTGTTTGTTTCCCAGGTGAAGTGTCATTTGTTTGTTGTTATTTTCAGAGTGAACTGAAAAAGCATCCAAACAGACAGAAGTTTCAGTACATTCTTGGAGACAATTGTAAACGATACCTGAGGCATGAAAAGTTTACTTTAATCTGGAACATTGGTTTTAATAGACTAATTGGATGCTATTTGTTTTTCTATTATAACAACCAGAGCTCCTTCAATGCACAATTAGGAGGAGCGAAATCTCAACACCATAGCTGTACTGTAGACAGCATAGCAAGTAAAATGCAAATGTTCAGGAAGAGTTTTAGGTTGTCTTTTGTGACCAATAAATAACCAAGTATAATGACTTGTAGAACAGGAACAAGGAACTAATTAAATTTAGGTTAACCTGCAGTGAGCATTTTTGCATCTGCACTTAAGTTAGATATTGGTTGAATGAAAGAAAACAAAGAAAAACTAGATAAATTGCTCTCGTAACTTTGGGTCTCTTCATGTATACTCAGCTATATGACTGTGGAGTTTATTTGCAGACTTCTGCTGATGCTTGTAAACTACACCAAAATACAGAAGTATTTGCAAATAGAAGACGTTAAATCAATGGCTCAGCACAAAGAGGTCTGTTGTTTGTTTGTTTGTTTGTTTCCAGCTGGTAGCACCCAAAACTGTTCTGATATAGTTTGTAGTAGGGTAAATTTTCATCTGTCATTTGCAGGTATGTGTGAGAGCACTATAGGCAAGTATCTAGGCAGATATTGTCCTTCTGGGTTTTGGAAGAAATTCCCTTAACATGTTTCTCCAGAGAGAGGGAGTAAGGCGGATTCCCCCATCCAGAGGTTTAGGATAACCAGAGCTTTACCTGGAGGTAGTGAGAGGGATAGGTTTGTGTTTGTAATGATGCCACCGGGATACCTTGCAACCTGGGTTGGTTTTCTTTTCTTACTCTGCCCAGTTGTCAGATTTTTTTCTTAATTTCTAAGTTTTCCCAGGCCCAAAAGGCCAGGACGACTGAATTTGGGGTTTGTTTCCTCTTGCTTCCCCTTTGTCTATCATATAGAATATGGTCTTTACCACAGGTTTATCAGGGCACATTTCATCTGGGCATTCTTCTCTATTATTGCAGAAGGCCAAGACTTTGTGGACCTTTTCGTGAACTGATACAAATTTTGAGGTCTAGGGGAGGGGTTGAAATATTCCATATAATCCCTATAAAGCTATGTCAGGTGTTTTGTGGCTTGCTGTCTGTGGGAGTTGAATGAGGTGGATTGTCAGAGACGCTTCTTGACTTAGCACATTTAACAGCAATTGTGAGGTCCTGACTTGTTGACTCTGGTGGCACCTTCAGTTGTACACGCCAGAGCACAGTGGTAAGCATGGGAATTGCCTGTCACAGGGCTCCCACCATACGGGCAAAGGCATGGGCTGCAGTGGAGCAGTGCTTTGGGCACTCAGACCTTCAGTCTCCCACCACTGAGACAAAGCATTTTGCACCTGGCAGGATGGACAGGGATGTCCTGTTGGACAGAGGCTGGGCTGGGCCCAGGACACCTTGGACACATCCTGCCAGGGCCTCATTGCCAGTGGCAAGCTGGTGCATCCTCTAACTTCCATTTCCCTTCCTCCTTCCATAGGGAAAAAAAAGAATTGAATTTAGGCCTTGAAAGAGTCAATTAAGGGAAATGATTTGACATATTTAAAAACTTACCTTTATTTGTAGGCAATTTTGTAGTAGAAAACTTTTTTTCAGCCCTATGCTAATAAACTCACAAAACTTTTGGAGCCAGAAGAATACATACGCATCTTGAACTCCAGTGCATTCTCCCTTTTATATCCACCTCATTTCTAGATAGATGCTGCTCAAACAGGATATGCATACGCAAGCACATGCAGTACTGCAGTAAAATTGTATTCCCAGCGTAGTCAGTACGTTCTGACTGTAAGTCCCTCCATCTGTGTTCAGAGCAGCCGCTTGCAGCCCTAAAACCTCACAGGGTCTGGACTGGGGAGGAAAAAGTAAAAATATTCTTTTTGTTGGGAGTGGCAGTCAGAGAGAAAGGGAATGGATGGGCCAGCTGGCTAATATATTTTTAGATAAATCAAATTGCTGCTGTGTGTTTAGGGACAGTAATTAATCCTGTCTCTGGAACTTGAACTTGTTGCCTTCTGGAAGAACTGGGGAAAATGTTACCCTTGCCAGCAGACTGGAATAGGTTACGGATTTGTCAGGATGTGTTATTTTGTTCTTTACTTCTCCAAAACAGATTGAGGGCCCCAAAGAAGGAAGAAGTGAGGATTAGGAGAGATTCAAGCTGCCATAAATTATCTCATGCCAGGTATCTGGTTCCAGTCTGGCTCTGTAGCGAAGTGGGGATGGGTGAAGGCATTCCTTTGAAAGCTTGGGGAATAGGAGTGGACCACCTTCTGTCTTCTCATCAAGGAAGGTGGTGGGTGTGTTAGTGTATTTTGTGTGAATATCCTCTGAAAGCTGCTGCAGACAAACCTGCATGCAAAAAAATCATTACCAGTATGTTTTGTACACATTTGTAATTGTTTGTACATCAAACCAGACAGAGAAAACTGTTTTTCCATGGATATTTGTGAAAAACAACAGATTTCTAGCCTTTTTATGCTTTAATAATTCTAAGCTTTTGACCACTGGAAGAGCTAAAATACTTTGGCTGCTTTCCCTTATTGTCGAGTCCCTTTTACTTACTTTAATGACCTGCTCCGCTGATATTTGGCATGGCCAACCTCAAGCGCTGGTGGCCCAGGTCAGCACATGTAGGTGTGAGTGTAAACAGCTGGTCTAATGCAGTGAGCTGACTGCTCAGGCATGCTATAGCTCCACATTGTATTTTTAAACTATGGTAACTCTATGTTATTGCTACATTATATGTTTTCTCTTTCCTTGCTATTTCTAGAATAAGGAGCAGATCTGACTGTACACACTAACTTGGTATATCACCTTGCTGCAGGGGTTTGATCGGAGGATACTACAAACCTTTATAAATCTGTTAGTATCTGGTTAGCTTTATTAACATGTTGTGACACTACTTCATGACTAATTGTTTATCTCCTAGTTGATAATTTTGAACAAACTAGTGAGTATAAATCTGTCGTTTGCCTTCTAATGTAATGATCTTTTCTTACCACCTTCCTAATCTGTTGTTTTGATGAATGTGCTGAAGTTCATTTTGCAAGCCAAACCACCCCATTTGTTTAAAGTGCTTTTGAAGTGAAGACAGAAGCTTACCTCTGTTAAAATGCATTAAATTTCTTAAAAGTAATTTTTGTAAGATAATTTCAGTTTTCTGAGGTTGCCTAAATACTAAAAGCATTAAATTGAAGAAGCATACAGGGGCTTCCCATGAACAGTGCAGTGTTGTACACCGCACATTCCCCTGTGCATTCTCTCCAGCACAGCAGTCGCCTCAAACTGGTTGTCCAGCTACAGGTCCCCAGCTGTGGCCAAATGAAAGGAGAGACCTACCAGGTAAGAACAGGCTGAACAATATAAACAACCCCCTAGTCAAAGCCATTCAAGTAAGATAATTCAAGAACATTATTTACATTACCAGTGTACCTGAACAAAAAATCTCTGTTTTGAACATCTGAAGTTGGGAATTAAAATCTATGTTTGGATTCAGATTTGAGTCGTTCATTGTTAGTCATAAGCTATAATTCCTTCCTTTCACTCTGTGGCTTGTATCCATCTCTGCTCCTGCAAGTTAGACTTATTTGATTGGATTACTTTCTGAAGAGTTTTCTAATCTATGAGCTGTTACTCATCAGTTAAAAATAGCTCCAGGATATTTTCTCTGAAAACTTTAAGTGCTGGTTTCCACATGTCTATGGATCATTCTTAGGATTAGGGTAAACTTGTTGTATTCAGAAATTCCTGGTATTTGTGCACCTGGTATTTTAATACTTCAAAGCAGTGGGTTTCCGTCATGGAAGAAGAAATGTGAAGTTTGTCTGCTGAAATCTACAGAAAACAAAGTAATGGGATACTTTCTTCCCACCATTGAATCCAAAGACCTTTATAGTCATCATTTCGGGTCAACAACAAAGATATGAATCATCATTTCTATTCAAAGATATTTAAAATCCAAGTATTTTCAATAACATTTATCAGGTTCATATTTGGCTATATCTTTTGGGGTATCAGCCTGCATCTCAACCTCAGCAATTCTAGTTAGTTAAGACTAAATATCTTTTTAGTTTAGTTAGTTTAGTTTAGTTAGGACTAAATGTTATGAAAAGTTTACATTTAAGCATTTCCAATTTAAAAAAAAAAAAAAAAAGCCGAGCAATGAAAAATGTGGAATGGCTTTATTATTAATTACTCCCCAAAGATAAATATTGCTCAAGTTCTTTGTCAACTCCTTTGGCAAGTTAAATTATTCTAAACAATAATAAATGCATACCGGTAGCTTTCCACTTTATTTGTGTTGAATGACCACTTACTAAATATTTTTTCCTAAAAGTTTCTTTCCAGGAATGCTTAAAATATCTTTAATTATAGGGGAAATAGTGAATTGAGAGCAGGCTGACAGAATCCACTTCTCTGAGAGATGTATGACTATACTACTTCCAAGAAATGTGACACTTTAGTTAATGGGGTGACTTGCTGTGTTTTTGAAGGGGTCAGTTCATTGAGAAAGCAAGCATCTGCGTGTTTGCGAGCGTTGAATAACAGCCCTCTGTGCTATACCTGTAACTTTCTACAGAAGCAGGACAGAGCTGATCGGAAAAGCAGCTAATTTTATTTCCATATTCATTAGAAAGAAATACTTTCGTATGATGCTACGAACAGCCCAGCCAACTTCACTAGTATAACACTACTGCAGACAGTGAATGCAAGATTATATAGAGACAAGTAAGTAAGGTAAATGTACAGATGGAAAATCTAGTGGGGGAAGCATATGCAGTGTCCAAATGAGAAAATGCAGAATGTTAAGGGGAAGCATGTATTTTTAAGCTATAAAATGATCCGGATGAAATATGCACATGTTTATAGTCTGGCATCTGGCATATGTTACATGGCTAACTTTGTTTGAAGAAACTCTACCAGTCCTGCATTAAGCCAAGTCCCTCCCCGTTAATAAGATCTGTAGTTCATAAAAAGGCAGCCTACCTGCTGCCAGTTCAAGTGCTCTGAGAAATGTCCTCCAAAATGCCAACAGTGCAGATTGCTGTTCTCGTACTAGTGCCACCTGCACAGGGGAAATCTTTTCCCATTTGTCTCGGTCTGCCGGTGGCACATTGTCAACCGCCAGCATCACGGTCAAGTCATCAGGGATATCATCCCCAAACTTGTACCCTCATCTGCCAGCTGTGAATTTTCTCTTTGATTTTTATGTACGTATGAGAACAGTCACTAAGATTAATATTAATTCTAACTTGAGGCTTCACCTTGGCTGTAAATGTAATCTGTACTGCACAATTCAATTCTATTTAAAACAGTACTACATCAAAACTGATATTCTCCCCCTCCACTCCTCTCCCACCATGCTGCTTTTATAAACTCAGGATGAAATCCTGAGTTTGGAAGAGGATATATTCTTTCTTTGCACTGCTGATAATAACTTACTGCTCCATTTCTTGGGTCAGCATCCAGATTCAAAATTAAGCCATCTCTCCTACCTCTCAGCATGATCATCTATAGCAAGAATTGTCTTGCACACTAATGAATATGTTCCATCAAGTCCCAATTTCAAATTGCCATATACTCTTTTTCATGCAAAAAAAACCAAGTTCTGTAATAGGATTTTCAACAGCAAATTAGGTTCTAAGGGGAGTTACCAATATTTATAATAGTTCATGTTTTCTTGAGAACTTTAGCTGTTTGGAGAAGGAAGGGTCAAGAGGTTACATTTTTTCTGCATTTCTCCCTCTTTCACTATTAGATACAGTGTGTAATATATGATTCATCTGAATATGGACCTAGATCTTTCCTATAATCATCCCCTCTTGGGGGAGGTTTGGGACAGCCCAAACAGTTATTTTTATCCACTCCTCCACTCTTTAAGATTCTTTTTTTAAAAGTGCTGTAGATAAAAGCTTTCAACACACTAATCCCAAAACTGAAATTGTAAGCAGTGCACTTTCCAAGCTTGATACGAACATGGCAAAATATGATTGAAGAGGAGCACCTGGGGAATTAAAGGCTTGACATTTCTCATCTCCCCTTAAAAGCTATTTATTAAAATAAAGCAACTAAAGGAAGACTCCATGTTCTGTAATAGACATTCAGCAACTCTGAGATAAAGCACTTCTCCCGAGTTCAGGACAATTCACTAGGCAAAATTAATATGTGTAGTCTCAAAATAATCTTTGGCACACTAATGTATATTCCTCCACCACACCCCGTAGTGCTGACCTGGGAACTTTTCCTAAGCCCATGGATATGGATAGGAATCATAGCGCTAACTTTCCTCAGATCCGGATTAATTTGGTAAACCTTAGACAGGTTTTTAAAAAAGGACCCACATAAGATGCAGTCACATCCTTCCTTATTTGTCTGAAATTGAACGATAGCTCTTCTCAAAGTGTTATCCAAAATAAACTTTCCTTTTCTCTTAATCCATCAAAACAACGTGGTCATTCTTACTCTATTCTGTCAGTCATTTGTATACCACTATTCATGTTCTGTTTTACAAAACAATTTATATAATTAAACTAAATAATACCTTTAGGCTTGAATACACAACCTGGGAGCAGGTCTGAACTAGAAATTTTGTTTCAGTATCTCTTCATAAGCAGTAAACTTACAGTGTCCTCATATGCCACTGAGCAACCTACTTGCTCTGCTGGCATGCCTGCCTCAGGGTTGGGGCACTAAAGATTTTGCTGTTCTTTCCCTTCTTCTGAGGGGTCCCCAAAGCCCTACAATGTCACGCATCCCTGATTACTAACTAGGACAGTGTCTCCAGTCAGGTAAGTCTCCTGTAAGTCCTTCTCCTCTGTGTTCCCATGACCCGCAACTGCTTAAAATAACTCCATAACTTTTTAAACAGAAATATTTTTTTTCTCCTGATGATTCCCATCAAGCAGAAGAGCACAAAACATGAAAAAGGCCCATACATCTGTGTCTTAGTTTAACATTGTGATTTACTTGAAAGTTTGGGATAAATTCCCCTTTTCTCAGACTGCTATCTCTAATACGGAGGAGGTGGGCTACCCCTATACAACTCTCATAGAACCTCTCTGCCAGAAATGCACTAGTTTTTAGCTTGCCTGTTCTTCCATTATTCTCAGCTAATTTCTTTTAATAGTACAGTATGCCCTTTGACCATGCCTTTGGCCTTGGAAGAAATAAAAATCTTACATGCTTCTGACAGCCAGGTAAGGGGACATCCCTTACAACAGGACTCCCTTGTACATACAGGTCAAACAAAGCCACTGTGTAAAATATGCTGGGGTACAAATGCACAACATAACTTCCATTTCACAGTTATGCTTATGCTATTACCCCTTAACAGCTGCAAGCTAACTTACTCCTCTTTCGTGGCCACACTTAGGGCATTTGTACAGTCTACATGTGAAGTCAGCCTCTCTGCTGATGTTAGTTTGTGCTGTGGCACTGACTTTTATGATCTCTTGCAAGTAATACCTTCTGATTATCTGACCCAAAACTCTCTTGGGTGAGAGGTTATCGTCAGTCATTTAGGTCTTGTATTTTTTCCCCCAAGTTTTTTCCTTAGTTATATCACTGATGTCCTTCTTTAGAGAAGTTTTGTATATATTTTGCATAGCTAACATGCTTTAACCATCTTTTCTTTCTCCTAACCATGACTGTGCAGTCTCCTTACCTTGCGTTATAGGCTTCAAGGCAGTCCAGGGTTTCTGTGGTGTTGTGTGAATGGGTGCTGCCTCTGACATACCTTGGCCCCAGGATACACTGCACACACCCTTTGCCTGGCTTGAGAGGTCTTCACTGCAAGGGTGGCTCATGGCAGCCTTCCATATGACTTGCACTGACATATCCTTCTCGTAAGAGGTGGGATTTTAGGACTCCTTTTATTGTTCTTATTCTTCTGCCTTGTGTGAGAAGTCTGGGCTGGTGAAAAGGCTGTCATTCTCTGCGCGGCATTACTGATGTTGACTGTAAAGGCAACGCTTAGCTGGTGTCATCACAGGGTTGTGTAAAGGGGCTGCAATTGCCCTGTGTCTTCTGCTAGTGCCACCCAAAACTCAGAGTTCAGCTCACCAAAAAGAACAAAACCACCCACAGGGGTTCCAGGTGAAATGTGTAGAAGGGATCATTGAGTTTGCTTAGGACAATAGTGGGTAATGAAGCATGAAACAGATGTTGAAGGCTAAAAGGACAGTTCTGTTTGCCAGTTGTCCAATGTCACAAAGTGCATTCTTATATAAGGTCCCATTGTGCAAAAACTAAGCAGGCAATTCAAAAAATATTGTGCACTTAATCAATACTAATGACATCCTCCTTAATCTAGTTACAATTCTGTCCCTGTGCTTTCAGGGATAAAAATTTTCTTCTGAGGCATTAATGACTGAAGAAAAGTAACTTCTAGAGCTTATCGCATTCTTCAGAAGTGCTTATTTGTCTGCTGCCAAAGGCAAGATAGTGGATGAAAATGGCCTTTGTCTGGTCCCAGAGACTGGGTGCAAAGCACTGCCATTAAAAACTCATTCTGAAATAGACAAGGATATGTACTGCACTGCTCAATCAATGTTTAAAAACATTAAGATTAAAGTGATCATAAGCAGTTTTAGACTGAAAAGTATGCGAAATACTCTAAGTAGATCGTGAGGAAATTAATTTTGAAAAATCACCTTCTTTAATACAAAGCTTCCCAAATCAACTCGTGTCGTCACCTATTCATAAGGAATTTGGCAGGCATGTACCAATCCAAGTGGTATTTTTTAATAAAGTCAGGAAAAACAACCATTACATTTTGACAGTCTGGTCTTTGGCTTACCAAAAGCTATGGAAAGCCAGCATTAAATCTTTTCTTCTCTTTCCCCACCAGAAAGCTTCATGGTTCTAAAGTGGCAATTCAGCAAAATTTAAGTGTCGTCGTCCTAACCTGTAATTTTATAGCAAACCTACTCAGTGTCTGTAGCACCTCTGAGCATGTCCAGAACTGTCCTGCATCTTGATAGGACTGAGGTGGCTGGCACCACCAGAATAGAATGAATCCCAACAAATGCCATCAAAGAAAAATCATATTTAAGTGTGAAGAACGGTAGCTGATTTCTCTAACATTATTATTCTTTCTCTGCTTTTACTGAATTATGGTCTTGTTTGTCTTAGTGAAGCAACCATGATTGTATGGGAAAATGCTTCATCAGTGCTCTGTTATTTTGGAAACTGAAAACTTTGAGTCAAAAACACCTCCATTGAAAACCAAGAATTTCTATTTGGGAAGGCTGCCAGCCTGCCTGTTGCCCAAGTAATCTGCTTGTCCCATGCCACAGTATTTGTGTATCTCTTGGGAGGGGAGGGAATAAGGTTTAAAAGTTAGTACAAGAAGGCAACAAAAGAGGCAACAAATGCATCTTTTTGCATCTTCCTCTGTTGTCTGACCAAACTCCACAGAGAGGTGGAGTCGTTCACTGTGAAACTCTGGAAACAGACTGCATCAGCCTCCACCTTCTCAATTGCAGCTGCTGCTATTCAACGCTTGCTGCACAGCCCACCAAAAATAACAAACATCTTGATAAAATGCATGCAGTTTGTGCCTATTTCCTCATTCAAGTCAGAGCTCCTTCTCACCTTTTGAGCATTGTCCAGGGAAGAGAATGAAGCCACAGAAGGAGGCTTGCCCTATTTTATTGTCAGCACATCATTGAGGTCAGAGGGAAAAGAATTTCTGTCTTAGGCAGGAAGAAGTTTTAAAACATCAGTGAAAAATACCATAGACACTTTAAGTACTTTTCATAATGTAAGACACACCTTTATAGTTTACAGAATTTATTCCTTGAACTTACAGCTCTATCAGCAAGTGAAGAGCTAAAGAAAAGTCATAAAAAACCTGCTAGTATAGCAGTACTGCTAAAATTTGGACCTAGATTTCCCCAACATCTTGACTCTTTAAATCTTAGAATACAATTGAGGTTTTGCGATTTATTTTGACAGACCTAGAATTTGGCCTTCAGATACAAAGTACTTGTCCTACTTGTTCCAGAGAGACTATATATCACTTGGATCAACACTCAAAGTTGAAGTTCCCCCCAGAGCCAAGAAAGTGACATTTACTGAGCCATAGCCCATCAAATATTTATGAATCATAACACATTAAATAAAGATAGAAAAAGAAACTGTGAGAGAAAATAATGTTTAGATTTATTTCCCTCCGTTTAATTCCCATCTGAAGTGAGTTCTTCTGATGATCTGAAAATACAATCCATGGGGTTTTTTTCACACAAAACAAGCCCATTTCAAAATAGTTATGAGATTGCAGTGTGCAGCATATGGGATGTGCAAGGCAAAACTGATGACTAACACTGTAGGCATTATTTATTAACTTTAATTCATAGTATCTCATATCCTCCTGTCAGCTCACTCCTCCTCCTCCTTTTTTATTATAGATGAATGAAAACTGATGCTTTTGCATTCTTTTTAAGCCATTAAATTATGTTAATTATTTACGGTAAGGCATCACAACGAATAACATGAGATGTCCCTGAAGTTTTCAGCTTCCTCTTGCAGCAGTTTCTTGGCTTAGGCATTGTTTAAAGAAAAAGACATTAAATGATCCCAAACAAAAAACCTCCACACTTTTCTTCAGAATTTTGCAGGGACAAATTTAAGGGAATCGGAGATTGTCAACATGGATACTTGGGCCAGTCCTCTGAAATGGTATTACACTCTTGTATTCTAGGATTATATGTCCAAATATGCTTTCAAAAGCTGTTTTATCACAAGAAAAAAATACAGGAAATGGGAAGGGACTATCTGTTGGTACAGGCTCAGAATGCACCAATGATTTCAACGTGAAGTCTGTATGAAAATAATTGTTGTGAATATCTTTAGCTACAGTAACTAAAAACATTAGATTTAAAGATACATTGCAGTCCTGAACCTCTAGGCCTTTTTTCTCTAAAGCTAGACTCCAAACCTAGAGGCTAGGACCCAATAAAACAGCATATGCAGCCCTGTGCCCGCTGAGACAACCTGCCTGTTCCAGGCCAGGTCAGGAGCTCTGATTACCTGGGATCATGAGCCAGGAATCTCCTCCTAGGGCAGTCTCTTTTCTTTAAAACCCCCAAAAAATCTCATTTAAAAAAATAGTCACAGTGTCTTTAACTTTCTGTAACAGGACAAAGCCTTAGAGCCTTCATTTTGCAATGAGGAAGATCCAGCTTCAGCTCTGGTCTTGGTCTATCAGAACTGAAACCCACCACCTGCTTCCCCAGGAGGGATGTTGGACACTGCTTGGGGAGGAGTGTTTGTTACCTCTCACTCATGTTGAGGATGTGCCATAGTGAGAAACAAGCTGATAGTTCAAAAGGGCAGAGAAGGAGAAGGGTGTGGAACTGGCTGTGACACTGCAGCTCCCTGACTTGGGTGGTCAGGATGAGCAGGCACAGCATTGCAGTTTGTCCCAGATGGACTGCAGCAGTATTTTAGCATTTCTATGTGTGTTGTCTATCCTTTCAGTAACATTGCAGCGCAATGAAGTGGCCATGGCTTCATCTACAAGGAGAATCAGCAGCTCTTGCTGTTAGAGCAATGGAGATCTGTACGTAACCTGAGATAAATAAAGCTTTTCAAGGAAGCCTCCATGATTACCCAGTTTGGATACAGGTATCACTGTGCAGGTGCAGCCGATGCACCTATCACTGGTTCCCCATACAGCAGCACATTGGGTATGCAAGAGCCGCAAGACTAACCCCTTAAAGCTTAGACTTTTTGTAGATCACAACTACTAGTTATCCATTTTTTAATTTCCATGGAACAATCCATATCCTTTTGTGGCCACCAAAGTAGCCTGAAAAACTGTTTCTTCTGTTGTTTCTGAAACATACAGTCAGCCTAAAGGATTGTTTTTATCTCTTTAGAGTCAATGAACTGGAGCAAAAGAAATGGAATTATTCGGATCTCAAAGTTATAAGTCAGATTTGATGTAGAATGACTAGTTCTTTTCAGTGTTGCATAATGCAAGTTATGTTAGCATCATGCAACAAAGATGGATGAGGATGTACCATATCCTCTTCCAACTACATAGCAAGTGGTGAGAGATGTGATTCATGTCTATAAGGTACTAGCTGCAGCAAAGAAATTAGAAACAGACCTTCTGTATTTCCCACAGAGAAACCAAGGATTGAATCCTGCAGCTTTAAAAACATGATTATGTGCAGATGTAACAAAATCAGTTTAATCGTATTTAAAAAAAAAATATTGTGGAAATCTCAGACTTGAAGAGGATAGAAATTAAGGCTAGGAGGGTTTACTTTGGGATACAGGATTTTCATGTTATTGCTTTTAATCCCTGGAAAGAAGTCCTGTCCCAACCGCCTACTTTGTCCGTATCATCAAGTACATCTCCAGCTGCAGAGCTAAAGACATAACCATATTAGTCTGACAGTGACAAATCCATGAAACAAGGAGAAGTGAGGTCCTGATTTTGAAAGAAATGTCTTCAGCCTTCCAACCACTGCATTTCAGGAAGAGGTTGTCTGCTCCACAGTCTCCTGAGGAGCCAAGTTCCCACGCTGTGAAGCATCCCAAACGGAGAAGAGGACACCCCCCTGCACTGTGTGCAGACAGTGGGCCCATCCACAGCCCACATCTGTCACTGAGCAGCATACGCCAGTCTTTCCCTGGCCTGAGTTACCTTCATTCTGTTGAAAAGGGACAAGGTAGACCTCAGCTTTGACTAAGAGCTTTTCAAAACTCCAGTCCAGTCTTTTACGTGAGTCTGAACCAAACCTATTTTGAGTTTTGAGGAATGTAAGTATCAGAGTGAATAATTGCCAAAATGAGGAAAATGTCACTTTGCTATCCTACTTTTTGTAGTTGCAGAAAGAGCTGGGCATAGATGTGGTTGAAAATTCTGATGGAAGCTGCCGTGACAATATTTCCAGGCCAGTAAAATACAGGAAATATCAAAAATCTTTGGGGGATTGGGGATGATGAGATTAGCACACTAGTTTTATCTATTTGTAGAATTCAGAGAATTTGGGAAAGACTTTGTTGAGCTTATTGGGGAAAACTGAATCTTTAAACCTCTGGAAATCCCACTGTAGGTTCTCATGAGCTGAACTGCCAGGGCTTTCTGGCAGGAGAGAGTTATTATACGTCTGGGAAGAGCATGTGATAGTTTCCAACTTCCTTCATAACAAAAAAAAAAAAAAGAATTTTCACTTCACTAAATGATTATGAAATAAAATGGCTTAGGCTACAGGACTTTTTCTTTGCATTGCCTTTCTCATAGCAAACTTTGAGTCAATTTAACTACTAAAATTTTTGAGAAATATTTTGGGGAAGTCATAGCTATTTATTACGCAGTCCCTTCTTAAACAGGGTACCCTTGAGAAAATGTATTGCACAGAAACTGGAACAAACACATATACCGTCATATCACAAAGTCAATGCTTAGCTGAACAAACTCAATATTAAAGCAATAAATGTTTGTGAATAATGTTATTATCAGCAGCTACAGATATACGTCTTCAAATTTCTGGGAGTTTAGCAGGTTAGTAGGCTGTTCAATCCATTTTCTTTTTTCCTTGTTTATGAATAGTAGTTACCAGCTAACAGAAAATTGTGAAGTGCGTCTTTTTGTTTGGTTTGGGCTTGTTTTTCACCAGGAAGTCTTCCTTAAATTCTTTACCAAAGTGACAGAGTTCGTCTGGTCTTGTGAGCGCTGCACATCTTTGGTTGCGTTACGTCATGTGACTACGTGGATCAGAAGAAAAAAGGTGCACTTTTTTCTGTTTGTCAATGATAAGCCTTGTCAGGTCTCTGAGTCAAAACCCCCAAAGCTTTAAATCCATATTCTACAGATTGTCTAGTGGCTCTCATCACAGCGGTTGCGTCTGGTGGCCCTACCTATGGAGACTGGGAGTCACCTGAGGAGCTACAGAGTCCAGAAAGACATCAAATCCCTGTTCAGAAAATCATTCAGAATGAAAGTGAACATGGAGCAGTTGGCAAATGGAGTACCCGTGTGCTCAGAGCAAAGAAATGCAATGGTCCCAAGCATTTGTTAGCTCAGCTGATTTGCCTCTCCTGCTCCCTTGATTGTGTAAACCTTCTTTGTATCTGTGAGATGCTAGTGGGACTGTTTCTGTCAGTAAGAGCTCACCACAGCAGGGAAGTGTTGCAAAATCTGTCTCCCTCATGGGGAAAGTGGAGGGGAGGGTCTTTGAGCCTGTGTGTGGGGAGCAGAGGGCAGGGAGGGGAAGGGAAATCACCACTGCCAAAATTCAGTTTTCCTCTTTTACAACTTCTTCCTTCCAATTTATTATTATTATTCTTTTTTTTTTTTTAGTTTCATTAGGCTTTCTTTCCTGTTATTTTTTCTTCAAAGTTAAGAAGACCATGTGCCACATTTTGAGTGAAGGCAACTCAGTATGAAGCCACTGAATGCTCTTCACTAGCTAAAGATCTCTGTCTGTCCTAAACACAGGTTGCCCTTACTTCTACACAAAAGCAAGTTTTTGCAGCTGGTGCGATTCCTGATGTGTTTCCAGCTAGGCACTGAAGCTCCACGTGCTGTAGCAGCAGTGGGGTCTGAAGGGCAGAGGGAATATTTCACAAGCGAGGCCACATTTGCACAAGCTGCTCTCACTTCTTGGTCTGGCGGTGCTCTCAAGTGACTTCACCAGGCAGGCATCCCTCTCAAAAGACTTGGGGATTGTTTTGCTGAAACTTGTGGTGTGTTAGTAAAATTCAGCTGCCATACCTCAAAAAATTAACAATTTAGTTACAGGATTTGGGGGGTTTTAGAAATATAACAGAAGGGTTTGTTCAGTTCCCGGAAAAGAAATGGTTTGATAACTTTGGCATTAATAATGGGTTTTCCATTGGAAGAATCTATGAATGAATACTGCAAAGCCAGAGTAGCTTAATCTAGACCAAGGGAAGGGTATAAATGATGACGAAAGAGGGAACTTCCCAGAAAGAGGTAATGTTGATGATCATGAGGATTTCAGTTGTCTTTGCTAGAAGGGTGGCAACAGAGGCAGCTTCTGTGCAAATTTCTGCAGGCTGCTCCTTGGCCTTGGTGAATCTCTTCTTGCAGAATCACAGAAGTGTGCCAGCTGATGCTCTTCTTCTGGACGACATGGCCAACCTCTGCATGTGTCGGGTGTCAAGAACTGCTTTTTGCAACTCCATACCACTAAGGTAGAGGTGAAGGTCCCTGTGTCTTTTAAAAAGCACCAACTTTCAAATTAATTAATTCGTAAAAAGAAACAAAAGTAGTCAGATTGCTTGCTGAATTATCACCAGCATATTAATCTCTGGAAACCTACATCTTGCATGCAGGGTAACCGTTTTTTCTTCATTTCTATCCCTATCAACACTCCCACAAAGTCCTCACCGGTCTTGTTGGGAAAGTGGAGCTATAAGCCTATTGCAAACAGACAAAACATACTTACGCTCTGAGCTACATCTAAGTCTCTGTGTATATGTTGTATTTGCAGACCGTTGCATTTGCCTATTTCTCAGTTGCTTAGGAGTTGATGTAAGAAACTAATTTAAGACTAATAAATACAAGGTGCAAGTAATTACTCTCCCTTAACCCACTCTCTTTTTTTCAGTGGAGCTGGTCCTATTCTTTTGCTGCTGTGAGATCATACAGAGTTACTTTTTCCTGATTTCTATGTGTAGAGAGGGTTTAAAAATCTTTGCTTGGGAACAGTCCATGAAAAATACTTAACTCTATAGTGTTGATTTCTCTGTTCAAGTGTCTGGTTAGGTTACTGGCACTTTCATAGTAAAAGTAGCTGAAGATGGTAGTGAGGAATCCTGTAGCTGGCAGCTACTGTTAGTTTTTTCATTGCTTCACAGTGTTTTCTGAATATCTGGATGCTCTTGTGTCTTTTAAAATTAAGTTTGTGCCCATCCACCAAGATGATTTGTATCTGCAAGAATTGCTACAGTAGAGCAGTTTGGCAAAATGACCACAACCATTCAAATAGAGTCATTTTGTATTTGTTCATTTATGAAATTTTCCTAGCACCTGGACTAGCTTTTGCTACCAAAGTTTATTTGTTGAAAAATGCCAAAAGGTAGAGGAGTGGAGTTAAATATTCCATTGTAAAGTTTTTAATGAATACAAGCTTCTTGGCAAAACTCAGACCCAATTCCTTCACAGATCACTGCTATTTCAGCAGACCCACTTTTTAATTTTAAATAAACATGAATATGGAAAGGTAAGTTTGGTTTTATATCAAAACTATCAACATCCTTCCCCTTTTTTACAGCTTCAAACACAGCAAAAATTGTTGGCATTTGATTTGATCACCCAGAGTCAAGGGGTCTATTTATTAATTATAATGATTTTTTATAATGATTTTTTATAATGATTTTTTATATTAACCTGTAATCCCTTGCCAGGGTTACCAGTTTGTGATGCTGCCATTCTTAGCATGCAAGCAGCCTCTGCTCTGGTAGATGCTCCCCTCCCACCAGCTGCTCTTTGCTCCACTGGCAGCTCTGACAAACTATTCCAGCTTTCCTCACAGATTCTGTTATTTTAGCTCTTAGAAAGAATGTAACATTGTGAACTGAGACACTTTATTGCACACAGGATGACCTTAAGTAAATTCTTCTGAATCTTTGCCCTCATGAGACTCTTAAAAAGATTTTTGTACTTCAAATCTTACAAGAGACAAAATCCTGTGTATTTTTTTCTCTTTCTAAGATATCATTTTTACATCCCTGTGTGAGAAGCTATTGCTTTGTATTAGGATGACACACTATGAAATCGTGATACTGGCCCAGTTTTCTATACACTAATAAAACTAGAAACACCTCCCCAGTTTATGGTATGTCGCTTTTCTAACAAAAAAAACCCAGAATAAATTGACATGTTAAATAAACATGTTCCAACCTTGCCCCTTGATTCTTAACACTTAATCTCCATTTCTGTCAGATGTCAACTGATTGACAGGATCTTCACCACATTGCTCCCGTTAGATCTCCCCTCTCTTCAAAATGTCTAGAGGATAAGTTGCAGTGTGTGCTTTAGGCTGTAAGCATCATACTTCAGAACCAATATCTTACTCGTTTCCATGGGTTTTCCAGGGAAAAGACAAACAGTGGAACATGATCAAAAGAACATATTACTTATGGAAATGTACAGTTTTGGGTAGAGCAGAAATATTAGTGAATATGTCTCAAGTTTGGCAACATCAGCCAAAAGTAAAAGGATATTTTAATTTTGCTTTCACAAGCAGTTCTAAACGTTTTCTCCCTGCTCCCCAAGTGGACTCCAAACTAATACACTGGGATTGCGAGGCCAAGATAAGTTTGCAAGGACAGTTCCATGTCTGTGAATGGGGTCTCCAAAGGGCAATACATTCTATAAGGTAAGAGCTACTGATAATAGGTCACAGAAAGAAAAAGCCAGAAGAAGGGTAATTCACACACCTGAGGCATTCATCTGAAGAAGTGAGAGCCCTGAATGCTGCTTTACATGCCAAAGTCAGCAGCTGTAATGCATAATGGGTAGCTGAAAATCAGCACCAGCACCTCCTTGTAACCCTCTATTTAAAAAAAAAATTTCTGAGTTAGTTTAAGCACCTGTAGGATTCAGCATGTCCCTGCAGAGGATCCCTGGGTTCCTTCTGAATGTTCCTTTCTGGACCCTGTGAGCCATTCACTCGGCAGCGTAACAAGCACCCCCAGCAGGTGTACAGAAAATACCCTGGCCAAAGCAGCCTCACAGACTGCTGTAGAACATCCTTCTCAGGTGCAGGACAGCAGGCTTGAGCCCTTTGGGCCCACTAACAAGACGGACACCCCAGGCATTCTCCTGTTATAGAAAAGGTGGGTGCGAGTGCTGCTGGCCTGCTTCAGTGCTTTAGAAGAGTAAAAGTAGGCATTCTGTCAGAAGATAATGCTATGGTCTGCATGCCACAGGGAGGAAGATCTTAGACTCTGCCGCCACTTTGGATACCAGAGGCTGGGGTTTAACACCAGAAAGGTGGGATGATGCAGCACAGTCCCATCCTCAGCCTTTTCTGCTGGCCAGATCTGGGCAGTTACCTGCTCAATGCACAGATTTCTGTATTGCCATACTGGGGCAACGAGTTCTTGCCATAAATACCAGGTGTTGAATCTGGGACCTTAGACTGTAAACCAAAGACTCTGTACCTAAACCAGGGGCACTTGTGTTCTGGTTTAGATTTGGCCTCTAGTTGCCATAATGATCTTAGGTCAGGATGCCTGACACGCAGAAGATCAAACTTATAATGACTACCTTACACTTAATCATTCAGTTGGTTGTGTATTCACACCACATGTAGATACACACTTGAGGAATATACATCCTATCCGTGAAGTTTGCTATAATTTTGTGATTGACATCACAATTCACAGTGTGTTTTTTAGACCTAGATTGTCTACATCAGCTAAACATTAGGTTTTCAGACAAACAGTGGAAAAAAATTGAGTGGGGGAATTAGCAGCTATTCATTGACTTCCCATTTAATTAAAGCTTACTGTGACATTTTGCTGCAAATGAATGAAATTCCTTGCTACCTACTGATTAGCTTTGAGCTGACTCTTCCACAACAAATAATCAGCCAGGCACTTTGACATTATATCAAGACATGTAGGATGGTAGCATCCTCCTGATTGTGCAAATAATTTATATTAAAAAAGCAAACCTTGAACTGAAGAATAAAATTATGAAAAAATAATAATCTAATGAGTAGTACTGTTTCCAACACCAGTGCAATCTGACCGACAACATCATTCTGTCTTTTTTCATACCTTTTTAAAGTGCTATCTAGGAAGTGAAGCTGGTAACAAAACTGGAACAGATTCAGAGGTGTTACTGACTTTAGCAGAAAGTTCACTCCCTGGTGAAACTTGATAATGCTTTATTTATTTGTGTACACAAGGAAAAAATCAGTATTTGCTGAGTCGTGTTACTCCAAAAATTCCAGTGAGGGGCATCATGAAAACAAGATCTGAAACAGCTGTTAGATAGCTACACACAGAAACCTAAAGTAAAGTTGCCCCACTCTTCTCAAAATACAGCCTTGGCATCCAAAGGCAGAGATATCTGCGAAAACACTGTGTTATAGACCAACACGGTCCCTGTGGGCATGGAGGTAGGACTTTTAGAAAAGAGGCACTGAGGGAATGGCGGGAGTAGGACACGCACAAGTCTAGCCAGGCATTTTGAGAGCTAGTTTCCCCCTTCAGCCTTGGAGGCACATATCTAGGCAACTCCTCACAGCCAAGAACTTTGTTTGGCCAAGGAACAAACAAAACATTTGTGGCCCATGTTCCCTTGCTTCAGCAATGTAACCTGTAGCCCATTCCCATGCATCTTATACCCTCGCTGCTTTGCCTCCCTAGCCATGCTTCCTTTTGTCCCTTGTATTTCTCCAATATGATCAGCAGTGACAGCAGCCGCAAACACTATGGGAGGCTGAAGGAAGCTCAAGGGGCACCAGCAAACCTGCAAGGAGGCAGTGTGAGAGTCATTCGCCCTGTGCACCATGTGGTGGATGAGGTAACATGGGGGGCAGATATCATCAAGGCCACCAGATACTGCTGTTATTGCCCAGGGGAAGGTAGAAGTTCCGCAGTACCTCCTTTCCCCAGCACGGCTGTCAGGATCCTGCCACCACGCCAGTCTTGCTCTGTCTTTCTCTTTGCAAGAATAGGCTGCTTCTTCCTCCACCTGCCTCACCTGCCTCTTGCTGTCTGAAGTGCTCACAGGTGGGTCTGCAAGCAGCCTGCCCCCAGGTTGCACTAGGCTTTGGAGAAGAGGGCAGAACAGGGTGGAGAGCAAGACAGCCATGACACTGCCTTTCAGACTGAAACTGCAGGTGATCTGTTCTCTGGGTGTTACGGAGGGATTTCCTCCCCCGATCTGCCTTGGCCCATTTCTGCCCCCTGAGCACCTCTTGCAAGCAGCACTGGGCTGTGAGCCTCCCAAACGGAAAGACAGAATCATAGAATGACAAAATATCTTGAGTTGGAAAGGACCCATTAGGATCATCAACTCCAACTCCCTGCTCCTTGCAGGACTACCTGAAAATAAACCATATGACTAAGAACGTCGTGCAGACACTCCTTGAACTCCGACAAGCTTGCTGCCTGACAACTTCCCTGGGGAGCCTGGCCCAGGGACAGACCACCCTCTCAGTGAAGAACCTTTTCCTAATGTCCACCCTGAACTTTCCCATGCACAGCTTCATTCCATTTCCTCATGTGCTCTCGTGCTCTTGCTGGTCACCAGAGGGAGGAGTTCAGCACCTCCCGCTCTGCTGCTCCCCGTGAGGAAGGTGCAGACTGCCATGAGGGCACCCCTCGGCCTTCTCTTCTCCAAGCTGAACAAGCCGAGTGACCTCAGCCGCTCCTCATAAGTCTTGCCCTTTGAGGCATTTCACCATCTTGGTCACCCTCCTCTGGACACACTCAAATAGTTGATGCCCATCATGGACATCAACTGTAAGATGTCCATCTTACGTTGAGGAGCACAAAACCGCACACAGAACTTGAGGTGGGACCACACCACAGCGGTGTAGAGTGGGATAATCACCTCCTTCGACCAGCTGGCTATGCTGTGCTCAGTGTATCCCAGGAAGCTGTTGTCCCTTTGGGCAGCCAGGGCACACTGTTGATTCATAGTAAACTTACCATCAAGCCAAACCCCCAGATCTCTTTCCAGAGGGCTGCTCTCCAGCCTCTCATCCTGCAGTTTGTACATATAACCATATAACCAGGATTACCCCATTCCAGGTGCAGAATCCAGCACTTGGTCTTGTTAAGTTTCATACAGTTGGTGACTGCCCAGCTCTCTAGCCTATCCAGATCTCTCTGTAAGGCCTCTTTGCCCTTGAGGGAGTCCACAGCTTCTGCTAGTTTGCTATCACTGGCAAACTTATTTAATGTACATTCAATTCCTGCATCCAACTAATTTATAAAAACATTAAAGAGCACTGGCCCTGAAATCAAGCCCTGCGGAACCCCACTGGTGACTGGCCACCAGCTTGATGTAACCCCATTTACTATAACTCTTTGAGCCTGACCCATCAGCCAATTGCTCACTCGATGTATTATGGACTTGCCTAGCTGTGTGCTGGACGTTTTGTCCAGAAGGATACTGTGAGAGACAGTATCAAAAGCTTTGGTAAAATCCAAAAACGTCGCATCTGCTGGCTTCCCTTGCTCAACTAGATAGGTGACTGCTCCAGACTCCTAAGACTGTTGAAAAATAAGGGAGAGAGGTCATGCAATGACATCAGTCAGCTCTTTTAGTACCCTGGGGTGAACCTCATAGGGTCCTATAGACTTACGTGCATCTGGCTGGAGCAGATGATCATATCTGCCTCACACAGGAGCAATGACAAATTATCTGAAGGTCTTGAAGGTTCTACTAATAGGGTTGCAATTGTTCACACAGGTTGTGTCATCGTTGACAGGGATGGGAATTTCTCTCCAATGTTGCTGTCAAAAGTATTTCCACTCCTGACTGTAACAGCTGTGGCCGTTCTTCTCGTGCCATTATTGCACATGTATGGTAGTTAGGGTGGCATGAGTGGCTAAAGATCTGACACAAAGACAGGCAGCTTTTGAGGCTGCAGATAGGGACAGAGGAGAGTCATGGGCAAGTAGAATGTGTCTCTGCTGGCTCTCCATCATCTTCGAAGGAGATCACTGTTTGTGCGCAGGGCGGGTCTCTAAATGTGAAAGCAATAAATTAAAAGCTAAAGCTTAATTAAACTCCTTAACAACAAATGAAGTGAAGACCTTTTATACTACTGTTCCCTTATTCCCAGTTCTGGCAATTTAACAGACAACTGAAAATCAAGCTTCATTTGGAAAGAATTAGGGAAAAGCAGAATTTGTTCGTTCTTTTTTCTCCTAATTTTTTGCCTTGACACAGTTTCCTTGCCTTGTTAATTGCCACATATCAAGTTCAGAATGTGTTTTTAGATCTCCTTTAACTTGTTTCTTCCCAATTGACATAAAATTTTGCTAATAGCACCTTGAAAGCTTGTGAACACAGATTATAAAGTTCCTACTGGTAACTGGGAATATATTTAACTGCATCTCTAGTGCATTTTCTGCTTTGCTAATACTTAGCTTTCTGTGTATCTTAGTTTTACAGGATGTGTATAATAAAAATGCCTGTATGGCAAATCTTTCACTTGGCTTACACAGGACAAGTTTTTCTCTATTATCTGGACCTCTGGGATAAAATAGCTAATTCTTTTTCTTCCATATTCAATAATCATTATTTATACAATGCCATGCTTAATAGGTGAAGCGTGCCAAAAACATGCATCCCTGATTTTGTGATACTTTCTTCAAAGGCAAGTTGACTGTGAATTACAGTATAGAGCGTGGCCTTCCTCACAGACATCTAGGCAGCTAGTCCTGCATCGCATTAGCCTGTTTTGATCATGAGAGACTTTCAAAATGCATCATTAGGATTGCTTTCATGATGTTGATACCAGATCAGATGCACATACAGTCAGAAGAGAAGTTGTATAACTGAGAATATGCACTATGATTTCTGCATCATCAGAACCAAGAACAGGCCTACCTCATTTCAGCTGATCCCAGTTCATGTTAATTTTTCTGAAACATTACCTACATGAGGAAAACCTGTGATGAACAAAAAACCTTCACACCCAGAAAAGATTAAGCAAATAACTGGATTTATCAAAAGGCAGAGACAAACACAATGTTTTGTTTAGTTCTCATATTGATTTTTTTTCACTTGAATTAACATAGTTGATATTGTCTCATAATCCATAATATGGTTTATTTAATGCAAGTGGTCTCTAAGAGATAGAGTCTCAGGAAGAGACTGCAAATGTAATCTCGTAGATTTGGGCTAAGCATGATCTTAATCTAATTGGATCCTTAGTCTCTTCTCCCGTAGCTAAAGAAAAGGCACCATAATATTGCTTTATTTGATTGCAAGCTCTTCAGTACCTTCCTCTGTGTTTGTACGCTGTCTAGTGCCATGGAGACTTCTCCCCAGTTAAGGCCTGTGGGTGCTGCTGCAATATAAATAAATGAGAATCGGGGAAGTGAAATGAAAGAAGAAATTGCTATAGTCATTCTGCATGTGAAGCTGATGTTCTCCCCTTCTAGCTAAATAGAATCCAGGTAGAAATGTAGACATTTCCTCAGAAAATCTTAGTGCAAAGGAATAATCGTCCTTGTGGCTGATGTTGCTTTAGGGGAGAACTAGAACAGAATTAGGTTGAGAGATTTGCTTATAGCTGAGAACGCTCCAGGAGCATATTTATGGCATGAGCTTGCCCTTTTGTCTAAAAGGTAATAAACAACCATCATGAGAAATGGCAGAGTCAAGGAGGGTTTAAAGGTTGGAATTTATTAGAACAATGTTTCCTCATACCTAGTACTAAACTTTCCTCCACGGAATGTTCATTTCATTTCCTTGTTGAAACCAATGAGAATTGCTCTCAAAAAAACACCTGTCTCATCCCACTGTCTTGTCTAGAATTCTCGTTCAGAGCCAAACCTTGCATCCTTCATCTGGAGTTGTGGGCATGGGGAAATATTCATCTGCAAATGATAATACAAATGGGACAACAGCGTATGTTAGTCTGAAGATACATCAAGTTACTTTGAAAAATAATAGGGGTAACCAGACTCTGACATCCTCAGAGCTCTGTAAACGAGGTCCAAAGTTTTGAACTAGGAAACTTGGAAACATACTTTTCAGCATCATACTCCTGCTCTTGGGCTTCCAGTGTAGCTCTCACCTGAACCCACCCTTAAAAGCCACGTGGGTCAGAGAGCTGAGCCGAGTACAGTGAGATAAAGCAGCCAAGCAGCATGGCTCTGACTTTCATGGTCCCCTTGAAATCACCCAGGGCATCCCCTCCTGATGGAGGCTCCAGTGGGGACAAACAGAGAATTGTCTTTGCTCTGAGTAGTCTCAGGTGATCTTTGTAGACATATACACTATCAACGTTATTTAAACATCCTTTGCCTTGCACAGTCTGATCCTAACACATGTGGAAAGAAAGCCTGAAGGAGCTCCCCAAAACCCACAGTGGGTGTGTGGCAGACCTTGCTTTAAAATTGGATCTCTTTTCGTTTCCAGACCTGCATTTCACCCTGCACAGTATGATCCCCTCCACTTTATTTCATATAATCTGTTGGTTGGCCTTAGGACAGATGGAAATAAGTGCCCGAGCAGCTTCTCAGGCTGCAAACCACTTTTTGCCCAAACAAATAAATAATTCAACCATATTTGTCTCAGGGCCCTGTACAGACCAAGGAAGTGATGAATAATTTTCCTCATATACAGCCCCTCCAAAATGCAAAGGCTGTTACTCAGCAATAGTCCTGTGACACCTAATTTACATTTTCATACCACTGTTTAAATATACTACTCCTCCCCATACCCCTGTGGGGTAGGGGAGTAAATATTTGATTTGCTCTTCACAGCCAGGAAAGCTGGTGCAACCAGTGTGTGACAGTGAGGCACAGCTCAGAGCTTCTTTGGGAGAGCAAAAAATCATAGTCGTAGAAATGTTTGTTGGCAGGGAGCTCTGAAGAAAGTTTAGTCCAACCTCCTGCTCTAAGCAGGACTATTCCCAGCATAAGATAGCTCACTTGCCGTTCTATAAGTTTTAAGTAACCACCGATATTGGGAGAGATTCTTCAAAATGTTACAAAATATCCATGATCTATCATTTCGGACTGCTGGGATTTTTTTCCCCAAATCACAGGTACTTGTTATAAAGATGCAGTGAAAACAACCAGTCTTTATTTTGCTGCCACACATCAGAGAAGCTATCAAACACTGTTCTTTTGCAGGCTAAATCCTATTTATTTTCTGGTTGAACGAACTTAGAGGCACGTAGAAGCACTTTCAGCAACCTCCTGTAACCTGAGCACATAATTTCTTCTCACCCCACACACCATGCCAGGTTAAGAGACGTGAGCAGTGAGAGTCAATGTAAAGATGAGTCGTCTTTGCCTAATGGAATATGACAACTATTAATTTTAAATATTCATATTTTTTCTTACAGTAATAGTTTTGTCAGATTTAAGCAACGTGTGTACTTCCAGACCAAAGGACTCATAACAGAGTTCCGCACTGACTGTGAAATAACTTGAATTCCCTGAGCATTGCATAGAAATGAGTCAATGAACGTGGTGTTACTGCGAAGTGATCATCATCCAGACCTGAAGTGAGCAGTGCTGAGGATCGCAGGAATAGGGCTGATATGTTATCTAAGCCACAGGCTTATTTCCCATGTATATAGTTTTATCCTGTCAATGAGATACCCAGAATCCCTTGGCAGTGCTCTGCAGCCCTGGAGAACACGCTTCTTCCATCTTTCTCATCCCAAGAAGTTCGAAGCCAGCAGATCATTTTACAAGTTGTCTATTGCTCCTTTGAGAAATCAGAAATAAAAATGGCAGTGGAGGAGCAGCCAGGGTGATACCAGAGGTGGCAAGGTCAAGAGGACTGCTCGCTCTCACTGGACAACTGACCTCCCGAAACCCTAACGAGAGAAGGTATTTGCATTAACCACAAATAAGATAACTTAGATTTGTTTTGTTTGGCAGCAGTGCGATGGACAGACATGTAGCTGTGACAGCAGGAGCGGAGGAAGGCGTAAAGCTGCCTGGGTGGCTGGATGCAGCACAGACCTACAAGTCTCTCAGACATGTAAAATACATGCAGAGGAATTTTCCTGGTTTAGAGGTTAATTTACAGTGGAGAGCGGGCACACTGACTTGGTTAGTCTTATCTAGCCTTGTCCAACCACCTCATACTGCCCCTCCTGCACAGACTTCATTGCAATGTGTGAGACAAAGTCTCTGTGCTCTAACTGAGAGGCTTTTGATGCCACTGCTATCCCAGGGACCCCTTTGGAAAGCCAGACATATCCAAGAGACCATATAGACAGGTTTTGCTCCATTTAGAATCCAAGGCATCCTCGATAATTGCTGCTTTTTTTAACAAAGGCAGCCTGACGCTCCACATGCAGTAGCACATGCAGCCATTAACAAATCCTTTATCAACTGTTTTGCACTGATTGTATACAGTTTTCACCATGCAAGTCAATGAGGGTTCCTGTGCCTCCATTTTGCTGTTTTATTCCACTGCCATTGAATTCAGTAGAGAAGCTCCTGCTTTGTACTACAACTATAATATGCCACACTCATGGCTGTAAAATAATACTTTTTTTTTGTCTGGCTAATCTACCATATGATCATTTTCATCTTCTAGTAAGCAAAATAGAAGAGCCAAAGTAATTTATGGAAGCACATAAAGGTGAAAACAGTAGCAAACTATGATTTCTGGGTCTGCAGTCTGCTTACCTGGAGCTTTATGTCATGTCTAACTGGTCAAGGGATGTTTCTACACTTATGAGAAGATGGAACTTCCTCTCATAAACATGCATGAGAAAGTGTACAGGAAATGGCACCCAATTAAATTTTATGGCACTTAGATAATACTGAAGCCTACAGTAAGCTGACTAATAAATTATCAAGCCGAATAATACAAAGCATCGTACAAATAAATGACGTCTCTTGCTGGCATCATTAGTGGTAGAATATTGACCATCAATAGCCCCAATATAAACTCAAGCCAAAAAAAGCTCAGCATCAAGAACAAGAACAAGGAAGTTCACAGTCTGTGTCTGGTATGAAGGAGCCTGGTCTTTAAGAGACGTTACAAAACAAAAGGTTGCATGAGTTTGAATACTGCCTGTCCCTTTGAAAATTGAAATGTATTTCCCCTCATGAAAACAGAGATTTTAAAACATCCACATTAAAAAAAGAGGAACAGATATTGCAAAGGGAAAGCTCTGTCATGCTACAAGTGATCTGATTTTCCAAAGCTGACCACACTAGAACAGTGTCTTTTATGGGCATTCACAAGAACATGCAGGTCTTTTACAAAGTTGAAATTTTCACAGTGCAATTAAGCAGAACTGAAACACACTCTGGAGTGATCCTCTGAAGCTACTCAGTCAACAGGTCCAATGTGTTCCAGTTTCATCCTTCTGCCAATTCTGATTATTGTTTTCTTTCTCCATCCCTTCTATTCTTTCAGGAAGGTGCAGAGGGAGGAAAAGGCAAGGAAAATAAAAGAAAAAGAAAAGGAGAAAGAAGAAAAATTTTAAAATCAAATTCCAAAGGAAAAATTGGCATTTTCATGAAAGAGTTTCCTGAAAAAAAAATGCAGCCACTCTGTCCTCCCACCTTACTTGCCAAATTAATTTCCTTTCAAAAACCTCTAGACTTAAAATTATGTTGACACATTCTTTGCACATTTTTTTGTGTATGATTGGAACAACTTCAACTTCCATCTGTGACTACACTGAACAGGTGATCCATAGAGTATGACCTATGAGCTAGCCTGACCACAGATGATGGGCCATTGTCACTTAAAAGCTGGACTGTAATTTCACAATGCAGCCTCAAGAAGAAATATGGAGCTGAAGAGCAAGATAAGAACAGACTTCCAGCATTTATACAGTGTCAAAATTTAGTTCTCAGTTTCTTCTTTTTCCAGACAAGTAGAAAATCGAAGTACATAAGCAGCTGCTATAACTTTCAGTATTTTAAACGAGCTTGTGACAAGTATCTTTGCATTTTTCTGCTCTGAGCCATTGCTATAGCAATGTGCTACAGAAGAACAGCTCATACTGTGTGAGGGAGCACTGCTTGATGTAACATAAGTAAGTAAATTATCTTAAAATTAGATTTCACTGTCACTGAAAAAAGGACACTGCCCACCCTGGAAATAATGGAATATAAATGAGTTGTTGGAGTTTGAATATTTTTAAAACATTGGATAGCATTTAAATCCATTTTCAGTGTGAAGGATTTTTCCCTGCTTTCTAGCTGCAATTTTTGATTCATTAATTACTTAATTTTGCTTCTAACTTTCATGTATAATATTGTTTTAACTAAGAAATGTTAAATCTTTTCAACTCTTCATCTCTGTGCAGTTATTATTTCACCAATTCAGCAAATGCAAGAGGGGTCAGATTGCGGGGGGTGGGGGTGAGGAGTGTCTGCTTTTCAACCTGTACCTTTTATTTTCCACATGGGATTTCACCTTTTTTTTTTTTTTTTTCATATTTCTGCTTAGATCCACTGCCAGCTGAGTGGAAGCAGAAGTGTTTTTTCCATTTGCTTCTTTTGTTGCCAAGATGTTCAATAATTCCCTGACTTTCAGCACAGTTCTCCTCGTGATGAATCAAACATTTTCAGAAAGAAAAGAAAAGCTGAGCTGCCTCCTGAATTCCTGAATTTTCAGAATTACCCAGCATGCAGTAAGCCACTCAGCATATTGCACAGGACAGCCTCCAGTAAGTTTTTCCATTTTAAATGTAAAAAACCTAATTACTAAACTTTAATACTGATATAGAAATTAATCCAGCTTAGGAAGCACTGGCAGTTTGGAGTTTTATTCATGTAAAAACTCTGCTGTGTGGATACCCTTTACTATTCTAGCAGACCTTCTGAGACAGCTCTGTACCATTGACGTGACATACAAGGATATCTATAGTGAGAAATTAAAGAGGTTCAGAAGGTGATCTGGAACACTAGCATGTGTTTTCCATATTGTTAAAACATTTCCATGACTTCTGAGGGGCCCTTGTCTCAAGGGAATTTGTTTCCAGGGAAATTCTTGGTACAATCCAAAGAGACAGGCACAATGGAGACCACTCTCCAAAGGGACTTTGGACGTAGGGCCCTTCTACAGACAATAAAGGCCAGAAAATGATCCTTGGTAGGGTCTGACTCCAGCCCAGGCTAGGGTTTTGGCAGAGAGAAATAAGGAGTCCTGGGAGAAGATGGGGCCTTACAGATGACCTTTCTGCTGTGTGCTTTATGATCACCCACCTCCTCTTTCAGGGCTATGTAATTTCTTTTATGCCTAAAACAAGTATCATTCCCTTTGCTTCTCTTCTTACTCAGCCCCAAATTTTGTCAGGCTGGCTCTGCTCTGTAATGCCCTGAGTGTTTTGACAGGGGCAATGTGCATTCTAAGTTCTTTATAAGTACACACAGAAAAAAAATGGTACGTATAGACTATTTCAGACTAATGCATTCAATCCAGGAACTTCATTAGTTGTGTTGTCTTCAAACTGTGGTATTCAAACAATTCCCCCAAACTACCTGAAATCCTGCAGAGTTGCATTAGGCAAGCACAAAGGGTTTAATTTGGTTCTTATGTTTTTTTCCAGTTCACACCTGAGCCACTGAGTTAGTTACCCAGAGAGTGGAAAGACTTGTAAAAGGCTCTGCTCCCAGAGCAGCTAGACATGTGAAGCAGTCTTCAATGATTGCCAGCAAAAAAAAAAACAAACCCAAGTCCTGAAGTATGTCCTTCCAGAGAAGAACAGCTTTCAATTCACTTTTAGGGAATAACATTATGAGGTGAAATAGAACAAGTAATTTCACTGTATGCCAGCAGGATTTATTACCCTCTTAAAACATCTACAGAAATAAACTTATAACATACTGACGACGTCTTCGCTCTTTATATCACTGCAAGGGATGCTGCCAATGTGTCAAAATCACAAATGTGCAGAGCTGGGTGAGATTTTTGACATATTCAGTATTGGCTTACTTCTCTGTCCCTGGATGTCAGCGGGCTTTTGCAGACTGCAGTGGAGCAGCAAGGGCAAAACTTTCTGTACTTTAGAAAATTCCACCTCTCTTTCTCTGAGGAGCTGGCAAGTTCTGTTATGTAACTCAAAAAAAATCTATGTTTTCTGCAGCAAAAAAATATTTTCAACACGCAGCAAGCAGTGATAAACATCACCTGAAAACATTTACGTACAATCTGAGCAAAGAGTCTGCTCTCCTTCAGGGTGCTCTTAGAAGAAAAAGTATTAAATTTACCATTGTCATTTCAAGCAGTGCCACATTATCCACCACAAGTACATGTAGTGCTTTTTCCACAGTAGTCCAGTTGCTTTTCTGATTGATGGAGGAATGTGAAACTGATTGAACAAATGCAAATTTTTGTTCCAAATTCAGCCAAAAATTCCAAGTCTTTCTTGATTTCAGATTAATCTATGTGAAACCAGTACGTTTCATGTGCGGGTTGGCAAAACCCCATGAATTAGTTTACAAAGCTTAGAAACACTGTTCTGTTTGAATCTTTCCAAGAAGTAGTGCTTATTCATTGTAAACAAATGAGACTTGCAAATCTGAGGCTCTCTGGACTGGATTTCAGGCTTTTATCAAACATGAAAGAAGGAAAGCCTCATTTGTTTTTAAAGTTAGTGTTTTAGTGTTATGAAAATTTCAGTACCTCTTATACTTTGCGTTACTTCAAACTCTTTGAAAGTCCAGCACTTTAGTGCATGTTAACATTGCATATACTCATGTCCATGTACATCGGGAAGTTTACTGAATGAGAAAAAATTTTACAGAAGTAAAAGCTGAACTGCTATTGTCTTTAGGATTCAGCACTTAAAGTTTATACAACGCTAAAGAAAGGCAGCAGACAATGAAAAATAGCAAATCCTATTATTAAAAAATATGGGATATGTTAACATTCTTGGATCTCCACCTAAGTCGACCTTATACGTATGCAGAATGAGTCACCAGAACCGTCCAGACTCCTGTTAGTCCCTTGGGCATGGTAGTCAGCTGTGTTCAGTGTTTCATTGACTTAAGCGTATCAGTTCACTGCTTTATATGCTTTTCTATTTTGCCAGGTTGCATCCTTTCTGATATCTTTTTTCCCTGGTGGTAAATTTGCATGGTTGTTTCGTGTTCACACACTGAGATAGCACTTAGTCATCTCTGTGATGGCTTTCTTATAACTGTGTGAACTTAGTTTCTGGGAATATAGTAATTTTGCTCTAACTTGTTCCAGTTTTAGTTTCTTTTTTTTGGAGGGGTTATTTTTTTGACTTAGCCTCTCTTTTCTCAAGGTAACATGTTTGCTCCTATTTATGCAACACAGATGAGTCCAGATGCCAGTGGGATCTTGCTCTGGATTGGGAAGTATTTACATCTAGTTCAGTTAAGCTTGGAAAGCTTGAAATTTACTTATTTGTGTTACTTAGGATGCACTATGCACTTTAAAAAAAAAAAAAAAAAAGCTTTATTTGAGCTAATCACGGGTCTTAAGATGGAGGATTGGAGGATACCTACGTCATCCAGTCCAGCTCTCTGCAACCCCGCAACCACCTGAACAGGCACATGTCAGATACAGCCACGTGTCAGGAACCATGCCGCATGTTGCCAATGAAATTTAAGACCCAAAAGCTACAAAAACTGTATGACATAGGTAAAGAGCTGGAGAGACCAATAATTTTGTTTCTCTCTTAGGTCCTTATTACAGAAGGGAATTTCCTACATGAAAATCCCTGACTGGTAAAATTAAAGGATGGCTTTGGTGAATGAGATAGAGAAATGATAGTGACACTATCATTTCCTCATCAATTCAGTGTATAGTCCCAGCTCTGTCATGCATAGAGTTAGGTTTCTGCTGGGATCGGTGCTTTCTTGGACAATGTATGTAAGTGAAATAACCCTCACAATGGAAAGTATTATTTAAAAAAAAAATAAATTAAATTTGTGGTTCATCATCAGAAGAAAGAAAAGTCAGCCAAAAAAATAAAATAAAAGAAAATTACCTTCGGTGTTTGAGGGAACTAATTAAAGCAGAACAGCTGGCTGATCTGAGACTACACTGTTGGGTTTAATGACTTGTTAACATCCCAGAAGGGGAACGTGTGGTCTGATTAAGAGGCGTTGGATGCCTGAAGCAATTCACTTTGCAGTAGGAAAATTATACTGAGTATATTTGAAAACTGAACCAATGATTTTAACCAGGATTAAAAGTCCTTTAGCTAGCTCTGATAGTGAAATTTATTTGGGCAATTTCCTCTCACTGTTGTCTGAACTTGGCATTCTGAGCTTGAAATTCTTTATAGAAGTTGGTATTCTGGCATCTCTTCAGAAAAAACGAGACATTTACGGATGTGTAAAATGAAGTACTCTGTGAAATAGGAGGCCTACACATGTAAATACAACTGCATTGACTGTGGTGGGAGTTCAACCTGCTTACTCAGAGGTCGGACATGACCCAAAGAAAAGCTGGGACTTGCCCAGGGTCATGGTGAAGAGTCAGTGTCAGAGTTCCCAGCACCTGAGTCATGTCCTTGGCTGAGTCATCCACACCTCTGTCAGTACATGGCTTCATCCACAACGCATCATGCCTTCTTCCTTTCACTCACTCTCGGCTGGCTCCTAAATGAAACTGAGTGATCCTGACATTTACCGTGGGTTCACATTCATGTCTCTCAGTCAATCTGGTTGTCTCCCTCCTTGTTCTCCTTTCCCTTTGTCCTGTCCCATCCAGGTTTTGTGTCAGTGGATTTACAGCCTGTGATTGTCTTCATTAGTAAATTAGCATAAGGTATAGGTATTCAATCGTGTTGTTTAACCTGGCCCCTGTATCCATAGAAAACTCTTGCTGTCAACTTGCACAGGTTTTACCTGTAAATAGCACAATGTCTGTCTGCAGCTAAAGCCAATCTTGTGATGCCATGGGTCAGAAACAAGAGAGTAATGGGAGAAAAAGTGTATTCTTCAAAAATAATCCCATAATCTGTAAATCATCTCACGACTTCGGAGATGTGTCGCCATAGCTGTGCTATTGCTGACAGAATGTCAATGCCGACTGTAGCTGCATTAGTTAGGGACGGGAGAATATTCAATGGTCCACGCGCAGCCAAATACATTGTATTTTACCACCAAATACAGGAAGGAAGGTAACCATGATACCAAACAGTTCCTTGACATCTGACAATGCTTTCTTGCTCTTTTTGATATTCTTTGAAGTTTTTTGAGTGCCCTAGCTCTGTATTGGAGTAACATCTGTTAAATGTTGCAATGCCTAACTCACATTTTATAACACAACACCACTGTCTGTTTGAAAAAATGATAAGTATATTTGGACAACAGTCTTCTGCTTTGTGTGTCCCAAACAACTGCATGGGAAAATTTAACAGAGGCATAAAGTATTTAATATTCTCAGATTTAAAATTCATGTTACAAGGAGTGCCATCCAACTGCAGTAATTGTTACTCACTGCTTATACTGATGGTCACGATATTAAAAAAAAAACTATCATCAAGTCAGGTAATGCTGTAATATAACTTCAACACCTGGTCTTCTCTGAGGGAAGTCTTTACTTAAGTTTTTACCTGTTTTGACTGACTAGCACTTAATTCAAGGCTGATGGTATCACTGTGTGGACAAGCCCAAAACAAATGGACATGCCTCTTAATGGACAAAGAGCAAACATGGCTTTAAAAAAAAGAAAAACAACCAGCCAAACCTCTCAAGTTGCTCAGATAATCTTTGGAAAAATTACAAGAATGGATATTTAATATATTGAAGTTCATGTAAATGAGTCTTCAACATCACCAGCTGCTGAATCAGAATTATCCCTACGTATGAAGCAGACACAAAAATCATCAAAGCTTCCTCATCTCTCTCTCTTAACCTGTGGTAATTTTTGATTTATAATTAAAAGTCCTTAACTCTCTCACATGAACAGCAATTTACTGGATGAAGCAATTTAGATTCTCGGAGATCATAAAGGCTCTGTCCAGTTAAACAAAATAAAAAAAAAAAAATAGGTGGGGTAGCTTTTAAGTACATTGACCAGCAGCTCTGTGAGGTGCCCAGCTGCTGCGGGGCACGGGCAGAGCTGTGAAGCCTTGGAAGCATGATGCAAAGCCCTGCGCACCGAGCAGGGCTCTGCCAGGGCTGGCAGCAGAAACTGCTGAGCACAGGGGTATGTCCAACACTGTGTCCTGCCCTCAGCCTGGGACACTTTGCCCAGGCTGCATGTTCAGCTGCTCAAGGGCTGCAGCCCTGAGTCCTCTTGTGAAGGCCGGTGCTGATATTTTTGATTCAAAGGAGTAAATGGGACACGCTATTTTGTCTGCGGGCAGTCAGAAATAGACTCTGCTTTGCATGATACCTGAGTCCTTGCAGCACCTGGGGAACTGAGAAGCCTGAACAGATAGCCTTCCCAGCTTGGGGAGATGTGAGCCCATCCCTCTCACCTCCAGCTGATCAGTGCAGCCATCCCTGTCCCTCCCCAACCATCTCTGCCACATTCAGTAGCCATGGGATGTTACAGGATCCACCCTGGGAAGTACCAAAACTTGCCTCCACGTCTCCTGCTGCATGTTGAACCTACCAGCCCAGCAGCTCATTCATTTTGTCCCCAACTTCGCACAGGGGCACAGCCCCTGTGGGAAGTTTGAAAACTGCCCTTACACTGTTTTTTGAATCCCTGTTAGGCTTCGGCACCAGCCTGCCCATTGTGGGAAAGTCCTGTGGGAGCCCAAGAACAGGATTGGGGGCACTTTGGGAAGGGCCACACAGGTAAGCGCTGTGGGAACTCACATCCAGATACTGTTGGCTCTCCACTGAGCAGAGGGAGACTGGAGCTGGTATTTTGATTAGATGCTTCAGGTCCACCAAAGTCCTGCCTTGGATTTGGAAATCCTTATTTGGATCCAGTATCGAATCCACAGACTTTCTGGCAATAAAAAACAGGCATAAACCATAGCTTGAGTCCTTCAAAAGATAATATATACATCCAAAGTGTTTGGCAGTATAAATAATTTTAATAAAACCAGGCCCTGTTAAACTGACCTTGTTAGACCATACTATCTAATGGAATTTTATAGGGATATGTAATGGCAAACACACTGAATTAAAACATCCCATTCAGATAAAATCTGAACAAGGTCTTACATCTGGGTTGGGGCAATCCCAAGCACAAATGGAGGTCAGTGGGGAATGGTTTGAAAGCAGCCCTGGGGAGAAGGACCTGGGTGTGTTGATGGACGAGAAGCTCAACATGAGCCAGCAATGTGCAATTGCAGCCCAGAAGGCCAACTGTATCCTGGGCTGCATCAGAAGCATGGCCAGCACGTCAAGAGAGGTGATTCTGCCCCTCTACTCCACTTTTGTGAGACTCCACCTGGAGTACTGTGTCCAGCTCTGGAGTCCCCAACATGAAAAGGACTTGGACCTGTTGGAGTGGGTCCAGAGGAGGACCACAAAGAAGATCCCAGGGCTGGAGCACCCCTGCGATGAGGAGAGGCTGAGAGAGCTGGGGCTGTTCAGCCTGGAGAAGAGAAGGCTCCGGGAAGATCTTATTGCGGCCTTCCAGTACCTAAAGGGGGCCTACAGGAGAGCTGGGGAAGGACTTTTTACTAGGGCATGTAGTGATAGGACGAGGGGGAATGGCTTTAAGCTGGAAGAGGGCAGGTTTAAATTAAACATTAGGAAGAAATTTTTCACTTTGAGGGTGGTGAGACACTGGAACAGGTTGCCCAGGGAAGTTGTTGAGGCCCCATCCCTGGAGTTGTTTAAGGCCAGGCTGGATGGGGCTTTGAGCAACCTGGTTTGGTGGGAGGTGTCCCTGCCTATGGCAGGGGGGTTGGAACTCGATGATCTTCAAGGTCCCTTCCAACCTAAACCATTCTGTGATACCATGATTCCATGAAAATACAGCACTTTCACCTGTTCGATCACACTGAATTCTCCTCTAATGATAAGAAACAATAGAAAGAAATGTATTCATATGTCCCTTAGCAGTAAAGCAACAGTATTTGCCAGCTCTCTGTGTGCAGCTTGTGCCAGACTGCACTATTTTTTTCCAACAAGCCTAGTGCTCTGTCTTCTACCTGCCAAGGGGCAAAAGACAATCGCATAGCAAAATGTCAAAACAGATTAGTCATTCCTCCTCCAACATTTTCCAAGTCTTTTCATCTACAGGTGGAACATCAACTTAGAAGAAGGATGAAAGGATGTGAAATTGTGGGAGGTCAACAGTTAGGTTTTCGTTATTTCATTCAGCTGTTAACTTCAGCAAATCTTGTAATGTTTACACTTGTAAAGCATTTCTATTTTGTCATGAATTCCACTGTAGAGCATGGTGTATTGCAGGTGAGAGGTTCAAATAGATGGAGACAACAGAAATATATAAAATATAGGGTGTACTACTCTTAATGTAAGGCTTAATTCGTAAGGGAGAGAGCAAAAGGACCAATGAGTACAAGTCACCTACATGATAAAATAAAAATCATCAGCAATAATCTGTTTTCTTCATGACAAAAGACAAAAGGGATGCCTAAAGATATGTACCAGACAGGTCTGGGCATGGTTTCAGTGCTGATTAGGGAAAGATTCGCACAGCTTCTCTTCCACTCTGCAAGGACAGATTATATTGGGTAGTTGTACTATGGGGGATTTAGTCCTATTAGCCTTCTTCCCTCTGCCCCATAAATCTTTTACTGCTAGCAACAGATTTACTTAGTGCATATCTCAGTGATTTACTAAAGATAATGAGCGATGAAATGGTTTGATTTGCAGCCAATCTACATTACTGATATCTTTAATGTGTTCACAGCTTGGCCTCTGTTGGAAGAGCACTTTGTACAGCAATTATCAGAACAAAGCTGAGCTTCCTCAGTCTGTTCAGGTCCTACTTCTCATATGAGTTTCCCACAGAAAGGTCTTCAAGCTTTGCTTTGCAGCTTGCAAATTTGCAAATTTGAGTCTGAATAGGTAATTACACTGATCCTGGCAGGGCTTCTTTGTCCATCTTTACTTTTTCAGCATTACATCAAGTGGTGAATGGCTTTATGGGTCAGATTTTCAAATGTCCTTCACCTTACGTTCTTACTTACATCACAGCAAACTAAATTCATTCTGGTCAGAAAATGACCTCAGCAGCCTCATGAACTTTACACCTCCTTCTGGTAAAGCAGCCTGTGCAATCATGTCCTGCAAGTTTTCTCACACAGAAGTCCTGATTGTTACTTAGATGAGCCCGAAACAGAGAAGTAAACTAATCACAGGGAGATCTTTAACTGAAACCTTCAAGGTACAGCCCAAATTCTAGACATTAATGAAATTAATACAAAGCCAGCTCTCACTGAGGTCAGAGCAGGAGAAAGGTGGTGATCAGGAACAGCCAGCATGGAGTTTCCAAGGACAAATCATACTAGACTAACCTGACTTCTTCAGCCAGAAGATTCTGTAGATAAGGGGAGAGCAGTGGACACCAGTGAACAGGAGTTTAGGAAGACTTTTGACATGTCTTTCAGTAATATCCTTGTAACCAAGCTGGGGAGGTACAGACTGGATGGGTGGACTACCAGGTGGCTAGAAAACTGTCAAGCTCAAAGTGTAGTGGTCAGTGGTTTGAAGTCCAAGCAGTAACTCACCACTTGTGACTGGGCTTGCCTAGAGGCTAATAGGAGTCTGATAGTCTTTAAGATCTTTATAAAACTGTTGGACCTAGGGACAGAATACACCCTAGGCAAGGTTGCAGAGAAAATAAAAATACATAGTATGATTAACACACAGGAGAGCAGGGCTGCCTTTCAGAGGCATCTTGATAGGCTGCAGAAATGGACAGACCAAAATCTCATTATATTCATCAAGAACAAATGCCAAGTCCTATCCTTGCTGTGGACCAGCCCCATGCAACAGGGCACTCTGGGGGCCATCTGGCTGGAAAGCACCTTCACAGAAAAGAATGTGGGGAACCCTGATGGACAACAGGTTAAGGCTGAGACAGCAGTGTGCCGTTGGAGGACTGAAGGCCACCAGCATACTGGGCTGGATTAAAAAAGATAGAGTCAGCAGACCAAGGGAAGTGGTTATTCCCGTTCATGTAACGCTCTTCAGGCCATACCTGGAATACCCTGTCCAACCTTAATTTTCCCAGTAAATGATGACAGATAAGGACAAAGAAGGGAAAGTATAGCAAATGGCTACTAAGATGATTAGGGGCTGAAACCCCTACCTCTCTTCTCTGGAGAAGAGAAGACTAAGGAAGGATCTAACTGTTGTCGTCAACCATACAAAGGGTAAAAGGAAATTATAAAAGAGGAGAAGACAGACATATCTCAAAAGGGCACAGCAACAGGACAAGAATTATACCTTTCATCAGAAGCTGCATCAAGGAAAATGTCAACCAAATACAAGGAAAAAAAATTAACGGTGAGAGTAGTTAAGCAGGTGAGTAGGTTTCCCAGAGAGGCTGTGGACTCTCAGTCCTTGGTAACATTCAGAACTCGATTGGAGATGGCCCTGAGGAGCTTGATCTAACTTTGAAGAGAGCTTTGAGAAGGATATTGCACCAGACAACCTCCAGAGGTCCTTTCCAACCTAAATTATTTTATGACTCTGTGATTGCAAGTCAGAAGAAGATCAGGAGTTTTGTCTCACTAGAAATTACAAGAGACGTAAAAATCTAATTTTTTTAAAAGACGAGTCTTTTTAAAAGAGAAGTTCTTAGTGAAACCCAGAACCATTTGCTTTCTTGTGTGACATCTGAGAAAAACTGATGCTTAAAACTTGCATTCAGAACCAGCGAGGTACTGAATTTTATTCTCAGAGAGCAGTCACTCTGACTGAGCACATGATGAAAACTGCATGGGTCAAGATGCTCCTCAGCAGATTTTCTGGAAAGTGCCCCAATCCATGTGCATTCACAGCCTGGATGCCCTTCCACCATAGGTACCACTAGTTTTTTATCCAAAAGTCAAGCAGTATTTACTATATTCTACTGTTTTCCAGTGAAACATTCAGAAAAATTCTTATCTGCCTTTGTTTACAATACTGTTTACAGTACAATAAACTGTCCACATTTTGCCAATATTGCCTCAAGGACTACATAAGGGGGCAGAATACTCAGATAAAGGCAGGCAGTGGAACTAGACACATTGAATATTATTTACCAGTCAGCCTTATTGTAAGAGCATTACAACTCCTACAAAAGAGGTTTGTTCATTGTTTCTCCTACTTTGTCGCCTTTACTGAACATTCAAGTAATAGATGAAACAGTGGTTTTAACTGCCTAGGGGTTGCCTGGGGCTCTTCAGCTCTACATATTCAACTGTCCAGGAACATGACCTAACCAAAGAGCTTCAATGTCTTCTCAAGCAGGAATGAAGGACATTTCCTCATGAGTCTGTACAAATCTGAAAAAAATTATGATATACCATTGGTCACTGTATGTGTGTGTATACATGTGTGAGTGTAAGAGACACTGTCTTTCTTAATAGGGCATTCTGTCAGGAAGAGAAGAGCTGAATTTCAAATGCAGGGAGGTCTTACAATGACAATCTCAGATACCTTTATCAGATGTCCGGTTCTGTTGCTGTCCAAATGCCTCCTTGATAAATCCAGTCAAGGCCTCAAAGAAGAGAAGTGCTTCACTTTGGGATGCCCGTTAAGTTTGGACATTAATTAAGTTCCAAGTACTTAGTGCTGTGGACACAACTGCAGTGTTAGGAATGACTAGAGCGGCAATTCTAGGCATCTGGAGAACGTTATGGTCAAAATTAAGGTAACTACAGAGTTAAAAACATTTTACTTTAGCAGACAATTAAATGAAGAGTTTCCAAACCTTCATGCGATATCCTAGAATCATAGAATCATATGTAGGCATCTTATTCTGCTTTAGTCCTACTTTGGGAATCTATGCCTTTTTTGGCACTGTATATTTTAATGTCCAAGTTAATATGTTCATGGAAACTGAATGGAAAAACTGCTTTAAAATTGACATTTAAATTCCTTGGAAAAAAGATTTAACATTCACTTAGGAAGTACTTTAAATAATTTCTTTGGGGATTTAAAGAAGAACATACATACCAAGGGGGGTGCAGGGAGGCTTAGTAGTATGCATAGGCAGAAAACCAGAAGCCTTGCTCAATCAGATGCCTTTGAGAGAGCAACATGCTGGTTTTGTTTCCAGATGGGAAGCTGAATCCATAACCTTATTAGGATCTAACTGCATTTCAAGTTCCATTCGTAATGATCATGAATTTAGCTGATTACCTAAAAGATTGCAATAACTATGGGCTTAAACTGACTTTCATGTGTCTATTAACTTCATTATGATTAGCTCTTTTTTCACTGATTACAAAATCATTCCAAACTAAGCTATGAAAATCATTTGTATAGCTACTATCTTCTCCATGCCTGGCACCGTGTGACATTCCTGAACTTTAAGTAGATGTAACAAATACCTTGTACAATTTATTATTTTGTTCTTTTCATAGATACACATTTCCTATATGGTTTATATTCATATATATGAACGTGTATAATTTCTACACCCTATATATTGTGACGTTGATAACATGGTAAATCTTTTACAATGTACATAGATTGTAGTCTGTGACATCATTTAGTCACATACTGCAGGACTTAAACCACCACAAATTCTGAACGGGTGTTGGCAAAAGAATGGTCTTGTTTCTAAAAGCCTGCATAATATTTAGGTAGCTCCTCAATACAATTTACTCCCTTGTTCTGGCATTACTGCTTAAGAGTCTCATGAACCCAAAAAGAAGCCATGGCCCTACCAGCCATGTCTTAATGGCCACAAACTCAAGACAAATTTTGCCCTCCATGTGTGCAGGAGGAGGGGTGTTGTTGTTGTTGCTGACAGCATTTCCCAGAGAGCCCTGCACTCTGCCAGGGGATGCTGTGGGGGCTGTAGGACAGCTCATAAACAGAGTAACCCATCCATGTTTGCCTCAGCAGATCTGGTGGGATCATCGTCTGCCACTGCCGAGAGTTTTGATTCCTCAGCAGCATCTATTCCAGACCCGCCGTTTGTTTTGTGGTGTATCCCTGGCTTGAACACCATAGTCAAACTGCTCACCAGGCCCTTGTGACTCAGAACCCCTCTGAGCCAGGGTGCACAACTGGCACAGCAGGACAGCTACCTCCCAGAGAGCTGCTGATCTCTGCCACCTCCTGCCTCCAACCTGTGTCACCCTCAACCACTAATAATCCTTCAGCACAGTCCCCCCTCCCCAAATGTATTAAACAGTCACAAGACAAAGACATGAGGGAATGATTTGCAATTATACAGTCAGTCCTTTGATCTGAAACCTTCTCTTTCTTGCCCTGATTTAGAACCACCAGAAATGAAGCAAAGTTAAACCGAGTGTCATCTGAACAACAGGAATAAACTGAACTCTTACTGAGCTGATACTACTGCATGGGTTTTTTTTTTAAATAGATTAAAAATGCTGAGCATATTAGGAATGACTTAATCACATGATATTTGGAAGGCAATGATTTAAAGACCTGTCGGTGGAAATTGAAATAACATGTTAAAATTCAGTATGTATAATTTTAATCCAAGCTTTCTATATATTAATATGTCAGATTCTACATATTCCTGAGGATTCTTTTCATCCTGTTCCAGGTAAATCCACCAACCCTCCCTGCTGTATGCTGCAGCATGAGTAAGGGAGAGGGACCAATTACACCTCTTTCCAGGGAGAGCCACAGCCTCCATGGTCGTCCCCTAGCTCTCCTTCAACACCAGGCAGTCTTCTCTCCTCCACAAACATTTTAGAAGGAGCATGTTGGCACTATCCTGCTTTCAAGCCTGGCCTAGGTTAGTATAGCCGTTACACCCCTAATTTATTTGAGTTTATGACAGAGTTGATTTTGCTTGTCTATAACAGCTGTAAACATTGAAACATTTTTTCAAAACTGAGATTTTGGGTTTGGTGGTGGTGGCTACTGCCATCTAAAGTCTGTCAATTAATATCTTAAATCCCTTTGTTGGGCCTCAGCATTTTCATCACATGGGAGCTGGTTCTTACTGATGTGTTATCTCTGACCATGGGGTGTATGCTTTTTTGAAATGTGCTATAAAATACAGGTGAGAACTGTCTCATGGTATTTTTGTGTATACTAAGATGCAGCAAGATGTCATACAACACTGCTTGCAACGTCAGCCATGGAAAAATGACTATCTGGTGGTGTCAGTCCCAGCTAAATACAGAAGTTGGTCTAAATCCAGTCTGGTGATGGAATTCCCTAGGGCCGAACCTCCACGAGGTACCAGAATCTTTCCACAAGCATAACTTAATCAGATTAGAGTACATTAGCTTCATGCTGTGCTGCTCAGTGGTTTTCTCTTACCAGAAAATAATTTGTAGTTCGTATGGGCAGCAACAACAACTCCAACCTCTCTCAAACATTCCCACTGGCCAGTTGCCACTCAGATACATCTCTTTGCCTTGTAGCAGTTAGCTCACAATGGACTGTGGCTCACTTCAGCTCTACATAGATTGAAATTATATCTTCCTGTTCTGCAGGATGGACAAAATAAAATATTTCATGTTGTTTATATGTTGAAAGAGAACTGTTAAGAACCAACTTTACATTCCCCATTCTCAGGCTAAGACTTGGGGAAGACTGTACTATCCACTAAACACATTAAGATATGTCTTATATGTGATGAATGTCCATTTCAAAGTATTCTTGGTTTAAAAAATGTGAAGTCTAATGATTGCTACTAATTACATAAATGCATACAAAGAAGGCTACAAATTTCAAAGGGAAACATTAATCCTCAAAGTAGCCCACAAGAGTATGCGGTTAGAAAGAATAGCTGAGGTTTGAGTCCCTTAATGTCTTTGAACTAAAGGATGAAAAGGAAATTATTCTGAAGTTCTGGTTCTTGTAAAACGCTTTGTAGAGCTGCTGCTGAGGCTGTGAGTTGTAGCTGTGATCACACTGAAAGTTGTATTCCTCTTCATGTATCTTCTTTTGGTATAGTGACGAAGGGCAAATGGAAAATGGAATTCAAATAAAGACCATGATTTATATATGATGTAAACACTATCAATCTCAGTTGAGGGAAATTCTTCCACAAAAATAGTTTTAAAAGCTGTTACCCCCCACACTTGATGGTCTAAGGCCACCTTGGATTAGAAAGGCTAGGAAGAAATTTCTGCAGTGGCAGGCACCCTTGCAATTCTGAAGCATTTTGTAGCAGATACACGCAGAGATAAGATAATAGATTACTCAGGTCTCTGAGCAGATTGAGTATTGATATTCTGTGCCTCTGGTTTGAAAACAAAGGTGATGTCCACCAGCAAAAAGCATGAAGGAATGATTGCATGGGATCAGCCAAGGTCTGTCTTAGCCTTCTGCTGTTTCAGTTAGAGGCCGACAACAGCTGCCAAGGGAAAAATACAGGAAAGGAAATATGTAGCCTTTTGTTTGCTTCTTTTTAACTGCTAGGAATTACAGAGGGAGATAGTCTCACTGATTAGGTTTAGGCACCTAATTTAGACTCCCAAGTTAGGAGGCAGTTTCCTTAGGTTCCTGGATCCTCTGTGGAGAGGTCTTCTCTGCTCATGGGGTACCAAGGTGTACATGAGGACAGCAATATCCTAATCATGAGATGTTCAATTGGAGTTTTGGTATAGTGCTATGGACCTCCTGTTTACATGATGACACCTGAACTCTGGCGTGGGACCTGTGAGTGCCACCATGCACAGCAAACACCACGGGGCTCTGCCACCACCAAGGGCTGCACCAGATAGTGGGACTTACAGCTGAATCCACACATATGGACACCATGCTCCTCCCGTCATTGCTTAAAAGTGACCAGAAATATGAAAAATGACATATGCTGCCTGTTGTTTTGACACCATGAAGAGCATTTAAACCATTGGAACATATTAGTGGAAAGCTTTCTTCTTTACAGAAGGGTGCTAAGCCCGTATGCCTAATGCTGAGCAGATTTCAGTGACTAACTTAGGGTGATTAATGGCTTCTGATCTATTAGAACGAATAAGCACTTTAGCAGTGCTACAGAAAGTCATAAAATAAGCTGCTTCTCATCACACCGTCATTATATTTGAGCAGTATCATCCCTATGAGGGAAAATTTGATGATAAAAGCATTCATATTTTGACCAAATAATTGAATGGAAATTTTGAACTATGTTTGTGCTACCCAGATGTGTCCACCTTTTCCTTAAATTAGAAAAGGATTATAAGTTTATAATTTTTAGGTCATTAAATTAAAATGCTAACACAAGGTGCTGTAATACTTAAAGATTGCAAATTTATAAGCATAATCACTGAGATTTTGCTGGTTACTCTGTCTTAGAAGTCACAAGAATACTTAATGCCATATACTTTTACTTTTTATTTTATTTTTATTGAATTATAATGTTTTGCCAAGGCCCGCATTTTGCAGAGGTGTCACTGGGTCACTACAGTTTTCAACAGCAGCCAACGCTCATTTTCATTGAAAAAGAAAAAGAAATTAAGAAAACAGACCTTTTCAATTTAGAAAGGAGTGTTTTGACAGAATTCCTTTCCAAAATGCTTGCATGGTTTCTTTTTTCATTCTAACCCAGAATAAAAACAAATTTTGAAACTTCAACATTTTGTTATGTACTGGAACTGCCGCCCACTAGCCAACTCCACTTTTTTATTGAATCCTCGTGTTCCAACTAATAAGCACTTTGTACTGTTTGTTCCCAAGTCAGAGATGACAGAAAATCTGGCAACTCTTTTGAATATATATTTCTTTATAGGCATTTTCTACGGAGTTCATAGATAGGACGAATCCCTCTGTGGATTGGATCACCAAAGTACAGTTCTGGCGTTTTCAAAAAGACCCCATAATTCAAAAAAAAAAAAAAACCTGAAAAATACAATAGTTCAGCAAAGATAGTGTTTAATTAGAATTTGCTTCATATACTATTCTATTTGTGTATAAAGGTTTTAGCATGGTGGCAATACATTTATGAACTTAATTTAAACGTATATAGGTAATAGAAATATACATATATAAAATCATAACTTGTAAGTTTTTAAAAGCTTTTTAATTCCTCTAGAATCTCTGAAAAAGTTGCTTTTAAAGCCTGAATTAAACATGACTTTTCCTAACATGCGTATAAACTGCACATGCAAATTACCAAAATACATCTCACCACTTGGGGTTTTTGTTTACAGATCTCTAGTTTGGGGACGGTTTAATAAACAAGGATTGGGAAATCCTAATTACGTCTGTATGCCATTTATGAAGTCAGTAGATCTACTTGTATAATGTTTGGCCTCACCATGCGAATTTCATTCTGCCCAAAGTATTACACTCATTTATATAACCACCCCCTTCATTTCCTGTTTCTGTATTCAGTGTAGAAATAATGAAGCTCTTGAGACTGCTTAGCTTGGACTCTTTCTTGTGATTGCCAATGAATGGATTCAGTTATGTAGATTTTTCTGATGTATATTTTCAGACAATTGTAGCTCACTTCCATACTTGTATTATAGAGAGAATTTCTTGAAGTGACACATTTAGTTACCTGTAACATCATTTTTATCATCCTATTTAAACAATGACAATACCAGCAAGAAAATGTTAAATTTCTTTTCGTGATAACTTTATTTAGGAATTGTGATAAGCATGACTTTTGTAGAATCAAGTGTGATAAACAATGAGGACTTCAGACCAACAGCAATTAAACTAAGATAAAATGTATCTTGTGAGCATTAGGTATAAGAATCCGTTTAAAAAGTAATTGCAGTAGTATAATTCATGACAGTATCATATAGCAAAACAATGTAAATAACATTTAATTGAAAAGTTATGGTTTAAGAAAGCATTTTAAAATACAATAACATATATTCCATATGAAGTATTTACTATAAGCACTCTAAAGAACTGAAACTGCATTATACTAATGCATTGTTAAGTTTTATGAGAAAATGTATTCACTAACTGCTCAAAGAGTTCAATTCAATGAAATGTGCACTTGCATTTTATATTCCATTTGTTTCATTGTCTGCAGTGCGTTACTTAATATGCTTGCAGGTAAAAATATAAACATGTACTCTAGTGAATCAAGGTCAAAACACTTGTGCTTTTCAGGATGCAGTATTTCTGTAAACAGAATAATGTAGCCCTGCTGAAATGCCAAATATTTTTCATGTCCAGTTGGACAATTCGTTCCCATATTTCCAAAACATGATAGCATAACTTATGAAATCATATTTCCTTAATGTTTGTCATCCAGGAAACAGAAAGGCTGGACTTATTTGAATAAATACGGGTTTCTCATTTCCCTAATTATTAACTAATATCGTCCTCCCTATATCATTACAAATTCATTTCTGAAATCATAATTAAATGACTAATAAATATAATGTTTTGTACTTAGTAAAGGAAATAACTAGGCAATTTCCTACATTTGATGCCATTCTGGTCTATAAACATCATATGATCTCATGCTTCCTGATGCTGGCATCAAAGCCTTCTTCGCATCTGTACATGTGAACAAAGGGCAAAACTCTGCAGAATTTTTTTGTGTGAGAAGCTTGATTAGCTAAACTAACAGCCAAAAAATAGTTCAAAATGCGTGTAAGAATTATTTTCCTCTGAAAAAGAGGGAACATGAAGGAGAGGGGGAGAGTCATAGTGATAAGGTCCTTCAGCAGTTGAAGAAACATCAAAACACAGAATATTTGACACAAAACTTTACCAGCAGTAAAGATGAATTGTTACTGATAAGTTTTTGCATTTGTAATCAGTTGACTACCAGTGGGGAGCATGATTATACCTTTTCTTCTTCTTTATATGAGCTGTTATAGGAATTCATACATACAAGAAAGGTGATTATGCATAAACACTAGTCGGGTATCCGTCAGCAGCTATTGCAGAAAGCTTCTATTCTAATGACAGAGGGGAAATGCAACTGTGTGCATAATCTGAACTGTTACTTCTTGGTCGTCTTAGTAGACGAAGACTTGAAAGAGATGAGTGCTACTGGTAGGCACTTTTGTTTCCTTTATGTGGTTTTCAGGAGAACAAAAAATGCTGAGTCGGCACGGGGAATCACATTCTGAACTCTTCTTGAAGTGATGTTAAAGACACTATAGACTTAGCAAGGATGGAGATTTTTAAGCTGTATTAAAATCTCTTTCTCAAACTAGGAATAATAGAGGGTGTTTTGAGGGACTTTCTTTAATGTTGGCATTAAATGTTTTAAAAATTCAGGCAGTGACTGTATGTGTACGTTCAATTTCTGCAGAAAGTACTGTAAGTGCAAGTACCGGTAACTTGTCTCAGATGCTGCTGTGCAGAAAGTGACTAATCTACACATGATTGTACTATTTTAAGATATTTACATGTGCACCTGTGTTCACATAAGTACCTTAGAAGTGTTACTTTTGTGAACTGACAGTGAAGCAGTGAGAAAGTATAAAATATATTCAATGTAGTAAGATATAAAATAAGCAATACTCTCATCCAAGAAGGGAAAGAAATTATATCTTGTAGCTTAGGGGCCACTTTTCAGAAGTGAAACATCTGAACGAGGTACCACACATCCCACCCACTCCCATGCAAGCAGTGTGGGACGTGTGGTGGGGGAAAGTCTACCCTGTGTTCCTCATGGCATACCTAGGTTACAGAGCTCTCTTTACACAGATGAACAGTAAGAGCTGAAGAGTCAGAGCAGCCCCCAGGGTTAAAGCTACTCCCTGGTATGTCCCTGGAAAAGAGTACCCATTTGCTTGAGCCAGGCACACCATGAGGCTGTGGAGGTAAGCAGTGCAAAGAGCACATGGCTGAAGGTAATGGGACAGTTGAAATCTTTCCCCTACATGATTCTGCTTGTCACAAACCCAGGCAAGAGACTGATAGGACACCAAATGCAACTGACTACCGAACTCTGAGATTTTATTTTCCCACACTAGCACAGATGAAAAAGGAAATGGATAAGCTGACCAACCAAAGAAAAAGCCTAAATCTGCAGGAAGTCTACATATAATAGGAGACTGGCAAATTCAGTAGGACCTTCAGGAATTCATTGCCAGCAGGTTCTCTACCTGTTATTTATGAAGAAATTAATTTTCCTAACAAGAAAACACTCAGACAAAACAATCTGCTTAAGAATAAAAAGCATAACGTAACCATGGCCAAGGAAAGTTCAAAACTGTCCTCTGTTTGTTGCAAAAAGAGCTGACATCTGTGAAAAGTTAAAAGTCTGACCTTGCCATACTCCTGAGCTCAGTGTGAAGGATTGCTGCTCCTAATCAGAAAAGTTGGTTCAGGAGAATTAAAGGCTTTTATGATAAGTTGCTAACGTATCTTCAGACAAGGGACAACCAACAAAGGGAGTGAAAGGTTATTTAGGTCTATATCGCACAGGTGAAGTGCTAGGCAGAGTTTTCTCAAGATACTGCCAACCTGTGCTAGAAAATCTTCCCAGAATAGTACAAAAGCCCAGTTTATGTACACTTGCAACAAAGCCAATTTGTGCACTTCTGTGCCCAACCTAATAAATTTGGGAGGGGTGAGTTTAGTAAGTCTTCAAAGAACAGGCATAGAGTCCCAACATCCTATCTATACTATTTCAAATCAAAGATGGCTTGCATGGAGACAGGTTAGGTTTCTCTACACTTCTAATACAGATGCAACCAGAAAGAGTGAAAGCAGGTGGGTTTCACTTGAAAACATCTCTTGGGTTGGAGAGGGAGTAACCTTCCGGGGTCAACTGAGAGAAACAGATGCTTCTAGCCCATGATTCACTTGACCTATTTCAGATTGCCCAATTTAGGAAGAAATTAATTGTTCCCAAGAAATGCCTGATTTCCCTCTGAGCACGGTCTAAACAACAGCTTTAGAGGCACATAATTTTTCTGGAAATGTCCAACAAATGAAAAATAGACCCTACCTTCTGCATCTTTCCAGCATTTTCTGAGTTTTAATAAGGGTTTTTGAAGAAGGCAACAGACTTGAGTCTCAAAGACACATGCTAGGAAGATAACAAGGAAAAGTTTAAAGGATTGTTCTGACCATGGAAGAGAAGCAGTTTACGTTACTTTAATTTTCAATATCCCATCAAAGGTAGAGTCTTTTGGTCCCAGTAGAAAGCAAACATCCCTCATGAGTGAAAGGGAAACTGAGTCTGCCAAAAAGCCATGCCAGAAACTGGAAGCCAGCAGATGCATGTTACTGGAAGACGCTGGTGTAGGACCCAATGAACAAAAAAACTATTGAGGTTGTCTTATTGCCTCACATCCAAACTTATGCAAGTATTTCATTACTCTCTGTTTTTGCCTAGTTGGTCTAGATGCAGGCTCCTGTTTCATGACTTCTTTGGACATGAGCACATAGGACTGTGGTCTATCAGCAGGGCCTTCCAGCTCAGGCTCTGCAAGCGCAGCTGTATGATGGCCAGCCCCCGGCAAGCAGAGCCACTCTGTTCTTGCATTGAGTCGTTGGACCTACAGCTCTGGTCTCTGCTGGCTGAAAGACTCATGGCACCACACAGCTTTCCTGCAGGCCTTTTGTGGCTGTTTTGAGAAATCTGCTGTGATTTTCAGAGTTGTAATGCAGTATAAAACCAAGCCAGTTTCATATAGTTTCAGGTTTCATTGCTAACCTTCCAGGCAACTCCCTGAGTAAGATGCAGGCAAGCATTTAATAACCTTAATTTCCCATATGGTTGACTCATTATTCTACCTCCTGCAGTCAACTCTTGATTTCTTAATGCATTTTCCTTTCATCTTCTGCTCACGGCTGTCACATTGGCTAGAAGATATTGCTGCTATTAACACTCAAAGTACTGAGCTAATAGCATTCCCTTTCTCAAGGCAACTGGGGATTTTTTTTGGAATGATCAGTGTATCACACGTATGTACCATATTTTCTTATGTCCACAGATATACACATAAATAAGTAAATTACTTTAACCCCTCTTATTTACAAATTCCCCTATAAGAATGCCAGAAATCTGCTTATACGTGGGTGGCTACATGTGTTCCCTAGTGTGTACTTTCAGCACAGCTACCGCTGCACCAGGGATACTGTGGTGCCTTGTGCCTTGCATTTCACTTCCGCCTCAGCCACATGAAGCCACAGTACCAGTTACTGCACGACACCAGCTTCCTTCCAGTGCCCCCAGTCAGAGACGACTGGTCAGCAGATAAGGATGTGCGTCTTCTTTAAGTCCTGTCCCCATTTTGGGGCCACCCATACTGCATTAATTCCGCTCCACACCAGCAGCATCCCCACCTTTCTTACCATAGCCACCAACAGGGACTCCCACATGGCAGACACTACGTTAAACAGAAAAAAGGTGACTGCCCACCCAGAAAGGTTTACAGTGACATCAGCCCTGGTTCCTGGCATGATGGCTTCTCTCAGAGGGAAAATAAAATTAAAATGGCCGGCTGCCATTTTTGTTAAAAGATTATGAGACTGAAAAATGTAAAAATTGTATCCAGTTATCTTGCAGGCTTTAATTGGCCTCTTTGAAGAGAATAGCACCATTAGAAACATTAAAGGAATAGATAATGGATTCTCAGTCTGGGGGCCGTGAAACTAGTCATGTGGATCAGTAGCATTAACTAAAGACTAAGAAGGGTCTTGAAATTCTTCCCTCTACTTCTCCGTAAGTGACTGATGATATAAGATGTCTGGTTCCCTAAAAGAAGACTCATAGCTCAGGACTTTCTCATAATGGTAGAAGTCACATTCCAGAAAAGTAAATACTAACTCATGTTGTGAGGTAGAGCAACAGTGTTACCATATAGAAGTAAATGGGACATTTGGCAAAAGGGAACACATGTTTTTAGACTAATTATCTGCAGCCATTACTGCAACGATTTTTCTACTTTGAAAAGACTTTAGAAGCCTCTTGTAAGGAATACACTCACTTAATTAAGAGTCCTTCATGGTTTAATCCTGCTCTTGCTGATTTCCTTGACAGCAGAATTGGGGCCAAACTATGTTCTCCTCCAGACAGAGGACTTCATTCCCTTACACATCGTCACTATTTTTTTCTAATAAATATGGATTTTTAAATCATTTACTAATGCTTGTCAGCAAAATTCACTAAATCTCATTTAGCAGGGAGCATTTACTGGAAAGAAATGCCCCCTGGGAAAGCCAATGAAAGTCAATAATGGGTCATATTATTTTGAATTAGCCAACAATTTGTTCATTTCTATCTTCTCCACGTGCTGGATAAATCCACTTAGAGCTATCAACAATGTATTTTAAACAATACCAGTCAATACCTGGCCTGTTCTTAACACACTCAGTAGTTATATGGAGAAAAAACCTGCCCATGGGGCAAAGTGCTGTTTCACTTTTGCAGGGTCTTGGTGCAGGACTCATTCTAGCAAATGCTTCTTTTGATGAAAAGATGTAGCCCAGATACCTGTCTTTATGCCCAAATATACTTCCATTAGGCAAATTCTGTGCTGTAAATGGAGGCAGGAAAATCCCCCAAACACACAGATTGCTGACCTGCAGATAGTATCACAGAAAATACAGACTCTTCAGGAGAGACAGGCAGGGTAAACAAGGAGGTGGTGTTGCCCTATATGTCAATGACCAGCTGGAGAGCATGGAGCTTGGCCTAGGGATGGATGAAGAGCTGACTGAGACCCCATGGGTCAGGATTAAAGGGAAATCAGGAGCAAGGGACATTACAGTGGGGGTCTGCTACAGACTGCCTGACCAAGAAGACCGAGAGGATGAGGCCCTCTATAGACAGATAGGGGTGGCATTGCGTTCACAGATCCTGGTCCTCATGGATGACTTCAATCACCCCTGTATCTGTTGGAAGGGTAACACAGATGGGCCTAGGCAATCCAGAAGGTTCTTGGATTCTATTGATGACAACTTCCTGCTCCAAGTGGTAGAGGAGCCAACCAGGAGAGGAGCTATGCTGGACCATGTCCTTACCAAGAAGTAGGGGCTGGTAGGTAGTGTCAAGCTCAAGGGCAGCCCAGGGGCTGCAGTGACCATGAAATGGTGGAGTTTGAGATCCTCAAGGCAGCAAGGAAGGTGCGCAGCAAGCTGACCACCCTGGACTTTAGGAGAGCTGACTTTGACCTCTTGAAGAGTCTGCTTGGTATGGTGCTATGGGATGAACAGCTGGAGGGAAGAAGGGCCCAGGAAGATTGGTTAATATTCAAGGATCACCAACTCCAAGCCCAGAAGCGACGCATCCCTACAAAGAAGAAGGAAGGCAGAAAAGCCAGGAGGCCTGCATGGATGAACAAGGAGCTCCTGGACATGTTCAAAAGTAAAAAAGGAGGCCTATAGGGGGTGGAAACGGGGGCGGGTAGCCTGGGAGGAATACAGAGAAAATGTCTGAACAGCCAGGGATCAGGTTAGACAAGCTAAAGCCTAGATTGAATTAAATCTGGCCAGGGACATTAAGACAAACGAAAAATCCTTCTCTAAGTATGTCAGTGAGAAAAGAAAGACTAGGAAAGATACGGGCCTTCTCGGGAAGGAAATGGAAGAGCTGGTCACCTGGGACAGAGACAAAGCTGAGGTACTCAATGATCTTTTTGCCTCAGTCTTCACTGGCAGACTGCAGCCACACTACTCATGATGCATAAGGCAAAGGCGAGGATTGGGAAAATGAAGAACCACCCACTGTAGGTGAAGATCAAGTAAAAGACCACCTGAGGAACCTGAAGATGCACAAGTCCATGGGACCTGATGAGATACATCCATGGGTCCTGAGGGAACTGGCAGATGAAGTTGCTAAGCCACTATCCATTGTATTTGAGAAGTCATGGCAGTCTGATGAGGTTCCTGCTGACTGGAAAAGGGGAAACATAGCCCCTATTTTCAAAAAGGGAAACAAGGAAGACCCGGGGAACTACAGGCCAGTCAGTCTCACCTCTGTGCCTGGCAAGATCATGGAGCAGATCCTCCTGGAACCTCTGCTAAGGCACATAGAAACTAAGGAGGTGATTGGTAGCAGCCAGCATGGCTTCACCACGGGCAAGTCATGCCTGATAAATTTGGTGGCCTTCTACAGGCTTCTAAGGGCTTACAGTTGCAGTGGACAAGGGAAGAGCAACTGATGTCATCTACCTGGACTTGTGCAAAGTGTTTGACACTGTCCTACATGGTATCCTGGTCTCTAAATTGGAGAGACATAGATTCAACAGATGGACTACTAGGTGGATAAAGAACTGGCCAGATGGTCTCACTCAAAGAGTTGTGGTCAATGGCTTGATGTCCAAGTGGAAACCAGTGACGAGTGGCGTTCCTCAGGGGTCTGTACTGAGACCCGTGCTGTTCAACATCTTTGTCGGTGACATGAACAGTGGGATCTAGTGCACCCTCAGCAAGTTTGCCGAAGATACCAAGCTGCTAGGTGAGGTAGGCATGCTGGAGGGGAGGGATGCCATCCAGAGACACCTGGACAGGTTGGAGAGGTGGGACCATGCCCACCACATGAAGTTCAACAAGAGCAAGTGCAAGGTCCTACATCTGGGTTGGGGGAATCCCAAGTAAAAATACAGGCTCAGCGCGGAATGGATCGAGAGCAGCCCTGAGGAGAAGGACCTGGGTGTGCTGATTGACAAGAAGCTCAACATGAGACAGCAATATGTGATTTCAGCCCAGAAGGCCAACCGTATCCTGAGCTGCATCAGAAGAAGTGTGGCCGGTATGTCAAGGGAGGTGATTCTGCTTCTCTACTCCACTTTTGTGAGACCCCACCTGGAGTACTGCGTCTAGCGCCCCCAATGTCAGAAGGACATGGACCAGTTGGAGCAGGTCCAGAGGAGGACCATGGAGATGATCTGAGGGCTGGAGCATCTCTGCTATGAGGAGAGGCTGAGAGAGTTGGGGTTCAGCCTGGAGAAGAGAAGGCTCTGGGGAAACCTTATTGCGGCCTTCCAGTACCTAAAGGGGGCCTACAGGAGAGCTGGGGAAGGACTTTTTACTAGGGCATGTAGTGATAGGACGAGGGGGAACGGCTTTAAGCTGGAAGAGGGCAGGTTTAGATTAAACATTAGGAAGAAGTTTTTCACTTTAAGGGTGGTGAGGCACTGGAACAGGTTGCCCAGAGAGGTTGTTGAAGCCCCGTCCCTGGAGGTGTTCAAGGCCAGGCTGGACGTGGCCTTGGGCAACCTGGTCTAGTGGGAGGTGTCCCCGCCTATGGCAGGGGGGTTGGAACTCGATGATCTTCAAGGTCCCTTCCAACCTAAACCATTCTATGATTCTGTGATTCTATGATGCAGGAGAAAAGGGACGTTACTTCAGGGTACTGGTGAAGACTTAAGTACCTACTGCCTGAAGAATTAGCACTCCTACTAACTCCTCTTTCCTGTTAGGAGCTAATTAAAAAGTGGCAAATGGTATAAATGACATGTAAATCAGGGTGAGAATTGCTGACTGTAATGTAAAAAAATCTTTTTTGTATTGCTGCCTCTGCAAATGCCTCTCAGTTCATTCCCTTGCTCCTTGTTAGCATCAGTGCTCTTGTGCAAGCCTAACAAATGTCTCTCTCTCCACACTCCCTTGCCATTGACACATGGAAGTGTTTCAAAGGCCAGCACTGGTCAAATTGTGAAAAACGAACTTGTCAGTGTTTTCATTAAATTGTCACAGCTCTGAATTTTGCTGGATGCATAAGAAAGAATCAAGCATTAGTATGAAATGCTGCATTACACACAACTCCCAGCAAACCCAAAGAGACACTCCCCAGGGTAATCACATCTTCCCCTGGTGGTCTCCCAAGATTGTGCAGCTCAGTCAGCAGCTGGATGGGAGGGTCCAGCATGTGGAGAACCAGAATTCATGCCTAGATAAATCACTCCAGTCGACAACAAGTATTTGCAAAACATTGTCATTTAGCAGCTAAATTTCGTGCAAATGTGTTCAGACATTTTCCTTTCTACGGATATCTTGGCATTGGTATCAGTTTCAATTAAGTTCAAAGCTTGAACCAGTTGTGATTAAGGTGTATAGAGAAGGATTTTGGCATCAAATATCTCAATCTGGACTTCAAACTCTGTATGACTTCTGTAAAGCTAGTGAAAATTGTCTTCCATGTATTACGGGATTTATTTGCAATTAAATTAAATGGGCAGTGTGAGGATTTGAACAATGCAGTGTCAGAAACATATGTGTACCTCAAATACACTTGACAGATTGCATGAGTGGAGTGGGAATGATCATTTATTGGAAATAAGTGGGAAGAGTTCCTCTCAAGAAAATAAAAAAAGCCTCAGGAAGCCTTAAGAAAGGCCTGAGAGATAACAAGAAATATATACCAGGAAGATTTTTCAGGCACAGTATTTATTCTAAAAGGGATGAGAAGATTAAGAGGTGGTACACCAATGGTGCGGTAAAAGCTCAACAGAACAGAAGAGGTCATAAACTTTCATGCAACACAATACTAGCCAGCTGCTCTCAAACTTGCAATGTTTTCTGGAAGCAAAGACATTTTCTGCTGAAGCAAGTAATATTCATTTTGAAAAATGAGAATGACTAGTTTTTTTACTCAGCTATAAAACTTCCTGAGCCAGAATAAAATTGCTTAGCATTATATTTTTTTTTTAACCTTAATATAACTGTTTACTGTGAGACTTTTGAACTATCATGAACTATATACGCCGTGTCCCGAAACACTAGATAGGAAGGAGGATGCTTTTTTCTTGGGGGGCAATTTCTGAATTCCTTTATCCTTTTTTCTCTTGCTAACTGCCCTGTGAACTCAAGAAGTCTAATGGCCTAGTGGTGAATCATTACTCTTTGATTATGGCTTCGCAATTATAGGGAATGACATAAGCTCATTGTGATGCAGACTTGGAAATTATTCAAAGAGGTTTTATCCTTTTTACTTATTCTTTTTATAGCTACACAGATCCATTTTATAACTGTATTAAGGCACTCTGGGGCTTGCATTACCAAGCCATTATAACACTTCTCAAGTGCCTTTCAGTGCACTGCCTCTCAATTTCTGTCTTAGAAAAAGAAAACATTTTGTGCAGGTCACAGAGAGTATTCTTGGGTTTATCTGTGGAAGCCCCATACATTTTGCAGCATGACTTTCAAAGTGGGAATTCTGCAAAGTTACCAATTGCATTCGATTTCAGTATAGAATCTTTTTTCCCCTAAAGTTTGGTCCAGGAAACAAATTTAAGTGATCTAGTTCTTAGCAAATGGAATTTAATGAAAAATCCAAGCATGCTAATGTTATGCATATGAGATCATTTTACATGGGTCCATTGTGTAATACATATTTTAGGGTGTTTTGTCTACCAGTGACAGATGAAAAACTGCACTAGTTTTTCTGACTAGGCTGAACTAAGAGAAAACAGTGTCTTAAATATAAAGAGACTGTGAAATGAGGAAAAAAAAAGGAAGAGAGGAGAAGTAATCTAATGAAAATCTACATCTTATAGCATATAGTATAGTAAACTTGGCCAACGTGTTTGACATGGTAATGCAATATGTAGAACAAATTTCTTGTTACAATAAAGAACACATCAGACTCCTCCTAACTTTTTGGTTTTTCTTATGTTGCAAAATTCCTATGGGTTTGTGTTGATTTGCATTTTGGAAATCTGAAAATTATCTGAAGATTTTTGCATGCCTTCAGAGGTATTTAACTTTCTATAGACTTTTTTTTTTTACTCCCAACCTTTCCAGTACCAGCCATTCTTAATATTGGCAAGATTAACAATATCACAAGTGTAAGCAAATATGGAAAATCAACAGAGAAAACAAGTCCTAGGCAACAGCCAAATGAAGTTATTGATTACTTAAACATAATTTGTTAATGTTGTTACTTGGGATGAACCAGCCACTGGGTGGAATGACAGATGCTCCCCCCCACCTCTCTTCAAAGAGAGAAGCAGGAGAGAGAGAGAGAGACTTATGAGCTTAGAAGGAACTAAACTACTTTAATGAAATATTAATAATAAAATAAAAAGGAAATAATGAAATATATGCAAAACCGTATCAAGCTCCCAGGATGACAATCATGTCACTGGCTGGCGCTGGGGAAGTCCCAGGCTGGACTCAGTGACAGATGGGAGCTGGATTCTGGATCGGGATTCAGGATTGGGGTCAGGATCAGGGACAGACAAACAAAGAGAGTCCTCCTTGGACGCTGGCCACTGAAGAAAGAGGGCTGACCCTTTGATCCCTCAGCTTTTATACCAAACATGGTGCAGATGGGATGAAATACCCCGTTGGTCAGTTTTGGGTCACCTGTCCTGTCCGCTCCTCCCCACAGGTGGGGCCCCTCTATGCTCTTCTGCTTCTGATCCTCCAACGGGGCAAGTAACAAAGTCATCTGGCCTTGGGAGTTATAGCAATAAGTATAAGCAAGAGCTTCTCTGTGTCCCATGCCTTGGCATCAACTATAAACATAGTTCTGATCACTCTGAGAGTGAACAGTGTCTGCACAATATGCTGTTAATTTCAGTAATTAGAAAAGGCCTAGTAAAAAGTAAAGTTACTGAACAGAAAATTGGTTCTGTTTTACCTCAAATTAGCACTTTTAAACATTATTCTATTCTATCAGTGAACTCACGGCCTCTACTGTGTATGTGGCATGTCTCCCTACCCCTAGCCACTGCAACTAGAAGAAGGTCAGGGAACAATGTATGGCTCGCTTTCCAGAGCAAGGTTGCATAGTCTTTTTTTTTGGTAGATGTAAGCAGAAAGATAGCAAAACCAGATGCATGCTAAGGAAGGATTTCTTTTTAAGATGAGTAACTCACTAAAGCCACATACAGGGTTGGACTGGATCATACAGATCTAGGTGTGGGTGACAGGAAAATACTGTGAACTTTCAATTACAATACTAACTTCCCAAAGTCTAAATGAAGAGTGATATTTATTATATGCATAGTAAATTAAGGTGCTGGATGAAATCACATTCACCTGTGATTGTTTCTCTCACCAGGCAGTAGCTGGGTAACAGCAGGCCAACAATAAGCACGAAAAATCCCAGGTTTACATAACAAGTCACTTTGATTTGTTTTGTGTTTTATCTATAACAGATTTGTTATGAGATTAATCAGCTGCTGTCTTGGCTAATGCACTGTGGGACTGCATATCAGTTCTATGACCTGAAAGCCTCTTAAATGCCCATATGGAAAGGAGCACTTTTGTCCCACTTGTGGCTCTAAAAATTGTACTTTTTGTGTCAGGACCATGAGGTTCACATTTATCAGGGACTGCAGTGACCATGCTTTTCCGGCAGTACCACTCAAGGTGCTGTTCCCAGTGACGGTGCAGTGCCCAGAGAAGTGTCAGTGGCAGCGCGATGCCTTCATGCTCCCAGGACCCTGCAGGCACCCAACACGGGCAGACAGGGAGCTGGGGACCCCCTTGTCTAGAGTGTGCCAGCAGTAAGCCCAGGGAAGGAGAGTTCTCCAGGGACTTGCTAAGGAGGACAAGGCACACATATGCCCAACTCAACCCATCTCCACACAGAAACACTGTAGGGAGATCAGAAGAAACTTGATGCTAACACAGTTGTTTTCTTGTACTTCACCAGCCACAAGTTAAGCTGTGCCTTAACTGCTATCATGGACATATAAAGCCTTGGGCAGAGCTTTGACGTATGAGATAAGTGATGTTTCAAACAAAAAGTGCCTTTTCTTTGATACATAAGTAAAATCCTACATAGAATCATAGAATGGTTAGAGTTGGAAGGGATCTTAAAGATCATCTAGTTCCAACCCCCCTGCCATGGGCAGCAAGACCTCCCAGTAGACCAGGTTGCTCAAAGCCCCATCCAATCTGGCCTTGAACACTTCCAGGGATGGGGCACCCACGGCTTCTCTGGGCAACCTGTTCTAGTGTCTCACCACCCTCACAGTGAAAAATTTCTTACCAATATCTGATCTAAAGTTACCCTCTTCCAGTTTGAAGCCATTACTCCTTGTCCTACCACTCGCTCCAACAGGTCCATGTCCTTCTTATGTTGGGGACCCCAGAGTTGGATGCAGTACTCCAGGTGGGGTCTCACAAGAGTGCAGTAGAGGAGCAGAATCACCTCTCTTGACCTGCTGGCCACGCTTCCCTTGATGCAGCCCAGGAGATGGTTGGCCTTCTGGGCTGTGAGCACACATTGCCAGCTAATGTTGAGCTTCTCATCAACCAACACCCCCCAAGTCCCTCTCCTCAGGGCTGCTCTCAATCCATTCCCTGCTGAGCCTGTATTTGTGCCTGGGATTGCCCCAACCCACATGCAGGTCCTTGCACTTTGCCTTGTTAAACTGCATGAGGTTTGCACAGGCCCATGTCTCATGCCTGTCCAGGTCCCTCTGGATGGCATCTCTTCCCTCCAGTGTGTCAGCCACGCCACACAGCTTGGTGTTGTTGGCAGACTTGCTGAGGGTGAATTCAATCCCACTGTCCATGTCACGAACAAAGATGTTGAACCTCACTGGTCCCAGTACCGACAACTGAGGAACGCCACCCATCACTCGTTTCACATAAGGAAAGGAAATTACTTTATACAAGGACACTACAGCCCAGACCAAAACCATCACTGTAGCCTGGTTATAAAGTGTTTTATGGTTCACGTCTGGCCAGGCTCCTGTGCCAAATATTTTCTTCTCTTTCCAACGGCCTGACTCAGAAGTAAAATCTTAGGTGGAGGCAGGCTTTGCTCCATATTCAGCTATGCACAGAAAAATGGCCATCAGATTTCACTGTCAAGTTTTAGCAAGCTACTGTTTGCTGGCTGAGCTGGGGTACCTGTGTGCGTGGATGCTCCCTGTCTCAGGTGGAGGTGAAGAAATTCAAATTAGCTCAGCCTCAGTGCAAAAAATGCCAAGCTCTTATAAATTCCTGTGGATTGCCATAGGCAAAGAGCACACACATGAACAGAGTCGTGACACAGCTGATGTGCCTGAATATATCTGATTGCAAGTCCTTCCTCTTACAAACCAAATTGTTATTAAACATCACTTTATAAAGGAACATCCTTTACGAGATCAGTCTGGTCCTATTTCTCTTCCTGCCTATTGCAAAATGCTTATCAGCTTTATAGCATCAGCTGCCTAACTGTCATTTAACTTGACTGCCATTTAGCTTGACTTTAAGCTAAGCGCTTAACCACTTTCACTGAGGTCAATTAAAGCTGAGTATTCCGTTCTCAGGACCTTAAAGAGAGAATTTACTATTTTGAGGGGTTCAGTAACCCTTGGTAATTTAGTTATCTAGGAGGACATTACTAATGAAAATCTTATGGTAAATGCATGGCAACATGGTGGGCTGATATGTTATTGTTTTATTCACAGCATCTGGAATTAGTAACGTGGGGCAAAACTGTTTTTAATTTAAAAATGATACTTTAGTTAAGCGTGGGGGGGAAGGTCAAATGATCATACAACACAAATATGAGCAGCCTTTTGACCGTGTGCTTTCTTGTGAGCAAATAATGGAAACAAACTTTATTTCAGACCAAATGAGCTTGGAAGTGGTTGCCCTTGGGAATACAGTTATACTTTTAACAGCTCTGCTGGTGGATCTAACCTTCTGAAATGCAGCCACTGATAAAAATGGAGAACACCAAACATCTGCATTTCATTATGATTAGCACAAAAAGAGGAATTTTATTTAATCTCTCAAAACACATCATCATTATGAAGAAAGGAGGAGAGAAAGATCACTAGGGTTTTACAAAGCTCATTACACATGCAGTTGAAACAAGGAATGAAAGACAAAGCTGGAAATCCACATAAGCACGGTAATGCAGACACAGAAAGAATTCTCTACCCGCATAGTTAAAAATAAATTAATATTTCTATAAAATACAGTCATACAAATACACTAAAATGGCAATTTAACAGTAAATCTTTAGTCTGTAGGGTTCCTCCCTCTCTGTTTTCTCACTGGTTACAGGGTTGCTTGGAATACCGAGTTTCCCTCATGAGTCTCTGCCCCGTGTACAGAGAGGCTCAACGTTAATTTGCATACACTTACATTTAAATCACTCATTCTGATTAGTAAGATGAAAATTGTAAATCAGAATAACTCATGTCTCATTAAGATGGCATGGTTGTGTACAGTGATGGAAGTCCACAGAGAAAGCTTTTCTATTAATTTATTCTCCTGTAATTTCCATTAATTTATAACTTTTTAATGTTTTTGACATACAGTCACGAAAGTGAGAAAGAGGTGAGATAGAGTGGGAGGAAATATGCATGCCCAGCTCCACATACACCAAGGAAGCAAATAATATTTTGGAAAGTGTATGTCATTCTTCATTGAGCAGTGCCATCTTTAATGACTTTCTCTCAACTTTTGGAATTTCTGACACTTTACAGTTACTTGATGATTACAGTAACACTTCTATTTGTAGCCTCTTTTAAACTGCTTTGCCTTTTCCATTTTATCTTCTCCATCTTCAGCAGTTTCATGCACCACGTGGGCTCTCCTACCAGCCAAAGAATGAACATGGCTTGATCCCAAACCCGTCATTGAAATTCCTGAGTCACCCAGAAGGGTGGCTGCTGGGCAGGTCAAAGCTGTCCTGCTCCCAGGCAGCAGCGAGCTGCCACCACCTTCTCCCAGAGACTGACAAGATCTCATTTTCTAAAAGAGGAATGTGCGTCTCCTGACTGCAGCATCATTCCTGCATTGGCTCCAAATACGTTAACATTTTCTGGTTCAAAAGCAATTGTGATTTCCCTTTAACAGAGCTGTGCAAAAAGCAGGACCCTCCAAACTCTGGAGAAAATGTGGATTCCTGAAGAATCTGGACTGGTTCCTAAGTTTCCGCTAATATTTTTTCCCAAAAGGCATCTGCTTCTATTTGTGTATTTCTTCATATACTAAAGACAAAATTAGAATAGATTTTGGTGTTAAAATTGTAAGTGCAGATGTGCTGAGACTGCCACAACCCTCTTAATGGTCATGCTTCAGAGAGAGACTCTGGGAGTGACTGGTAGAGATCAGCTTCCCGCTGTGAGCATAATTTTGAGGTTTTGAGCTTTCAGTATATCAGAAGATGGTGCCAGCCACTGAAATATGCTGCTAAGTTTCTTAGCAGAGCTTCTAAAATTGTCACAGTAATTATTTTCAAGGTGTTTTCCAAATGTGCCACTTTGGGAATCTGTTTCTGTGAACCTGTTTCTGGGAAGGTCTTGCATAAATTCCAGGTACAAACAGTAAAAACTGCAAAATGCACTAAAGTGTGCTGAGGTAAGCACTTTACTAGCTTTCCCCCTTTCTACGAAAACTAACATGGTAGATCACAAATTATTGCACCATATGGTCCACCTTTCCAGGACTTCTTTTGCTCATACCTAATAAATGACCTTAAAAAGTTACATAAGAAGACATTTTTGAAGTCGGGTGCCTCAGTTTGCCATATTAATTGAATATACCTGTTCAAATCTGGTACAGATACAACAGATTCTCCTAAGCCTTCAACCGTTCTCTGAAAATCTGATCTTCTTTAATGGAGCAGTTAAAAAACAAACACAGAGACCAGTTTTGAAAAATGTGGATTGTAACCCATGGGCTTTTATTGTTTGGTCTGGGAATCTGCAAAGTAGTATGAGGTTTTAACCAGAATAAGCTGCAACTTGGTTTCCCAGCATGGAAGGACAGTTCAGACTCCGACAGAAACAGTCCTACTCAAGGTCATGCAAAGCACCTCCATTGAACTGACATTTGAAAATTCCCAGATTCCAGAATCACAACTATATTTCATTCCCATCTTTTTGAAAGGTTCAAAGCTTATGAAGACTAAAGTGCAAGAGCGTGTAAATTCCTAGACCAGGTCCACAAGACTGCTGATATGCTAATTTGTGAACTGGGGATCACTGGTCTCTGGGACTATCAGGCTAAAGACAGGACAATCTGGCAGTGCTTAAAAGCAGCATGACCACAACAAGATTTCCAAAATATGGCAAGATATAAGTCAAGCTCAGGTATTCTAATAAACAGAGAGACTGCCTGCTTTCCATGGGAGTTCCATGAGTTCTGAACACATTCCCACAAAATGCTTCCATTTTCACCAATAGGTATACTATAATTGAAAATAAAGGCATGCTGGTGAAAAATCCCCTGATTTTCATTCTTTCAAACACATTTTTTGCTTCATCTTTCAGAAATGAAATCTCTTTAATATGAAAGACCACAAAACAGCAAGTGGTAAACCAGAACATACTGATTGCCCTCAAAAACTATCCCAGTTCAATGAAGAAACTAATTCACATTAAAACCGCTCACTTATCTCCTCTGAATAAAGGAACAAAACTGTGGGAAAGAAGTCTGCCAAAGTGCTTATTATATGAAATGTGCCTTTAAAAAAGAAGTCTTAATAGAGTTTTCTCGTGTCTTCCCACACAGGGCATGAACCAGTGACCTTGCTCTTATGCAGGACACAGTGCTGAAGGTTTAGGAAGAAAGAGTTTAAGCTGGACAACCAGAAGATGTGAAAACATGTCAATGTGCCCCTGATGGAGATCATAGCCTGCAATCACTGCATCTTTTGAGCAAAGGGCAAGATTCACAGGCTGTACTACAGTTTGTGGTATAGCACATACTAAATATAGTCAAGCTATGTAAAGTGGAGCAGTGAGGTTCTTTGGCACTTTTTCAGGAGCTGTGCAGAGAAAAGGCCAGTTGCTTTCAGTTCGGAGCAATATGAGTCATTTATCACTGAAAGACCCACTAAACACAAACAAGATCCTGCAGAAACCTGTAAGGAGTGAGAATGTTACTGAAAACATCAAAGCATCCGCCCTCCGTGAGAAGTTCCTGAAAAGACTAAGACATCTTCTTGAGTAGACTGTGGTTTTCAAGGCTGAATCTTGTCTTAAGCGCTAAGTGTATAAACACACTCTGGTCCTGCATGTGTGGCAAACCAGCATAGGTTTGATGTTGTTTTGCCAGTGAATTTGCACACATGCAGGCAAAGCCTAAGGTGAACAAATGAGCTGGGTTTCACTTGCAGCAATGACTGCAGCAAAGGGGATTTTTTGCACTCTGAATACTTTACCAAGGAGTCCGCGTCCCCCTCCGCCCTCTCACACATATCGATCCAGCATCTTCTTGCTGCTAAGCATCACAAGTTAGTATTCCATAGCTGGATCCTCATTCCTGCCCTAAGCAGAACTGTGGAGCAGCCTCAACCTTTCTTCTAAATGCAGCCTGCTTGTGAGGCTCCTACATAACTTCTTGAAGCTGGCCAGACCAATCAGGGTGCTCCTGCTCCTGCACAAAGACCCCAGGATGGAAACATTACACTAAAAAAAGGAGAAGGAGAAGGAGAAGGAGAAGAAAAGAAAAAGAAAAAGAAAAAGAAAAAGAAAAAGAAAAAGAAAAAGAAAAAGAAAAAGAAAAAGAAAAAGAAAAAGAAAAAGAAAAAGAAAAAGAAAAAGAAAAAGAAAAAGAAAAAGAAAAAGAAAAAGAAAAAGAAAAAGAAAAAGAAAAAAGTTATTCATCATTATTTTAAATAAAAAAAAAGAAATAAAATTGTTTACCTTCTACATTTTTTTTTATACGATAAAGGAGTGGAATAATTGATTGCATTCTTAGGGCAATACTACTTTTTCCCTGTGTCCACTGAAGACAAAACTACCAGCCACATCAAGGGCTTTCGTCCACCTGCAAGTGATAATGTAAATCAGTCAAGAGGTAGCCAGTGTGGTAGGGACATTAACATTGACTTGTCCTTCAATTGCATTTATTTTACCCTTTAGTTTGGTAAGAGAGGAAAACAGATGAGCTAAGTTTTCAAAAGGGAACAGAAGTGAGGAGCAGTTTAATGAGCAGCACTGCAGTGATGTGACCTTTGCTCTTGGCCAGAAGCAGTGGAGGGAACGTAGAGCTGGTACCAGTCCCAGCATCCCACCAGAACGAAGGTCTGTTCCCTTCATAAGGTCATGCCTGAAAGATTGGATAGGACTCAGATTATTCCTTTCCTGTGACAGCTGAATTACAGCGTTTTCCTTTAAAAGGGCTGCAGTGAGTACCAAAAGCAGCTGTTTTGGAGGCAGGCCTGTTTCTGGGGACTTCTACCCCTGAGGCAGACTGAGGGGGTTTGGGTGACGGTATGGACTATTACAGGAACAGTGGGAGGAAGGGGGAGGGTTTCTAAGGAGGCTGGCAGGGTTTCAGATAGACATTTTTCCTGCCTAATTGGAGGAGTTATGGCTGACACTTTCTTTTCTGCCTGCCACATTTCTCCTTCTTGTACTGCAAGGGTCCACATCAGCTGTGTGCAAGCAAATACCCCTGAAGTCACTGGAAACTGCTCTTACGGCATCTGTCCCTGAGTGCATCATGAGTGGGATGTTGTTTTTACTGTTTATTGCATCTCTATTTCGGATCTCTCCTTGTTCATGTGAAGTGCGTACATATGTTTATGAACTGCTTGTTGCAAAGATAAGGGAATGTGGGGTGCTGGCCAATCCCTTTTTCCATTACTCTTTGGGTTTTTTTTTTCCTACTCCTCTTTTATGCTGCTTTTCTCTCTCCTATTTTTGCTTTTTTTTCCATCTCCTTCCTTCTATGGCAACGAGCAGGGTTTGCTCCTCAGCACATGGCAGTCAGGCCGTGCAGGCTTTGCACTTACTGCTCAATAAGAAATCTGGGTTTTTTTTAAATATAGAAGACAGAGAGAAAGAAATATTTGGTATCTAAAAGCAGCTCATATGAAGCCACACAGATACCATGTCGCATGCTGTTACATTAACTTAACGTGGAGCCTAACCTGAGACTGAATCAGAGCTGTGCATTTTGAGGGTCATTATTCCTTAGCACTAAAACAACCATTTAAGATGAGCACCACAAAGAAGCACAACCTGTGCACTCGTAGTACAACAGGAATGACATTTCCTTACTTTGTGAATGTAGGATACAGGGTGCTATTGATCCCTAGTCTCTAAATACCTCTTCACAATTGAAGATCATGACTATACATTTGTAGTTGTAGTTTCAGATCCACACCGTGACAAGCGGCAGGCTGGAACACCTTCCATTGGCCTACCACATCTTGGTGTGCTGGTACCATGTGGGGGACTTTGTGGAGAGCTGACATGATCACAAGGCCACTGGCCAACAGCTGTCCTACCCCAGCCTGTGAGATGCACAGCATCTCCCATCTAAAGAGGTGATGGGTCTCTAAATGGAACGTGGGTGTTCAAGAAGTGATATTCATATTTACGGTGTAGTAGGGTATGTCTCTGTGCTAGAAGAACTCAAATGTTTCACCTTTGCCGAAAGCAAATGTAGAACGCATTACTCTGGTGTCACCTGGGAATTTTTGAAAATCCCTTCTTTTTGAGGTGTGAGTTATGCTCATCAAAGTCATTAGGAGTCTCATAACTCAAATGGATTTTACATGAGATCTAGATTAATTCTTCAGCTTCTTTTGTGATTAAGCTGAGCAATGTAAATCCATTTGTTTCTGTCTTAATACCATAATCATTGACTTCTTTCTTGATATATGGATATAGATATTTTTGCACAAAATTAAATTCCATTTCCAAAAAGTACTATGACTATGGTTTCCATTTTGTTGCAAAGGTATTTGAGTAAACATGTAGATCCATTTGGAAACTAAAGAGAACCAAGAATATTAATGGAAACTACAGAAACAATTGGGGTTGTACAAAAGGCTTCTTTTGTCAAAAGAGTAAATTTACTGTCAGGTTTTTTTGGGGAAGAAGTGTATTATTTTTCAAGTTGGCCTCATAAACTCTGGATATCTTATATTACTATGAAAGAGCACCTTTCCAGGAAGACATCATGTTAGGTATCAGAGTAAAGAGCTCCCCACTGGAGAAATCAGTACCATTTGTTGCAGTACTCCCCTTTGGGATTTCTTTATTTTTGCTACATTTGTTGATGTTGTTGGTTTGTTGTTGTTGTGCTTTGGTTTGTAGTAGAAACAGATTTAAGGTTGTTTTCTTAAATCAGCCCTGATAATTTACAAGCTTGTTCTAGAAGAAGGGTTATCTTGGATTTTGGTAAATACAGCAGGCTCAAAGACAGAGTTCTCATCGGGTAAATAGCTGCATGGGTAAATGCAAATGTGCTTGGATTTGGATAAATGCTACGAAATACATCTTAAATGTCAAACAGCTGAAGTCAGTCTGCACAGAAAGAACATATGCCAAGAAGCTGTGTGGGGCTGATGGCACTTTCTAAGCATGGAGATCCGACATAGGATTAGGCCTCGGAAGTGGGCAATGTGAATTTCACTGACAGTTTCGTGGAGAGCAGTGTCAGCTCCCTGCCACCACGCTGCCAATGAAACCATCCTCAGATAATTGTCCTGGCAATAGACAGTTTAAATCTGGCCTTTGAAAGAACTCTGCTGTGGCAGCAGGGAACAGAGGGTTACTTTGGTGCCATTCTGGTTAAAGAAACATTAACAATATGTGACTCAGCATAAAGGTTAACATAGTTGGAAGAAAATAGCTTTAACTGATTTTAGTTTTCTCTTAATGCCCACAACAGCCAAAGAAAGTTCAAAGCACACGTCAAGGAGCTATCTGCCGGAGTTTCACATGCTGATGACATTTGCTGTGATTTAGGTTTCAGAAGGCTGCATTGCAGCACTTGAAAACAGGATGCTTTCTGGCTGATACCCTCTCGTACACAAGCACAGGTATCACTCTGAAATATTTTCCTTCCTCCCTTCATTTGAAAATGAGGGTTGCCATAATGCTATAAATGACTGCTTTCACATTTATTGCCTGCACAGGAATTTGAAATCTGGGCTGATTTCATACAGTGGACAGAGCTGAGATCAGGCCAGGATGGACTTTGAGCTCATATCAGATCTGAACCGGACTCCATAAATGTGGGGCGAAAGACGGGTAGGAAACTAGAAATAGTGTTGTTACTATTCCCTGTAACACCTAATTATTGGAGTAGGGCCAATCTGTGCTTGCTTGTCTTATCTGGCTTAAGCCCTGGAGACATATTGTTGGCTGCTTGAAGCTTTCCTGGTCTTATCCCCAGGATATTGTCTGGCTTCTGACAGATGAAGCATGCAGCAATCTGTCTCCTCTCTTCCCTGTCTCAGACATGGCTCACCAAGCGACATCTCTCTGCAAAAAGTTCTGTGGTTTGGGTGCAGCTTCCAGCACCATGCTCCTTCCCCTCTTTCTGGCTGCCTTTTGCTCTTAATATAAGAACTTGCAAGCCCTTTTCCCTAGACAGGCCTGGAGAGATCTTGGGACTCTCATCATTTTCTGATGGACTCCATTTCCATGTCTTTATACCAACCTGTACAATTCCTAAGGATATTTTCCAAAACAAGAAAAAGAATCTCCCAATCGTTTCTGGTTTGTAGACTAATCCAGTTTGCAGACTAATCTTGCAGTCAAAAGCCCTCTGGTTGCTCTTTTATCTGCTAGATTTTTCCTGACAGAGAAGTTCTTCATATATATTAAATCTAGTGATTGCATAAGTACAAATTCAGCTACCACAGTCTCTTAAAACATCTTTAATTAAAAAGAAAACTACATGCCCATCAGCTTCTGCAGGCTGAGGCCTCTAGCCATCCCTGTCCTGACTGATGAAGAGAAGCGGAGGTTGTTTCCCGGCACTGCCAGTGTCTGAGACACCTCAGCCCTGCCTGTAACCCAGGGTTTTCATCATCCTAGTTAGGTGACGCTCATATCCTGAAGCTTTGCTTGAGTAGCTTGAATCACCCACGTGGCATTACATGGAGCCAGGCAGAAATACCTGAACTGGCTCTAAACGGTTCTGCTCAGATACAGCGGCAGGGTAGTTATATTTACGTGAAGATTTATTATACTGCCCTGGACTTCTGTTACTTGTTCTGCTTTGTTTCTCCAAAATCTTTAGATGGATCCCTAAGTTCAATGCCAGAGTGTCTGAGATCTGTTGCTGAACTGAGAATGGGACTTTAGCCGCGTCGGACCCAGTGCCCATCACTGGCTGCAACCACACAGCCACCGCCTGTTGTCTGTCTGCATCATACCGAAACAAAAGGCAACGGGCTTCCACCGCACAAGCTAGAAATAATGCCTGGAGAGTTTTAAAGCATTCAATAGAGCTTAAAATCATCATTTAGCATGAATAAAATAATTATATATTGGTGTAACATTTGGGTTCTACTAAAGAAGAATCTGCAACGCTCATCCTTGGCCCAAGAAGCAATAAAAAGAAATCACAGGACATTTATTTTTTAAGCAGTAGGAACTCTGTAATGCTGTCAAAGATAAGAAATTAGGAATACCTTGATATGCTGTGTTTGACTGCAGCTTAATAATGGCTTCTAAAACACTCGAAAAAGATTTTTTCACGGTTCAGGGAACAGATGTATCTAGAATCAATTTGCAGTGAGGGCCAAAGATTAAAAAAACAAATTAACTCTGCAATTTCTTTCCTCTGTTATGCTAACAACGGTGACCTTTGGGACATTTTGCAGAAGCCATCTTTTGTTTTGAGTGTTTGCTTTTCCTTTACTCTTTTTATAACTTCTTGCCGGTTACGTTTTTTTCTTTCACCTCTGTTTACATGTGTGGGTGGCAAGCGTCGAGGAGGCTGCCTACGTCTGTGATAGCCAACGTGAGCTGAAGACCTTAGCACCAATCGCCATTTCCAGGCAGCATGTTCAAACACATCACTCCAGGTGTCAGTAAGGAAAGTCATAAAGGAAGTGTCCTCTGCATTTCCAGCATCGAACAAATGCTGACCTACTAAATGGCCACGTTTTTTTATCTTTCACAGAAACAGACTTTCTGCCAAAAAGTGTCCCCTTGAGTCAAATTTCAGAGCCAGGGAAAGAATCAACGTTTTTGTCTCCCAAATAGATTCTGTTTAATATAATAATTTTCTCCAGAAGAGAGAAAGACAACATAATTTCAGGATGCATATCACAGTGCAAGTAAAAATTGCTTCAGTTTGATTTTGCTGATGTAGGATTGAAGTCAGTATCAGCATTTCCATAAATTCTGTTTTGTTTTGTTTTGTTTTGTTTTGTTTTGTTTTGTTTTGTTTTGTTTTTTGCCAGCGATGGTCTAGTTCACAAAAACAATTTCAATTTCAGTAAGGCATGAAGGCCTGAATGGTACCAGTAAGTGGGTTAGGTGAAAAGAAGTGGTGGCACAGGGATCCCTTGCCATGCACATGACACTCTAGAGATGCCCGGTCTCCTTCTCAGCTCTATCATTTGTCCATTTTGTGAAGATAGTAAACTTCCCTGGTAGAGAAATTCTTATAACAGCTAGGGATAGCTCACTCTGTTCTTAAAAGTGCAGTTCATAGGTCACTGTAGCAATGTATCTCGTGTTTTAAACTAACTTCTTGTCCCTTTTCGCAAAGTTCTTCCTACTGCCCTTACCATGTGTGAAAAGGCGATGTCCTGCACAGACCACATTTTCGGCTACAATGTTGAAAATGAGAGCTTGTTCGCTTTTACAAAAACTAAGTCCTCCAGCTTTTTCTGGGACACAAATGGGAGATGCATTTGTCGCTGTTGGGAGAAGTGGTCTGTGCTGGATCTGTTCAGTTTCTCATGGTCTCCAGCATGGGCTGTCTCACCTAGACGTGATATCTATTTAAGGCATGTAGGTTGCACTTTGGAAACAATAAGCTATTGCAGCTGTTCAACTGTAACTGCTAACTTAATTTGGCTGCCTAGGCACTGACTGAGACCCTGGTGTCTGTTCCATTTGAACAACAGTCTTTATCTTCAACAGAAAACTACTTGTACCTGGTTTCCTATCAGCTTATACTTGAATATACCACTTGCTTTTCCTCCCAAAATCTATTGCGTGAATTTTTTAAAAGAACATCTGCAGCAATACAGGTAATAATACATGTGGTTTACTGTTTGTCTATTACTGCCATTCAGCTTTTTAGCCACTGGAGTTAAGTTCTATGTGAATTTCCCCTAGATCCTTTGCTAAATCAACAAGTTTCTTTTCCAAAAACAATTTAGACATCTAGGAACAGATTTACAAAGATATTTAGGTGCCTTAAGAGATAGGTACAGACCTAACAGATTTTTCTGAGATACCTAAATGAGGTACATCACTCCTTTTTTAAGGCATAAGCAGCCTTGATGACATTAAAAAACAGAAGTTTAGACTTTCAAGTAGGTCAGAAATTTTACCTAAGTAACAATGAATGTTAGGGCAAGGGGTACCCCTTTTAAAATATAGTTTTATTTAATATTTAATTTAGATTGATTATCCTTGTCTGGGGATATCACAGTCCAGGTCTTTTGGAAACTTTGCCAGCTGAGTCACTGTCTTGAATGGTTTGTAATTATGTGGATATTTCTCACAGCTTCAACATCAAGACTTCTAGATGAAATATTAATAAAGTGATAAAATAGGACACCTTCTAAATAGATATTCCTTAGGCAGATATTCCTCAAGCACTCATGCCTTTTTTTGATTAATTTAACTACATGCTGGATTTTGAAGTCATACTCTCCAGAGTGACACGAAGCATGACAACATGGCAGAGAAAGAGGAATAGGGCAAAGTTATTCAAGGTAATGGAGTAATTTATCATATTGCATGAAAAAGTCAATCCTTCTCCGACGGGTATGCTTACATGTGTATTTTACTGCACACAGCTGGATTATTTGTCTCCCTGTAGCATTTTTATTTGGAAAGCCTTAAACTTTAAGTGGATCCAGAAGGAATGTTGCTGAAACCAAACTACCTATTCACCCAGGAAATTAGAAATCTTTGCATCAGCTCTGAGTCACATGTTCTTTAGAAGCCTGCATTTGCAGCTTCATAAGCTTCTTATTTTGCCACTGGGATGTTATGACTGAGACTGCTGTCTCAGTGGTCTGGAGACAGTACTCCAGTTCAAATTTTTCTCACTAGTAGAAGTAATGATGAAGACATTCACTCTGATAATGAGAGCCTGAACTCAGCTCTTTGAACTGCTTTTGCTCAGGTGGCGAAGTTTTTGAACACCATCAACACTGAGGAGTCACACAGAACTCGTATTGGTCCAGAACAATGTGGAGACATTCTTAAAAAGATGATAATGATAATGATAATAAGCTGTGAAAAGAAAGTGATCTAGGCTTTGAAAATACAGAATTAGTGAATTATTGGAATTCGCTTGCAATGTACCTTTAAGACCTTGAGCTTATTAGAGCATTGTAATTGTTCTCAGTGTGACCGACTATTCTGCTTTTCTGAAGTCATAAGGATAAAGCAAAGATAAACTGTGAAGCAGTCCCCTGACTCATAAACAAATATACATAATACCAGTATACTGAGGAGAAGAGAAAAACAAAAAAAGGGTGGTGACCATGATGGAAGATTTATCCTGAGTCTTCATAATACAAAAAATATTAGGATCAAACATCAGAAAACTGCAGGGAATCACATCCATAAAGATCACATTTTTAAAGAATTTTTTAACAGAAGTATAAAATGTGGTTTCAGTCCTGAACCTGTCTGTGAGAATACATTTTTATGCCTATTTAATAGCAGCAAGCAAATGGAAGACATACCAGAGTTGGCGTATGTGTGCAGGCAACATACCTACTCACATGGTGGTGTTTGGGCTGTCTGCTCCCAGATTCTCCAGGCTGGATTTTCCTGGACCTTCCTGGATGTCAGAAACCAGCAGCACAACATTGCTGTTCCTGTACCTGGTCCTGCTGACAGGGGAGGAGACAGTTAAATATCTTGCCTTTGCACTACCCTGGTCACAGAGAATAATTTGCTCCAAGAGCTGCTAGACTCTGAGTCAGACGTCCTAGGTGAGCAGTGCTGTGCTGAGGACAGACTTGCTCCTAGGCCACAGCACTTTCTAAAATCATAGATCCTGTGTTTCAAAACTCTTGAAAAGAGACTTCAGGTTCATGGGGAACAGGAACTATGGTGTCATTTCTCCCCAAAGGGCTGCACTAAAACAGGGTAAAGGAGTGGGGACGAGGAGTGTGAACATAAAAAAAAACTCAGAAGAAGAGAACAGCATTCTTTCACATCAGCAGCAAATGACTTCTTTGAGTTTAACTTTTCTTCAAAAGGAAACGGATATGCCTGAGAAGAGAAAAAAAGGATGGGGACAGGTTACTGTGTAAGGAGATGGACTGGAGGAACAGAGCAGATGAGAAACATCAGTCTGCTGATAGGAGGGAGGATACGTTTGTGAACAGGTAGCTGTTTATGTATAGATATGGTTCATTTGATGGACCATATCATAATTTGTCATCTTTGAAACTGTCAACATGGTGAGAGAAGTGGGTGATGGATGGACTGAAAGTCATTCAAAAACAAATTTCAGGTTTTTCAGGTGTGGAGGGAGAGCTGAGAGGGTTGGGTGATGCAGACAGCAGGAGGTCCATAACACAGGAATCATAAAAAGTAGGACAGGAAAGGATTTCCACCTGGCACAATCAACTACTATGAAGCCACATGAGGTGAAATAACTGGGAACTTGAGGATAGTTGACTGAGGCTTCTGGATAGAAGAAGTGTCTGACAACAAGAATATTTGGTAAAGGAATCAAAGCAAGACAAGAGTGCAGCTGGAGAGCAGTCGACTTGGCAGCAGAAGGAAGGAGCATGGAGGAGAGGAGAAAGGAGCTGGGTGCTGTATTCTTCAGCAGACATATGGGACTGGGAGTATTAAAGAGGAAATGACAGCTGGTACAGCTCAAAGTGAAGATACTGTGTTGAATGGTAGTGGAGTTTCTCACGCTCAGCCACATGACTGAGGTTGTTAAATATTTGCGTTAAGAAAATCAACTCAAAAGGTAGAAGACAGCACAGGAACAAATGACATTCTTTACTTGAGTAACAGATGGGAGCAAATTAATTATTCCTGGGACATGAAAGTTCTGGGAATAAAGTACATGACCCAAAAAGAGAGGCTTGTGATCAGCTGGGAATATCTTGAAAGGAGAGAAACCCACAGATATGAGTTGACCACAGGATGACAACGACATTTCAAAGTAATGCATTTATAATAAAAGGCAACAATACTCCCAGGATTTACTCAGAGAGAAACATTTATTTTATTGTGCAAGATATTGATGATAATTTGTTTATTTTTTGCTCCAGTCATCCATGTTCAGTAAAGATTCAAAATAAACCAAACACAGAGACTGGCTACTAAGGTGGTCAGAGGATTTCAACTCTCAGTTGAAGACACTAGAAAGCCTTGATTAATTTAGGAAAATGAACGCTGAATGAACACTAAGAGTATGCTTGCTGTCTACAAATTTCTAATGAAGGGATAACCAGGAGAGAAAAGGGCTACTTATGTTACAGGACAATATTGGCACAAGAGCCAAGTATTTAATCCGGTCATGTAGACATCCGGGCCGAAAACTATGAATAAAAAAAATTGATGGTGTACAAAAGAAGTCCTTCCAGGAGCAGTGGGCTAAAAATTTTAAATTTTAATAAAATATAAGAGCACCCTTTATGGCATGCTCTTAGATGCTTTAGATAAACAGGTGTTGTATTTCTTATAGTGTCTGTGTGGAATTTTACCTTTTTACCTCGATCATCTTGTCTTCAAATCTCCATTCAAATATCACCATCAACCTACCTTCATAAGCCTACATTCTTAGTTTTCAAGTGCTTTCTTCTGTGGGAGATAACCCCTACCTTTCATACCTAGTTAATTTCCTTCAGGAACCTCTGTAGCCCAGCTTCTGTAGCCAGGTTTTTTATTTGCATCCTCTTTCCTCTGGCCATCTTCTGCCGCCACATTAACTGCTAGTTTTATTTGCCTAGTTCCTATGCTTAAAGAAAAAAAAGATCGAAAATTCCCCAAATTCTCATAATTCTGGTCTCTGCAGCTGGCCTCCGAGGCTTTGGTCTAGATCAGATCTGCCTCTTTGTTCAGGCTTGGCAGACACTGGCAATCTGCAGTGATCAAAGGCAGGAAGCATCCAGCACACCCCCACCCCCAGACTTCTGGCCTGGTTGCAACATAGTCCCTGAACAGCCCCTGAAATATGGTTCCCTGGGCTGTGATGTATTGTACACCCACACAGAGGCTTGCTGACTTCACTACGTCTCTGCCCGTGCATGATATACTGCTTTCCTTCCATAGTCAGGGCACTTTGTATAGGAAAAACTTCATACCATTTGGAGTTCTCCAGCAGTAGAAAAAAGTAAGAATTGGACCTCGGCAGCCTTTTGTGTCTTTGCAACACATAAAGCTGTTCTGAAACATGTTTGTTTTGTTTTTGTTTTTTCCCCAAGCAAACACAAATCTTCCGGTTACTTGGCTTGCTTTTTGCAATATAAATTAAGTTTTTGTCTTTCTTCCAAGACTGTGTGATGACAGGGGAACTGCTGAATGATGATGTCATCATAGACTAAAGAGAACACAGTTGAGCAATTTGACAGGAAACCTGACTTTTTGTTGGACTGTGCACAACCCTTTGTTTTTGACTTTTTAACCACTCCAATACCATGACTGATATTTTTGCCATTTCAACTAAGGCATGAGAGGTCACAGTAAAATTCCCAAAAACTCTTTAGAGTTTCTCACAGGGTAAAGAAGGGAAAATAAAATTCGAGTGTCAAAATGGTCCAGAAGGTGATAGACTCTCATTTCAATATATAGCATGTTTAAACTGATCTAACTGAACAGGAACCCATTTAGGCTAAAATAATGAGCTTATGTCAGGCAGGAAAAGACCTAACAATCCCAGTACTTCCAAAGTAAAGCATCAAATAGAGTATTCTTCAGTGTTCATAAATTGGCAAAAAATTACAGTTTTAAAGCCCCCTTCAAATCCACTTTTGAAATACTCTGCAGCAGATCCTGCTTCTCAAACTGTGTTTCCAGACATAATTAAGAAACAATGTTTAATATTCTGGAAGACAGTATGGGTGGCTGCCTGACATTTCTGAAAACTATGCTTCCTTCAAAAATGGAAAAATAACTTGTATTTGATAATTGTTTTATTAAAGGAAATGCTATTTGGATATTCTTCCTATCAAGAACTGTCACAACTACAGTTTCTAGTCTGATCACAAGTTATTCATTAGGAAGGTGGTGACACCAATGGGCCTAAAAAATCTAAAAAGACATACGAACATAAATTTTCAATGTGAAACCACTCAGCATCCAAGAAAGGCCAACAGGTGTTAGAAATCATCAAGCTCCATGCTGATAAGTGTACATTCCTCTCTCACTCTGTCCACACCAATTGCATTTTTTTTTACCAACATCATGAGTATCTCATTGCAAAGTCTACCACAAGTTCTTTTGAAAAATTCATGTAGCTAAGCCTTTAAGAATGAAGTATTAGTATAAACACTCTACAGGACTACTTACCCCTCTCTTCGTATGTATCCAGCCGTGAGGACTGAGACTAATCTATTGCAGCAAAGAACTCCACAAGTTGACTGTTTGTGGCATAGAATATATTCGTGTGTGTCTGTGTGAGCACGCATGTGCACACGTATGTGTGATTTCATTTTCTTTAACTTAACAGGATTGCCATCAATTTTTGTAATGGCTTCAAAACAAAAGTTGTACTCCTGGTGGAGTCTCAAAAAGATTTCTCTCCCTCTCTGTCATGGGAAAAAATGGGCAACCCAGTCAACATGAAATTCCTGTTGAATCTAAAATTTATTTTAGTTTGATTTTCCTCCTTAAGGGAAGAATATTTTAAAGCTGACTGCAACATTGAAAAGCAAATTTCCAGTTTTCATGGGAGGCTGTGTTCCTTTTCTTAAGGTATTTATGTCTTATGGCAAATCCCACTCAAATGCATGATTTACCTTTTTTATGGATTTAACTATGGAAAGAACAGCACCTCTACAAATATTTTGAGGTGCTTATACTATAATGATGAAGTCCTAAATTTTCCATTCTTCTATTTTTTATGTCTATGAATATATGATTTTGATTGGTCCCCTAGGTGATTCCTAAATTTCTTTTTTTTTTTTTTTAATTTTATTTATATCTTCCTTCCATTTTAGTTCTGGAAGTCAAGGAAATCTTTGTATCCAGTTTTGTATTATTTATTTACTAAATTGAAAAGATTCAAAGCTAGATATGAAAATTTAGATATCTCTGCCTATTCTCCATTTTTTTCCATAGTTTTTAAAACTACTTGCATTTCTGTCATGAGAATTCCCGTCTGGGAAAATCTGCACACAGCTACCCGTGTGCTTTTGACAGCTGAAATGTTGCTGTCCATAAAATATAAATGGAAGTTCTTTTGTACATGCAACTACACTACAGAAATAAACGAGACACATCATTAAACTAATTAAATTGTGTATCCTTTCTTGTCCTACTTTTTGTTTTTGTTTTCCTTCCCTACTACAACGTAGAACTGAAGAGTATCATAAAGCCTAGTTTGCCGTACCCTAATATTTTCAGCTTAGTATTTTGCTCTCTGCAGTCTACTGAGTATTGATATTCCTGCTTGTCCTTATAAAAATATGTATAAATCCTGTTTTGCTTGCTGAGCTCCATTCCACCTTGAGAAAGGCATGAGGATGATAGTTTTTTTGCAGACTGAGTAGATATAACTACTGATAGGTGAAAAATGGAAATGGACATTTCATTCTGAATCATGATGATATCCCCAGATTTTTAACTTCCCGTAGAACACAAAGTCCAAATATATTAGTTTTTAAAAATTTTGAGGCGTCTGTTTTTCACATTTCGTCACGTCGGTTTGTGAAATATTTACCTGGAAGGGCGGGATTGGCACATGCAGTTCAAACTTTTCTGAAACTTTTCCTTTTAAATACTCCACACGCTTAACCTTTCAACTTGCATCTTTCTCAGAACTGGAGAGAAGAAGAAAGCAAGGTTACACCTTGTCTCATGGCAGATATATATATATACATATATATATATACACAAACACATATACCCTAAGATGGGAAATGAAAGGGACCGTGGTGAGAGAGCTATGAATGAGAGTGTGAAGAGAGATGCAGCTGTCACCTCACATCTCCGTATCTCACTCCTCTTTTGGAGGAAGCTGGGCAGAGTCTCTCTCTGCAAATGATCTTTGCAGCAGCTGAGGAGATGCAGACAGTGCAGGATGAATTCATGAGGCTGCAAAATGCCCATAACACAGGGGGAGAAAAGCTGTGGGACCAGTCCCACCCCAGACCTAAGCAGAAAAAAGATGGTTTGTCTGTATGTCTATCTAGATAACAGTTCCCACTAAGGTGCACAGCCACTTGCCGTAGGTAAGGGAGAAGAGAGACCAATAGCTAAAAGGCAGATAACTAGAAATAATACACATTGTGTTTATCAAAAAAACAAAGCTGAGCTGTGTGAGAGACAGTACAGAAACATAGCCTGACAAACCCTGAAATCTGATCAATTTAAAGTGAACTATAATATACTATTCGGTTAAACTCTTCCCAAATAATTCAGTTGATTTAATAAAATAAGCTTTTTTTCTTTATTGAGCCACATTATTTTGGGAGAAAATATGATTCAAATTATTAATTTCCTCCCATTAAGCAGTATCAACATTATCCGCTTCCCAGGATCAAGTTTCTATTAGGTGTATTGGATCAAACTCTTAGCTTAATTGTCTTTGCTAGTCTTTTCCTCGCTGATAATTTGGCCCTCTATATTCATTTGATATGACTACAAAAAAAGATTATTTTGTTGTTTTTCCACTGCTACCTAAGTAAGACTAAACCTAGTAGATGAAAATGAGCTTGACTGCAAAGAACAGAGCAAAGTACCTGAGAGCATACCTCAAAACTAGTGCAGCAGTATGTGATTAGAGGCTTGGTCAATGCCTACATGAATATGCTGTGCTGTTCTTGAGCACGCTTTACATTCTCAATCACACAAAATCTGCAGCAATGCCAGCATTGCTTGTAGAGCCAGTCCATTTTTGCATCTATCATCTGACACGCTCAGGGGGATGCTAAACCCAGACTTCACCAATCACTGCTTCACAATGAACTGAAAGAATTATCAGAATATATATGACAACTTATTTACTGAATTTATATAAAACACACCTTCCACTCTCAGTTATATAGGTTAGCTTATATTTACGTTTCATGCTAAGAGATCACTGGCAACAATCATCAACCAGAGAGCAGCACACATGAATCTGCGGGTAGCCGCACTGGAATCTGCAAAGGCAGCAAGGTCACAGTCTCCCTGGTCACCCTCTGTGTATTTACATGCCAGTGTAATGCAAATGAATAATGAGCTGCTGTGCATTGTCAGAGAGCTGAGGGAGAAGGTTTCATAGTTGATACCTTTGCATTCTTAGGTCATGCTTTGAATAAGTAGATTAAGTTGTCAAAAGGTTTAACAGTAGAGGTGGATGAACTGAAGAATAAGCAGAATCAGCAAAATATGTGGGACGAAAATCAGGTATATTCATTACCTCTGATATTGGAAGGCAGAATAGCAGAGGATGGGCTGACTTCTTGATCAGACTTTCACATGATATGATGCGATAAGCAGACATTCTTGCTCAAGAGATGAGTCCTGGGCACTTTCTGGGTGCATTTCCAGCACAGTGGGGAGGACACTGGTGACGAACGGCAGGTCTGTGTCCTGCCATTTGAGCAGTACCAAAGCTCAAAACTCAAGTTTGAAGTGAGCTGGAGGTTTTAACATGTGACAGCAAAACATAAATCCCAATTTAATGGTCCTTTTGGTGCTCAGAACGATGAACTCAGTGCATGAGGGCACTGCCATTTATAGTTAGGTACATTTTAAAAAGAAAAAAACAAACAAGCAGAATTTTAAAATAAAACTTTCACCTCCATATAGGAAAGACAGTGGCCAACTGTCCAGGCAAATTCACTTCTCAGTCATATTTTGACTCTGAATTGTGATGATGTAACTGGAGGAAGATATGATCTGTAACTTTTCTGCTGTTACATCTCCTGATATTTCCAGGAGGTACTATACTACCCATGGAAACACATAAAAATGTATTCTTCCTCCTTTTTGGAATATTCTAGGCTGCTGCTTGAGTTTTCCCATTTCCATTTCCATTTTTTACTGGAAGTATCTGTTTATTTAAGTCAATTTAAATGATCTATCAGATGAATCACTGCAATTTAAATGCTGGAAGGAGGGGCATTATGAAAGGCACCAGTTTGCTTAAGGTCCCTTAAGTATGTAGGCTGCAAAAACAAACTCCATACTATTTCACAAGGGTAGTTGGAGTGCAAATGATTGAGTAATGAAGGCACTAAAAAACCCACAATAATTTGGCTTCATTAGCCAGTCCTTTCCATAACAAAAACCCCATATCCATAAGTGACAAGGGATACATATTTCATTATTTGTATTCCTTTCATCATGAATTTGGGAGAACATAGAGTAAAAACTGCCTAGACTTCTTGTGCTTGCACTTTATGTACTGCAGCAGTCCTGAGTGGATTGTGATACTGAATGTCCCCATGATGTTGACACCACTGGTGATGGTGGTGTGGAGCATTCCAAATTTATCAGTTGCTGCCTGCCTTTGGATACCATTGCCTCAACTTCGTTAACCATCAGTTTCTTTGAGCAAGGCCTCACTTTCTGAGCTGTCTTGGCAACTATATCAGGTTGCTGAGCTGCTTCTGGTACCACACGTGGTAGTTATTTCCTCCAAGAAGGCTCAACCCCAAGAAGGAACTGCCTAGATTATAACACAAACAGAAGAAATGGCAACCATGGTGAAACCAGGCCAAACTGCAGTAGGCACAGAGAAGACAAGATCCTGGAGGGTCAGGCATCTGGAGTTATCATCCTAGTGTTATTGACTATTTGCAGGTCCCACCACAAATAAGAGCCTGCAACGAGCCACAACGTTAATCCTACTTGGATGGCTGCATGTAACTGTGGTTGTTAAATTATGTGTTCTGTATGAAGAACAATATGTGAAATACTGTGATGTGCTTAGGAGTATACACTCGCCATGAAGAAAAGTTGATGGATTATAAAGGTGATTTATTAATTGTTTAATTAAGCACGAGGAAGTTAAGAATCCAGGCATAAGTATGTCAAACCTATCTCCCAATTAAGAAAAGAAGTATATTTTTACTTGAGAAGGAAAAGGTTTGGAAGAGCAAAGGATATGAGTGTGAATGAATTCTTGATTAACACACAAAGGGACTGAGTAGAAAATGTCCTGTCCCTCACTGAAACTGCAGTTTTCTTCACTGACTGCAAGCTCAAGATTTAAAGATTGTAACACGTACCGCAGGTTTGGTGAGTGGCTAAACAGCTTGCTAGCAGTTACCAGACAGCAAGGAAAGTCCTGGGGAAGTAGATATATGCATGGTTTACTTTTATTTCTCGTCATCCTTTTTCATAACTTCCGTAACCACGTTGGCTATGTTTGGATTTTGTAAATAAAATGCTTTTACTTGCTATTACCCTAACCTGGCCAGGAGTAGGATGATTTCAAAGCATCTGGCAAACATCAAAGCACACCATGCAGACAGGCATACAGACCATTGCATCTGGTGCTGGCTTATTCCTGTAGAGTGAAGTGCTCCAACACATTTCTCTAGGATAGCTAAAACAGGGTACAAATTATTTCCAGTAGGCTGTAAAGGTGCTATTGGAAGTTAGTTTCTATGGCATGGACTTTGCAGATCACAGGAGTAAAGATAAGTTCTGGTTCCGATGGTGTCAGGAAAATTGCTTATCAGAACCTTGCCATGTAAACCTAATACAAACACCAAGAAAACTAAAACCTGCAAAGGCTCTCTGGAGTATCAGAGCTGGAAGGTCTCTAATCACAGAGCTTATTCGCATGTGATTTATGAGGTCACAATTAAAGTATAAATATGTTCAAGAACTTTCATCAGTTTTAGGGCAGGCTACTGTTCATATATTGCAAGTCAAATTGCTGTTCAGAAATCTCAAAGTTTCAGTCATTCAGCCAAAAAGCACAAATGCTACCAGCGTAGGTCTGGTAACAAATCACCCAGCTCAATTAATGAAAAACAAACAGTCAAGGTAAGCAAGTCACAAACAATTTCATAACCATGGGGGTTCAATTGCCATAACAAGCACCATTCAAAATCTCTAACTGTGTCAACTAAATGAGTCAATGATTGTTTAATGAGTGTGATTTGTTAATAATGATGAGTGATAAACACACTTTGTTTAGTGGTTCAGATTGCATAATCATCTCAGCTCTTTGGTCAGCCTACTTGGAAATTTCATGGGACACTTGAACCTCTTGTAACATTTTCAGTGTTTCCTGCTTTGGCTAAATCAGAAATATATGAAAACATCTTTCTGCCACTGCTTTGGTACTTCTGATAGTAAGTGCCACCAAGAAATGAAGACCTAAAAAGACATGCAGGTTGAAGACCTAACTACGGGAAAGGATAAATTTTGATTCAGCTCAATAGATGGTTTATGGTATAATATTAATAATTTCATCTGAAGTATTATGTTGATTTCAATAAGCCTTATTTCCATATTTCCAATGTAAAACTCTTGCATCATCCTTTAAAACATCCAGAGAACCTCTAGAGAACTAGCTAATCTTATCTTGTCCCGACACTTTTGTATTACTTTTATTGAATTTTATCTCCAGATTGGCTTATGTATCCAGTTTACCCATGCATAGACTACAGTGTTCATGATTGAACCGGCATTAGGATAGAAAAAGCAGTAACTTGTTGACAAGATTATCTGGGGTGGCTGAGAGGTTACAATTCAATAAAAAAACTTTTAATATCTTTCAGATGTCATGGGTGATTGAATGATGTTTTATGTGAACGGGGGGAATCTGTGGTTTCACTTTGGGTTGATTTTTAGATACTGCCTGTAAGAATACAGCTGTACAAAACCCAGCATCTGTTTCAGCTCATGTAGGTTCAAACTACCTGAATACTCTTTGTCAAAGTCCACCAAAGGAAGCAAATAAGCACAGAAATGAAGCTATAAAACTTAACCTATTTGTGACTTTTATTTTTTTTAAATCAAATGAAGGGTGTAAGATTTTTCTTAGATCTTATGGGGAAAACAGCTCTGCAAACATACTCGTTCCAAATACAAATAGAGATTCATAAGCTTTAAAGAACCTGATCTGAGTTTTGCATTGTAACCCACCCCTGAACAAGCTGTCGCTTGAAGGAAAACTGCATGCAGGACTGTGTTAGCAAGAACATAGCTGGTAGATATGCAATTATGCTGGTAGAAGTGATTATTCCCACCAGCTCAGCTTTGCAACCCCCTCTACAGCCCTGTCTATTTCAGGCCCACAGTGCAAGACAGACATTGAGAAACCACAGTGACACCAGTGAAGGGCCGCTACCCTGGAGCCATGGCGTGCCAGCAGAGGCCAATGGAGCTGAGCTTGCTTCGCTTCACTGTTGTCTTCAGCTACTGACTGGGTGGTGACAGGGTTGACTGAGACAGGTTCTTCTTAGAGGTGCACAGGGGAGGCAAAGGGCAATAGTCACACCTTGCAACAAGGAAAACTAAAACAATTTTTACAGTGAAGATGGCTAGGCATGAGCAGGTTGCCCAGCAGGCTGTGCAATCTCCGTCCTTGAAAATATTTGACATTCACCTGGACAAGGCCCTAAAACAAGCTCAGTTAACTTTGAAGATGGTCTTGCTTTGAGCAGATGGTTGGATTAGAGACCTCCACAAGTACCTGGCAGTCTAAGTTACTCTGTGATCCCACGATTTCATTAGAAATTAGGATTGTAAAATAAAAAGTTATTTTGGAGACTCAACAAACTTCAAGAAAAAAAACCTTTAAAAACTTGAAGTCAGGACTCTTTCTTATTGATCTTTCATCTCAATTACAAGAGATGCCTCAGCAAACCATTCAAAACTCATTAGCATGATTTCATCTTCCTCTGAAAAAAAATCAGGAAATGAAGAAAAAATCGTTTGTTATTTGTCTTCTGTATTTTTGTTGGTGTTTTTTTTTTCCTTTTGCATCATGTTGCATGATCAAGTTCTTATTTACAATCCTTTTAATGCTGTTTCCAGGACCTTGGATTTTTCCAGCAAAATGCCAAATATTGCAAAATATCATAATAAAATAAAAGCAACACCGAACCTCTCTTTTTCTAACGTCCCTATCTTTAATTGAAATTACAGTTCCTAACTCATGAGAACATTAATGGGTAAAAAAAACATTAAAGATTGTGGTGGCCTCAGTTAGCTGTGGTAAGGAAAGATTTCACAGGAGTTACATATGAATATTGTGTTACTGGTTGCTATGAAGTACTTCTGAAAATTCCCTTTAAATTAACTTATTTTTTCTTCATATGTACTTCCCATAAAAATATTGTATTTCTGCACTGGCTATGGAAAACTGCGCCTGAGATTGCTGACAGGTTCCACTTAAACAGATGCATGTCCATAAGTATTTAATTGTAACTGAGGAGATAATGGCAAATAGTTTTCCAGTGCCTTATATTGTGTTTTATGTAATTTAATTTAAAAGCAATGTCAGATATATTTTTTATACTTCACCTCATAAGAATACAACTGTTAACACTTAAATACTCAAGCTCTAATCACCTTTAAAAACCATAGCCCTTTGCTATATTAAAGTGAAAGAAAATAAATAAATGCAAATATAGGCTGCTAAACTGGAAATGCAGCTAAAAACACTTGCTAAAAGTGAGTCAGTCTGTTCTGGAATGAGCGCATAAAAATAATTTTCTGAGCAGATAGTATCTTCTTGCCCAACGTGAGTTATGATAAATAGAATAGTGGAAATTTTGCAGGCTGGCTCTTGCAAAATGAGAGGTCAGGCCCTCCCCGGCAGACTGTCCCTCCCTCTTTAGGCACCTTGAAAGTGCCCCACACATAATTTGCGAATTATATCTTATTTCCTCCCACTGCCCCAAAATGTTTTGATAAGCAAGAGTGAAGGCTGAGTACATCTCAGTAACATTAGTATGATTTTGATACAGTAACTATCTCCCCAAAATTAAACTATTGTCCCTAAAATAATAATAATTAAAAAAAAAAAGACACTTTAGTTTTAAAAATCAAAAAAAATATTGAGGCAACTTAGGGGATGGATGTGTGCATAAATTTAGCCAACTTTGTATTTTGCAGTAACTGCTTAGCAAAACAATATGGTTGTGATTACTGCTCAATACATTCTACATTCAGATTAGATGTGACTAAGTTCAAAAGGAATAATTGGTATTTCAATGCATCTAAAATTTTATCCCAATTTTAATACAATTTTTTGAAGAGTATTACTCCCTACTTACCTTCCTGCCTTTTCTCTCCAATTTCTGTCTTTTGTCAGCAAAGTTGTGATTAATAAAAATAATCATTCCTCTCTATGTTTAGGTTTTGTGGAATTTAAACCTTAAAAGCAAACCATTTGAGGTGCAGAGGTTATGTGAACTGAGCCCTGTGGTGCTGTCCCAATACAATTACCTGTAAGAATAGAAACCAGCAGCTGTCACACACTGCTAACCATTGGGCTACTGTGTCAGTCCACGTATGGTAACAAACACATGATATACGAAAGAAACATTGAAAAGCCACTTTCTTTTCAATTTTTAGCCCCTGATGCACTAGGATTTAATAGCAGGCACGTGAAACCAGACACGTTCACTCCCTCTGTTCAGAAGTTCCCCATAACTTCTCAGGGTATATGTGCAAAGTCACCACTTGGTTTCCCTTTTCCTATGCTCTATTTCAGAGGGTTAGAAAGCTTATTCTAAAAGGTGCTGGCCATGAACTGTTATGAAAAGCAATGTGTTTGACCCTATTCCCCCTCAGTTCAGACTGTGTCTCATTTTGGAATTTTTATTACTCCGTCCAGTATTATTCTGCAATATTTGCTTAAAGAGGATTGATACTTCCAGCTGATTCACCTGAATTTGTGGTATTGTTCATAAGAAATTAGTCCTGTTTCCACTGTATTACATGGCTGCCAAATGTAACAGATGTTCACTGTTGTAACCCTGATACTTTCTTTGCCACACTGTCATACAGGTGTTAAATATGAAACATCTGAAAAGAACATTTGTCAGAAAAATACAGCAAAACCTGAACTATCCAAAGAGTACTTGGAACTTGTGTGAGCATTTGGTCATAGATAACAAAACCAGTAGCTAGCTGGGAGACTTTTCTGGGTTGTATCCTAATAGAGGAGGAACCAGTTAAGAATGACAAAGCAGAAGAAAACTGGAGCAAGACTGAGTGAAAAATAATAAAATACTGATTTTAGGAAAAGAAAAATAAACAGGAATAGCCAAAGAAAAGCAATGGCCTCCAAGAAAACAAAGTTTAAAAAGTCCAGGGACTAAGGCTAGAGAAACAAGTGCAAGGGGATATTATGAAGAGTTATTAGTCATCTGAAGAAGCAGGAGCAGAATTAAAGTCCCCATTACACAGGATGGATGCAGGAGCAAAGGGGCCTTCCACCAACATCAAACACAAAAAGGAAATAGGCGGGGAAACTGGGACAGACTGCTAAGGACAAGTTTAAATAAACATGCGTGGTTAAAACCAGAATGGGCATGTCATTAAAGGAGATACAGCTAACAAAAGACCTGAATAAATTTGTTCTGGAAGAAGAAAGAAGATCGAGAGGAGCACTGGCCAGATATTCAGCAGGAAAGAAGGCTATTGCCAAATGACGCTGAGAGAGCCAAAGCTCCTAATGTCTTCTTTGTATCAATATTCACTGAAAAGATCCACTAGAAACATCTGTATAATACCAGTGACAAAAGGGTGATATTTCAGACTAGAATCATTAAGAGCAAATTAGAGACTAGATCACGTACTTCAACAGATTTATTTTTTTTAAACCATATGGACCTGACAAACAAGGATGCAAAAAATAACTGGCCAGAGCAATCTCAAAACTGGTGAGTGATTAACTCTGAAAGTTCCTTGACGAAAACATTGAAAAAGGGCAATACTGGACTCTTTTATAAAAGTTAGAATGAAACATTGAAAATCACCCAATTTAATTTCAGTTACTGGATTGTTATAGATATTTCCAAATAAGATAGCAGCAAGATGAACAACAGACAGTTGTCCAAGGTCCAGTCCTACTGATGTTTGGGCAGGACAACAGTCAACAAGTTTGTTACAGGTGCAGTGACATAACCTGACAGTTATCACAGCCATGTTGGAGCAGACAATGAGCAATCAGAACAGCTGTGAGAAACCAGAGAAGTGCAGGATACCATATGCGGAAGAGAGGTGTCAACTGCACGGGGAAAGGAGCAAACAGCTTGGGCAGCAGTGCTGAAGAAAAGGATCTAAAGATCATTATGAAGCACATGCAGAAAGACAGTCACTGACATGACACTGCAAACAAGATACAAACTCCCAGCTGGAGGAATGTAGCCCACCAGATGAGAAGCAATCCTTCTGCTCTGCTTAGCACTGGCAGGACCCCAGCACCATGTCCCATTTGGGGTGCTACACTAGCTTTGTGTGAATGAAAGGAGAGCAGAGGAGAGCGGTCAGACACTCAGAGGATCAGAAAACATGAGTTGTGGGAACAACTGCAGGACATGAGGTTGGTTGGGCTATTGAAAAGAAGCCTGAGATCTGGCACATACGTCCCTTCAGCTACAGAAAAGACCCTCAGGAAAGGAAGGGGGTAACACACCTTCTCTTCAGTGAATAGGGCAAAAAAGTGCCATGGTTTCACTGCCATGAAAACTTGCATAAAACACAAAGAAACACTGTCTAATCCTAAAAACAGTTAAGCATTGGAATACAGAGCTTGTGCACGCTGGAGAATCATCACCAGCCTTTAGGAAGAGATCAGGCAAACATCTATAAGGATTGGCAGAGATACAGAGGCAGAGTATTCACATTTTGAGGTCCATTCTTTCCATAACTTTCAGAGGTCTATAATAACTATCACCATAAGAGGCCTGGTAAGTGCAAACAAAGTTGTGTGATTTCAATACCTGTCTTATCTACCACCATCATTCAATCCTGTTGTCTGTTTAAAGCAACCAGGTTTTGAAAGTGTCCCTGATGAAAAGTTATTTTCCTAGAATGTTCACTGGAAAGTTGAAGTTGGAAAAACTGGGGGAGTAATTCTCTTTGGAAGCCACAGGAATAGTTCACAGAGATATCTGGCTGTAGAGAACTTTCTATCTCAGGAGAGGAGCCACTTCCAGACTTCTGACTCTGGCATGAGTCACACCTCAGCTGTGTCGGAGAGTTGCTGTGTTGAGTTGTCAGTGGCTTCTAGGAAATCAGCAAAAATCCACCTGCTGGCATACACTGAATTGAAAAATGACACCATGCAGCAAAGGTGCATCATGCTGAAGGTGAGGTGATGGACACATAAGGATCCAGGTGTAAAATCTGAGACCCAAACTATGAATTTAGCTTGCATCTTCTGTGAGCTCTCATGAACCACAACAAACAGCTTTCCAGGTGCCAGGACAAGGCTCCCCAAATCCCTCCTATAAAATGGATGTATGAAAAAAATCAATTCACTTGCATCATTATCAGATTTAAATAATATTTTGTCTTCTTACTATTACATTACAGGTGAAGATGCCTCCCTGGTACTTGGGAGCCTACAGCACCTGATGCCTGCTTTAAAAAAACATTTTTTTCATTGTTTATCATGCTGTCAAGCACAACATTTCTGCAATAAACCTTCTCATCTGCATATCTGCCTCCAGTGAAATTTTTTTGTGTGTGTGAAAATTTAGGCAACATGATTCAGTCATTTCCAAGCATAAGACAAAGAAAAAATACATTGTTTTGCTCATATTAAAAATCCTGGCAGTGCTGCTTTTGTAATATAGCTTTACTTGTGTAAGACACAAATTTTAATTGAGGCCAGCCACTGACAGAGATGGCAGCAAAAGTCAGAAGCAATTTGTTAGCGTTTTTCCATTACTCCACACTGTTCTGCTTTCACAGAAGAGACTGCTAAGAAATTCCCTTAAGTATCTCCGGAAAATAAACAGATGTTGTGATTTTAGGTCAAGCTAGAGCCACTCAATGAGGCCACATTGTTTCAAGTGGCCTTCAGAGTCAGGTGGATACACAGAAATTAATGAACATCCAGCAGATGAAGCTGCTCTTCGTCCTGCCCTTTGCCTTGCCCCTCTGAGAGATGGTGCTCTGCCTGAGGACATCTGAGCTCCTCATGAATCATGCTAGGCTCCAACATGGTCAATGAAAGGGAGCTGAAATTACGGTCAACACAGCCTGTAGCTCTTACCACTGGTATAAAACAGAAGAAAATGCAGTTGGTCTGTCCCTTAGAGGACATGGGAAAATAATTTATGTTTATTGTCACCAACCTGGTTGCAGTTGCTGAAGCGGTGAGCACCAGACACAGGATCACAGCAGGATCCTGCTTGTACCTCAACAATGCTGGCTGCTACCATGGCCCTTCAGCTGTTACCAGCAGTTAGGATCTAGGAAGGCTTATCCTACCATAAGTTGCATCTAGGGCTCATCATCTGCTTTTAGAATATTGCACTGGAAATGCTTCTCACAGTAGGACCCTTGGCTGGCACATCAAGTGAGGACATGTTTGCTCTTTGATACCTGATATATCATAAAGAGGCCATTTTTTTATTTAGTTTCTGGAGGAGAAATCAGAAAAAAAGAAAGAAGTCTGAATTGGAGCAAAGCCTGCTAATTTTCCATTTCAGAGCGATCTCTCAGTGTTACAACAATTGAAATAGGGTGGAGAGCAGCTATAGAAAGTAGTAATTCAATTGCAATTATAATGCATTTTTTTCCTGAAAAAAATGTTCTAAAGAAAAATATTTTTATTGGAGGTACGTAGTTCCCAGTGGTATTCTGCTAAACAATCTCACTTTGTCTTGAGATCTCTTGGGCTGGATACCGTACCAAGATGCCATCATACAATGATCCATTTACAAGAGTAAGACGTACCCAGATGTTGCGTGACTCACTGTCATACTGTCTCAAAACAACAAAATAGAAAAATGAAGTTGACTTTTCTGAGGAAGATAACTGAAAATAACTGTTTACCACAAAAGCTTAATTTATTGAACTCCACCATTAAGAAGAAAATGCAAGGATTTTTGGTGAGACTATTTTGTTCTTAACATTTCAGGGAGTAGATTAAGCAAGCCAAGACAATTCTCCGGAGCAACTAGGCATCTCTTTTCTTGTTCCATGTTAATACTGACTACATCTTATCTTTATTTTTGGCCACTTGGAGGATACAACACAGGTCATGTAGCTGCAACCCCATTGTTCCACAGGGGATGACACGGAACGGTTCTCTCAGGGTTTCCACTTTACCAAGCAGCTGGGGCAGGATGCACATGTTCTTTCTCACTAACCCATGGGGTTTATTTCCACAGCACATTCTCTTTGTGTGATGGGAGCACATATGATTAAAAAAATAAAACAAAAAAAAAAGAGAGAGAGAGAAAAGAGAGAAATAAAGATTTTAACTTTTATCAAGCTCCAAATAACAAGAAACTTCAGTTAGATTTTCCTTGGTACTTACGTGTACACTCTTCTTTACTTTGTAAATTCAAATTGTGTTGCTGGGTTCTGAAAAATGGTAAAATGGTAATAGAGTATTTATAGAGATGAACCTGTGCAGATAAAACAAGAACCAACCTGAACTCCGCTACTTGTCCTCCAGACCACAAAACCAGGAAAGAACACCCCTCTGATCACAAAGTATTCTCTGTAACATATAATTTTATTTTCATTAGTCTGTCAAAAATGTACCTTGCTAAGGAAGTCATCCTCTCAGGTTTATGAATTGCTGCAGTTCCCTGATGAAACCAGTGCTGCATATTTACCATCACAGGGAAACAATCTTTATGTATAATACTAGAAATAAAAAGCAGGGATCAGGCCTGAGGGAGCTCGACACCTCACTGTTATTTGGTTCAATGGAATGTAAGTTCCTAATTCTCATGAACTACTTCTGATATTTCCAGACATTTGCTGTGTTGTTTTATTTGTTTTATCACAATATATTTCAAGGAGACAATCAGGTGAGCATTTTACAATGTATGACTCAATTTTAGCAGGTGATTTATGAGTTGGCTGTATCAGCTTTTCTTTCTTTCCTCCCCCGATAAGTGCCAGTTTTGCAAATTTCTTGACCCTAGACACAAACCGAGTAAAATGTGCTTATTTCTAATTCTATGCTCTGTGCAGTTCTGTTAGAATTTGTACAAAATCATTGATTCATATATCACAGGTGAAAGTGAGAATGTAAATTTTAGTGATTAGGAGGGAAAGAAACAAGGCATGTCTTCTGAAGTAGACACTCTTTCATTCTGATTTTAGTTTTAACCCCTGTAGTATTGACAGGGTTAAAGCTCTCCTCTCCTCTCCTCTCCTCTCCTCTCCTCTCCTCTCCTCTCCTCTCCTCTCCTCTCCTCTCCTCTCCTCTCCTCTCCTCTCCTCTCCTCTCCTCTCCTCTCCTCTCCTCTCCTCTCCTCTCCTCTCCTCTCCTCTCCTCTCCTCTCCTCTCTCCCCTTTTCTCTTTTCTCTTTTCCTTTCATGAATCACATCATACACTGTTCCAAGAATAGTGTTGCTTGAAGATAAACTTCATTTGCAATTATTATATATTATTGAGAGAATCAAGTGAGCTTACAATCACCAATACAAGCCGCATTCAAATTATGTGTCCTTCTTCACACACAAATTAGCAAGCTGTGGGTGCTATCTGATTGGAAATAGGACTTAGGGAGAGTTAATTTTAAGCTCAAACTTGAAGCTTTACTTTGCAAAACTCTAGACAGACTACCAAAAACACTTTTTGCAAGTAGCTCTCAGTTTGTTTAGTTTAATTTTCAGTAACCAGTTTAACTCCAGCTGCTAGGAACTAGTACACATTCTGTCACTGGAACTACTGAGTCAAAACACATATGTCTTTAATGGGGCTTTTGGCAAGCATGGCATGGATGCTATTATGGAGGTTGACACAAATAAAACTAATAGTTTATTTCATGCTTTACAAATACAAATCAATGTTTAGGAGAAAAAATAATGCAGTTTACACACAGTAAAAATATTTACAGAGATAAATCAGCTAATAGGTGCATCACACTTGTTCATTATATCTACGTCGATAAATTACAAGCTAAAGGAAAGGTGGTTGACAACTACACACAATGCTCAGAAGGGGATACCTTTTCAAAAGGTGAATGAAATCAATGTGAAGCTGTCAATCTTGCAGTCTGAATTTCCTGATTTGGAGAAGATGGGATTTCTAAGTCTTGTGCATGTTAGAACTTTATATTAAATCTTGAAACATGCTATATTTTTCAAATTAAATATATTTTGCCTATTTCTACCAGCTGTTTGGCTCCATGTACAAGTTTCTTATTTCAACTGCAGCCTCAGAAGACACATCGTAAAAGCACTTTTAAATATTGGAAATTCCTGATTTAGGGGATTATTTGTAATGTCTCTTCTGCGGAGGAAGATGAGATACTTTGTTAGATAAAGACATGCCTGGGGATTAGCAAACCGGACAGTACACAGCCAATCTCCCCCAGATGCAAACCATTTCAACACACTGTGCTGACCAAAAGCTCATGTTCATAATAGTTGACAAGAGATTTTGGATGTTCTGAAGTGAATAATTTTAATACAACCCCTTTTCCATTCAAATATAGTCTATTTATTCAGATTTGTTTGGCATTTATATGAATCAGTTGAGAGGAACTGACTATGTGCAAATTTCTTAGAGAGAAAGAAAGGATGTGGCAAAAGGACATGAAATTAATGCATTTAAGGGATCCCATTACTGGTTTGTGCTCTAGCCTTTGCGAAGCTTTCACACTTTGGTGAGACTGCAGCAGGATAGGGACTGGAGGAGCTCAGGCCACCTGTGGCAGCCATGGGGCCTCTCCATATGCCCCGTTACTCCTTGGTGCCCAGCCCCTGCAACCTCTGCTCTCCAGCAAGGGGGTCCAGGCACACATCGTCCTGCACTGAGACACGGTGGTGATCTAATGAACTCCACAGTGCAACAGGGAGTCTGACTTGAATGCAAATACAGCAATAAGCATGTTTCTAGAAGAAATATTGACTGGGTTTATGTGGCTCTTAGCCCACGTTAACTGGTATGATTATGCATTCCCTAAAGCCCTAAACCAATACTATACACATTGATAGGAGTTTGTTCTCCACATCCGCTGGAGTAAAATATAACCTGAATTCCTTTATAAGATGACATGTCTCATGGTTTATTTGCCACTGATTTTTTTCAGGCTGAATTTTTATTCCTTTGTGTGGTTTTAGCTGGAAAGACAATCATGGGTGTTAGAGCTGTAAGGATATTTATCTCCTGAAATCCTTTATTTCAGATACTTTTCAAAAAAGCATATTAATAATTGAAATTGCACAAAAAAGGGACAAAATTCACAGTAATGTCTTAAACAGCAGAGTAAAGTCACTAAATAGAGGTTCCTTGTGATGTCCGTGAGATGTTGGAAGGTGAGGACCCTGCAGACTACTGAGGATCTAAGATAACTGAAGAGCCCCATTTCATTGATTAAACTAACTTGTTTAAGTTTTAACTTAGGTTTTAATAATGTTTTATGGGACTGATGAAATTCACTCATTACATACTTGGTATAATTTCTGTAAATAAAGAAACAGGATACAAGGGAGTCCATTTGAAGGCCCCAAAGTTCACTATGATGAAATAGCTAGACAGGGATACTCACATGCTGTGAAAATATGTGTGTGTTTTACGTCAATGTGTGATGAAGCTAGTTCTGCAAGATACTCCTGCAAATCAGTTGTTGCTCTTTAAATTTCTTTGTGTTGTAAAAACAGCTTCAGGCTTAACACCCACCACACCAGCGACTGGACAATGACTAAGAAAGCAAATCTGGTTCACTTTCCAAGGACTTTCCTCAGGGTAAGTTGAGTAGCTTGAAATACTTGGACTGTTTAAATTAGGAAAGCTAAGAGTAAAAAGAAGAAATCTAACACTGTGATTATGACATTCAATTGTTCTTCGTGTCCACTGGGGGTAGGAAAGGAATTCAATTTAATTTGTTCTGAAAAAAATGCTCGTTTCAAGAGTGAGTTTTTAACAATAAAGGGAGTCTAGCACTGGTAAAAGCTACCTACAGTTGTTGGAGAAAGTCCTTCACTGGAGGATTTTAAAGCAGATATCTGTTAGAGATTGTCTCAATATAGTCAACCCTCTTCCAAGCAAGAGCATGTCTTCAGTGGATCTCTTGAGATCCCTGCCAGCCATGCATATCCAAGACACTTGGAAAACAATGTGTAGATAAATCTGGCAGCTTCAGAGAAAGGATGTATGTCGAAAGCATTTGTGCAGTGACTCACCATCAGGCGAGGTAAGCATTTGAATGGTTATTTACTGTTGTTCTATTTGTTATTCGGATTATTTTGTTACTGCAGAGCTGGTACAAACTCCTAAGCTTCAGCTGCTGACATTTTCTATTAGACAAGATTTTTTGTGCTTTCTTTGAAAAGCAATTCAAATATTTGCAAAATAATTTCAGTAGTCTCCAAGCTAAAGTCTATAAGCTACAGAAGCCCCTTTATTGTCCCATGAAGTTTCACTCAGGGTAACCCAGGCTATAAGCTGGGAAAAGTGGGCTGTATCTCAAGAAAAAGATGTTATACACCTCAGTAAATATCTTTTCTCACGAGTAGTAATGACATAAAGTACCCTAAAGAGTTAGCTCCACACTAAACTGTGAGATACCGAGAGCTGCCACGGCAGATCCAGCTGGAAACAAGAAAATCAAAGATGTTAAATCTGTTTGTGTCTGTGTTTGTGTGTGTAAGAGAGAGAATTCACACATGTATACTAGGTTTGCAGGTAAATATATATATGTGTGTGTATATGTATATACGCACACACACACACACACACACACACACACTGCCAGTCAACTTGCAGGTATACTTCATTCTGTAACGCACCTATATAGCACTAATTTTCTTAAGGTCTGTCTATTTAAATAACTAACCAACACAAAGCTAACAGATTTTGGCAAGCCAACTCAACATTTAAAATAAACTTCTAGGAAGTAGCTATATCAGATTAAAATATATTTCCTTCCTGCATTTGTACCAAGAAAAAAAATCAGACATCATGGAAAATTAACATTAAAGGCTTACAAAATCCTCTAATGGCATATCATGATTACAGTTAATCTTCTCACAATATTTTCCAACTCTTTCCCTCATTCTAGCAGTATTATTGCTTGTCTGACTTTTTGCTGTATTGTGAAACTTGATTCCTGGTCTGGAACAGAGTTGCTGACAACTACAACCTTTATTTCTTTTGTGAGTGTTGCTATCTAAAACCCCTTTATGCCTAACTCTTTACAACAGCAAAGTCTAGAAAAGGACACTCTCTCAAATAAATTCAGCACTGGAACTGTGGGACTGGTTAGAGTTTATGCAGCAAACACAAAATCTCATGCTATTTTTTCCATTGTGTTTGATTTAAGATTATGTATGAGGTTTTTCAAGACTATTTCACCCATTTCAAATACTTGATATGTATACAGTCATTAAGGGTACAATCTGCACAACATCTTCAAGAGGAGTCTGGCCACAGTATTTTGCAAGCTTATTGGTCGAATAGTGGTATAACACTTAGCAGTGACAGCAACAGAGGGTAACAGTGAGAGCCGCACAAGGAAAAGAGGTAACATCAAACGAGCATATTTGCTCCCACTGAAGACTGATATTTTAAACCTAGCTAGATGCTAAACATGCTCCAGCTTAAAGTAACTTTGTGTGCCTTAAGTATATGCCTGAGAGAGGAGGTGCTCTTCAAGTCATCTGCAATAAAATCTGACCACCTAAAGAAAATCGAAAGATAAAGGGCCAAATCCTGCCCTACCTTAAAGCTGACATAAAGTCTTTGGAATTCTTTTATCTTGAAGTTAGTGAGTTCGGGCTAGATAGAAGAGGCTGAGTTGACTTTTGCACTGATAGCAGTCCCACTGAAAGTGATTTACAGCTTTGGTTCATTACGGCCTGTTTTTGAACTGATATTCAGAGCAGTGGATTTATTTCCTTTAAAAAAAATTAAATGTTTGTGAAAAAAATTCAAGCTTAGCTCACTGCCAGGTTTCAAAGGAAGATAAATAGCCCTGACTAAGAGGAAGGGTCCCTTTGGGTGGCCTGGAAATATAGACAGTGAAACTGGAAATGGAAAAGCAGTTCACAGGCTGTTTATAAAAAGCATGAAAAAAAAGCACTATAAATGTTCTAAGCATTATTCCAGTTGCAACATCAGTTTGGGGGGGGAAATGGTCCCTGCAGGATGCAAATCAGCCACAGAAAAATGTGGAATTTGCTCATAGCAGATTAAAACCAGATCAATTGATTATCAGGGGACAGCATGCAGACTTCTACTCTGCTGAAGGGAAGTGCCATAAAAGTGGCTCTGTTTCTCACGGTAAGTACAATAGGAGTCCAAATCAGGGCCCAAGTGTGAGCTCAGTGAGATGCTCAGATCACTCCAACATCTAATAATGCAGATAACAATTAAATGGAGCTATGTTCCTACATGTTTGGTTCATTTAGAAACACACATTTGCATGCCACGCTGCCTTAGCCCAATGAATTACTCCTTACCAAAGATGTGAGAGGTAGGGATATTCCACTGCCCCAGCTGCACGGTCAGAAACACTGAAACACAGAGACTAATGATACCTGAGTAGAGTCTCCACCGTCTTAATCACTTGTTACCATTTACACATCTTCATAACCACAAGATCACCCTTACCCCTAGTGTTACAGGGGACTGGGAGCAGGACAGCTTCCGCACTCTCCTTGGTGTTCTCACCATGATGGGCATGTTTACGCCTGAGCAATTGGTCCTAAAAACATCGGTCCTCTTCTAAACAACCCCAGAGAGCCCCATGACCAGTCAAACACGTGAAGAATAATGACTCGGAGAGTTTATAGGTAGATGCGGAGCAGACAAGCTGGGGAAAATGAGGAAACATGGCTCTGCTGCTGCATGGATTATCTGCTATTTTTCCCTCACAGAAGGAGCACAGAGGCAGGAAGGGCTGTGACAGCCTCAGGACCACACCGTGCCACAGACAAGGACCCTCTATGACCCAGGGGAAGCTGACACTGTCTCCCTCAGGAGCCTTCTGGCACCAGGCTCAGCGATCTGGGCTTGGCCAGGATGGGAAGGAGAATTAGTCTCATTTGTTTGGCTCTAGACAATGTTAGAATAAATAGCTGCTCAGTCTTTAAGCTGAAGCTCAGATGTGCAACCAGTTCCAGTTTGTTATAGAAATCTGTTTCTCTTGTTTTGAATACAAACCAAAACCTCCAGAAAGGAAAGATAAAGATTGCCCACAAAAAAAGCTGTCTGTGACCTTTGTGGCACACTGACAGATCTCTGAAAAACAAACAGCTCCGTGAGGGGCAGCATCACAGATGAAACCTGATTCCCCACAGCTTTGTGTTCCACGGTTGCTTGGTAATGCCCTGACTCCACCTCTTCTCCATAGCCTGTATTTACCTTCATTTTGCCTCCTGGTGCAAGACACAGGCTGTAACGTGGTGAAGCTGGAGCCAAGCAGGACACATGATCTCTGCACAGCTAGGACAGCTTTGGGGACTGTACGAGGCTGGGTACCAGGGGTTTTAAATCTCGCCTCTCTCAGACGTGGTTGAACCTGGCCAATGGCTAAATAGTCGTTGGAAGTGGAAATAGCAGCAGCCCAGTGCAAATGAACTGAATTCCCTTTGAAAATGGGATACGCTCCCAAGAGCTGCTGCAATCCATCTTCTGAAGCATGTCTCCCTGTTACGTTAACAGTGTGTGAGTGTTTTAACTGCCCCTAAGGATTTTAACCCAGGAGTCTTATGAATTCCCATAGCTGTGTCACACGATTTTGCACAGCAGCGTTTTCTGTTGGAAAATGCACTTTTCATTAACCTATATTGGTACAGAAGACTGAAGTTTACTGATTATTGGCATTGAAATCATTATTTCGTATGAAACCATTCACAACACAAAATATTGCAGATAGTTCTACATTGCTTCATGCAGGAAGAATAATATTTACCCATACCAATTAGGCTTGAACACAGTAATTAAATAATTCAGAGAAAGTTAGGATGATTATGGGAACAAGAGAAATCTTCACTCTAAATCCCTGGTTCAAATTTTTCTCAATGCTTGTTTATCCTGAGCCATGTCTGTTCAGTCAGTGAAGTCACACAGCATTTCTGTGTCTGTTTAGGAAGAAAACTGGGGTAGCAGATCCATTATTTTCTTTGTAAAATCTATAAATATGAGCTTGGTAGTTTTAGGCTACACCCCTGCAGCTGACGTGCTGATGCTGTCAGGGACAATGTCAGAGGTTAAACATACATTAATTTAATGTCTCACTCCTATAACAGAAAAATCTATGTTGCTGCTTTTCTACTTCCTTCCTGTGACTAAAGATAGGATTTAATTCTTTAAGCCTGAGTCATAGTGTTTTCTAATACAGCCAGCAAAACCCCTCACATTCATACCCCCACCTGACATCACATTCTTCGGAGGCAATTGTCAGGGAGAAGGGTCAGTAAGATGGCAAGTCAGACAGCTGCTAAGGATGCTCTGGCAATTTCACAGTTAAATATCCCATAACCAGAGACTGTCAGAAATACAGACATGGAAAGGATCTGTGCTATGGGGAGAGGGAGAAAAATTATGTTGCTCATCTCTCCATCACCTTTTTGTATGTGGTGCTATTCTGCTTCCTTCTTCCTCCCCACAGCCTTCATCTTCCTCAAGTTAAACCCCTCAGTTCATTTGGTTGTACCTTGTACATCTCCCATCATGCTCGTTGCTGTCCTTCATAATGCTTTCAGTAAGTCTAAATCTTCGTTACCTGTGACAGCTAGTAATCCAGCTAAGGCCTTAACCATGCTGCGTGTAGCTAATGCTTTGCTTTCTGCAGCCCAGTTTGGCACTTATCTTTTCACAGCAACATGATATTGATGTTCTTGTTCAGCTCGGGATCCACCACAATGCCCAGATTTAGGAAATGTGATCCCAATATCTGGCCTCATCCTTTATTTGTTCAACTGATTGTTTGAACATAAGTTTTGCATTTGTACTCATAGATTTGTTTCCTGATCTTTATGACTATATGTCCATTTTTTCAAGTTCAATTTGGATTATAACCCTGTCATCTTGTGATCTGACTGCTTCTCACTGCTCTTAGTAAGCTTGTGAAAAAAATCCTTAAGCAGACACAGAGTGAATTAAAAAAAGCAAAATTGTTTTAAGGAGAGTCTTGGAAACATAATTTACCACCACTGCAATTAAAAACTCCAAAAGTTTTATTTTACTTTAATTTGTGTCCCAGATTTGAATGGTGTTGTACAGCACAGAACAGAAAGCGCCAGTCGCCGACATTTTCTATAATGAAAATGAACAAAAAAAAATGTCCAAGCTGCTTGATGATACAGAACTGATGTGTTTGGGAGAGGAAGCTATATGTAGAACAAATATTTCCTAATTTAAGCTTGGTTCACTAGTTCCAGGATCTTTGTTGAACAAGGCAGCTGGATAAAACATGATTACTTAGTTCATAATCTGGCACTGTTTTCTAAACCAATATAGAGAAATATGTTTTTATACTTTGACAGTTGCTGCTTATCTAAGTGGCAAGAGAAAAATCACCATTTCCATGTACTGTCAAACAGAAATCTGTACTGGACTTCTGAAGAAACAGGCCAGTGCATTTAGTATTAGACTGGACAACAGAGACACCTGATTTCTTCCACTGGCTGATTTCAAGTCACTCAACTAAATCTATTCTAGAAGCATCCTGATTTTGAGAAATCTAATATGTAGCTCTCTATCATGCTTGCTATCATGCAACTACTCTGAGCACAATTTTAGAGGTACTGAGCTGCTGTGAAAATATAGTAGTCATTGCGGATATTTTTCCGGTTTGAAAATTAGAAGGGTCATCAATTGAACCCAAAGACTCAAACACTCAATATAATAAGATGCTTCATAGTTTTTGGAAATTACTGCAAATCACACAGGAATAGCTAAAGCTTGGTACTTTAAAAATGCTGGCCTTAACTCCTGTGACATTTCTGGTCTTTAAAATAAAAATAATAGACAAGTTCTGGTAATAACATCAGCTACTCCCATAATTATTGAATGTGACTATATAAACAAATTCGAAGTCAAAGTGGTAGTTCATTCTTCAAAAACCTGTTTTTCAAATAATTTCATTTACGAGTACAGAGGTAGCAGCTGTAAAAAATCAAGGAAACTGGAGAAGATTTTTTTTCTGGAAAATGTAGCTAATATTTGATATATAGGATCCCATTACAGTTTCACAGAGCCTTCATGACCCTCCACAACATGACAGTTTCTTATCGCAAAGAACAGAAATGAGATCGTCTGGGAAAAGTAGGTACTTTTGTACCTGTAGAGTACCATCCGGAAAAATTCTGTGTTTAACTGTTAGTCTATGCTGCCTAACAGGCAATTGTTTCCAAGTTTCCTAAGTTATTTTGTCACATGCTGTTTGCCCTCTGGTTCATAAAATGCTGTGGGTTCATGCAGTGTACTTGCTCTAATTTTCCGAATGTCCCACTTTGTTTCCACATGATTGTGACAAAATTTACTCCATAGGCAAAATAGTAAGAAACACCGCAAAGGAGAATATGCATCAAAGTGGAAAGACACACCAGACCTTTACAATTAGCATGTTAATTGTGCCTTAGTTTCTCTGTAGCCAGCCACCAACTTTGTGGCACTCACTCTACAGTCAACAGGAGATCCACAAAACCCAGACATGTTGCATGGAGCTTTCTGCTTTTAAAATGTCACTGGGATTATGTTTCCTGTCTGAAAGGACTAGTGTTAAATTTGTTTTTTCCTTTCCCTCTTCTGCAGTTATCTTGATTAAAGTTTTCCACCAGCGGAACGTAAATTAAGTTTAACACCTTATTGTTTTACACACATGTGAACACATGGGGTTGTGTTTCCCTCTTTCACTTCAGTATTTTCCTCCTCACCAGTTTGTGTAAGAAGTGGCCACGCTTGTTCAATTCTGGTCCTTCAAAATGAGGTGTACCTGACTTGGTGCTGGCTCAGCATCACTGAGGAGACCCATCATCTGGTTTGGGCAACTGCTGAAGCTCCCCCTACAGTCAAAGGAGAGAGTTGGATATCTCCCATGAACAATTTAGAGCTTCCTTGGAGAGATATGTAAAGTCTGGGGGTAAATCACTCCCCTGACAACACCTCTTCTGCATGCTTTGCAAGACAACTTTTGGACAATTTCTAATGATAAATAGGTAAGATGGATTGCCATGGAACTATCCCTATGCACAGGCTTTCTAGTGTTAGGATAATTTAAAGGAAAACATAGGACTGAAATTATGGTAACCTTTAACACAGAACAGTTAAATCAGCTTCATAGTGTTAATAGTTCATACATACATAATATCTTCACCTGTGAATATATATATTTCTCCAACTCACCAAGCAGTGTATCCCACCATGATGTACGGTATCAGCTGAAAATTTTCATGGAATAGTTTGCAGGAAAATATGGGGCATAATCAAATCACAATTTCATTATTTTTGTGGAAAATAGCTGCTGCCATTTTGAAGTGTAGGGGTAAATCACAGATCTTTGTTCAAAATGTAAGTTTATTTCCATTTCCCTCCTCCCAAAAATCACAGAGACAATAATTCTGTCTGGGCCCTGATTAAGTGTACACACTAGATGGAAGGGACTGACGTAACTACTTGCGTGGGAAGTAAACAGGAGTCTGCTTGAAAAGAATCTTTTTTTTTTGTGAGGAAGAATTGAGAGGCATGGAAAGCTGACTGCCTCATTAGGTTAATTTTTACAAAGGCTCCATCCATCAATATGCATTTCAAAAAATTAGATTTATAGAATCCATTTTGATTGTTGAAATTGGAGAATATGTCGAAAGGCAAGCTTCTTGCTCAACAGATCTACTCTTACAGAGCTGTTCCAATGAACAGTGATCAACAGGATTATTTTTCACTTCCCTTCAATAATCTACAAACTAGTACCTTGACACTATGTTATATAGGATAAAGGAGACAAGATAAGGAATGCTAAGATAAAGATGTTTCTTCCATGCACCGCTGACTAAATTCCAATCATTTCCACCAGACATAGACTGCAGTTACAATTGATTTATACAGGAGATGTTTGTTTCTGCTGTTTTTTACAAGATTAATAATTTTCAGATCCTGGTGGAAACTAATGGTGTTCAGAGTATGTTGTTAGGATAAGGATAAGGTATTAGGATAAGAGTGTTTTTCTACTTGTAAATGTGAAATTGAGGTCACCTACAGATAACAGGATTTACTACACTATTTTACAGTATACTTTCAGGATATTATTCTTCATGCTGAACAGGATATAGCCTAACTTTTTCACATGATGCTTTGTCACCTGGGGCTGTGCTCTCATCCTTTGGATTTTTGTCCTTCTGCCCTTCTATGAATTTATTTACAGAAAACAGACCTCTAAGGACAAAGCAAGGCAAAAATTTCTGATATCCTTTGTTTACTAGTACCTAAAAATAAGGATGGTGTTAGTCATACAGCTATTTAGGGACTTTATCTAGTCCTTGTGAGCGTACCATACAAATCAAATCTTTCTGTTGACATTTGGTTCATGACTAGATTACATTATACATCCTCTATTACATTATACAATATTACATTATACACCCATTATACATCCTTCTTTAAAAAAAGAACAGCTTCAATCTTATCCATTTACTTATAGCCAGATTAGCACATAAGGGAATGGACCATACAGTGAATATAAGACCAATGGGAGATCACAGAATCACAGAATAGTCAGGGTTGGAAGGGACCTTTGGAGATCGTCTAGTCCAACTCCCTGTGCCAAAGCAGGTTCACCTAAAGCAGGTTGCACAGGATCACATCCAGGAGGGTTTTGAATATCTCCAGAGAAGGAAACTCCACACCCTCTCTAGGCAGCCTGTTCCAGTGCTCTGCCACCCTCAAAGTAAAGAAGTTTTTCCTCATATTGAGATGGAGTTTCCTGTCTTCCAGTTTGTGCCTATTGCCCCTTGTGCTGTCGCTGAACACCACTGAAAAGAGTCTGGTCCCATCCTCTTGACACCTGCCCTTTAGATATTTATAAGCATTAATGAGATCCCCTCTCAGCCTTCTCTTCTCCAGGCTAAACAGACCCAGGTCTCTCAGCCTTTCCTCGTAAAAGGGGTGCTCCAATCCCTTGATCATCTCTGTAGCCCTCTGCTGGACTCTCTTGAGCAGTTCCTTGTCTTTCTTGAACTGGGGGGGCCCAGAACTGGACACAGTACTCCAGATGTGGTGTCACCAGGACAGAGTAGAGGGGGAGGATAACCTTCCTCAACTTGCTGGCCACGCTCTTTCTAATGCATTCCAGGATACCATCGGTCTTCTTGGCCACAAGGGCACATTGCTGGCTCATGGTAAACTTGTCCACCAGGACTCCCAGGTCCTTCTTTGCAGAGCTGCTTTCCAGCAGGTCAGCCCCTAACTTGTACTTGTGCATGGGGATATTCCTCCCCAGGTGCAGGACCCTACACTTGCCCTTGTTGAACTTCATTAGGTTCCTCTCCACCCAACACTCCAGCCTGTCCAGGTCTCGCTGTATAGCAGCACAGGCTTCTGGTGTGTCAGCCACTCCTCCCACTTTTGTGTCATCAGCAAACTTGCTGAGGGTACGCCCTGTCCCCTCATCGAGGTCCTTGATGAATATGTTGAATAAGACCAGTACTGACCCCTGGGGAACACCACTAGTTACAGGCCTCCAACTGGACTGTGTGCCATTGATCACATGCCTCTAAGGTCTGCCACTCAGCCAGTTGTCAATCCACCTCCTTGTCCACTCATCTAACCCACACTTTCTAAGCTTACCTTTGAGGATGTTATGAGAGACAGTGTCAAAAGCCTTGCTAAAGTTGAGGTAGATAGCATCCACTGTCCCCTCATCCACCCAGCCAGTTGTGCCATTGTAGAAGGCCATCAGGTTGGTCAAGTGTGATTTCCGCTAGGTGAATTCATGTTGACCACTCCTGATAACATTCTCTTCCTCAACATGCTAGAGATGACATCCAGGATGAGCTGCTCCATCACCTTTCCAGAATTGTAGGTGAAACTGACTGGCCTGTAGTTTCCCAGGTCTTCCTTCCTGCCCTTTGTGAAGGCTGGCATGACATTAGCTTTCCTCCAGTCCTCAGGGACCTCTCCTGCTCTCCATGACCTTTCAAAGATGATGGAGAATGGCTTTGCAATAACATCTGCCAGCTCTCTCAGCACTCGTGGGTGCATCCCATCAGGGCCCATGAATTTGTGGATGTCAGGTTTGTCTAAATGATCTCTTCTCGGTTAAGGGAGAGTCTTCTTTTCTCTGTGCTCCCTCTCCTACCTCCAGGGTGTGGGATTCCTGAGGGCTGGCCTTATCAGTAAAGACTGAAGCAAAGAAGGCATTCAGTAACTCTGCCTCTCTGCATCCTCTGGCACCAGTGCACCCACGTCATTCAGCAGTGAGCCCACATTTTCCCCAGTCTTCCTTTTGCTACTGATGTACTTGAAGAAGCCCTTCTTGTTGTCCCTGACATACCTTGCCATGTTTAATTCCAAATGGGCTTTAGCCTTCCTTGTTGCATCCCTGCATATTCTGGCAATGTTCCTGTGCTCTTTCTCCCAAGATCATGAGCTTTTCACACAGGGTAAACACCTTCTGAAAAAATATCCCTTATATATTCCAAGATTAACTCTTTCTGAAAAAAAAAAAATCCTTATATACTAAAAATACGCATTTATATATAACCTCTTCATATAGAAATCTAACAAAAAAAGGGGAGGTTCGATGTGTGGGGGGTGGTGGGGTTGTGTGCATGCAATTTCCAGTAACTGAGTGCTTTAAGGTGAACACCTTTAAGCTCAGCAGGAGCCAGAGGCCAACTCTCCCGCGCCAGCCACTGAAGCAATAACCTGCTCATTCACACACCCACACATGGGCAGACCTGGCGCAAGGCCTGGACAGCTATTCCAGAAGCACGCAGTCAACAGATAGATAAAAGGATCCTGGCACTAGTTGCTCTAGGATGGCTGTATCCTCAGCAATGACTTCATTTATGACCTCTTAAAATGAGTTAAAGAGACAAATTAGCTTGGCAATCAATTTCTTCTCTGATGGCAGGGAGAAAAGAGACAAGTCGGTGCAGCAAGTTCATCTGTCTACCTGTCGTTTTCCTGCACATTTGTGAAAACTTTGTATTTCTCCCATCTCTTCATGCAAGAATAAAAGCCAGAGGCCCAGGCAGCAGCCCCTAGGGTATAATTCATAGGATCATAGAAGGGTTTGGGTTGGAAGGTACCTTTAAATGTCATCTAGTCCAACACCCCTGCCATAAGCAGGGTCATCTTCCACTAGATCATGTTGCTCAGACCCCCATCCAACCTGACCTTGAATGTTTCCAGGGATAGCACATCTACCACCTCTCTGAGCAACCTCTTCCTGTGTTTCACCACCCTCATTGTAAAAAATTCCTTCCTTATATCTAGTCTAAATCTTCTCTCTTTTAGTTTAAAACCATTACCCCTTATCCTACTGCAACAGGCCGTGCTAAAAAATTTGTCGCTATCTTTCCTGTAGGTCCTCTTTAAGTACTAAAATGCTGCAATAAGGTCTCCCTGCAGCCTCCCCTTCTTCAGGCTGAACAACCCCAACTTAATTAATAATTACTCCCACCTTAGCTCTTTTTGGCTTACACGAGAACCTGTCCGGTATCCGGGGTTATCAGGCACCTAAGACTTCTCTCAGCTATGCACTTTACAGCCAAGGTAAAAGGAGGCTTGACAGTGAGTCACTGTGCCAGGCCTGCCCACGTGTGGGTTGCTCCAATAACCCAGCACCCTGTCTAACTTGCTTTCCAGCTCTGCTGTGCCCAACAGCACAAATTAATTGCGATGCAGCTAAAAATCTGGTCTCAAATTTTCAACACTTTTGTTCTACTCTTCTTCATCCAAGAATTTCCTAGCTATGACAGCATGGCTGATGCCTAGACATCACCTTAAATGTTTAAAAATCCAATGTTTTGAAGCATCAGGCAGATTATCGCCCAGTACAATGGGGATATCTAGGACTGGATGCTTAGGTAGGCCCATACTTCTTTTGGGTAAGGAATGACCAAAGCTCTCATATTACAGTAAATTGTCATGAATACCTGAACTTCTGAAATACATAACATTTCAGGTGGATCTCTAACACCTGCTAATAAATGTTTTTAAATCAGGCAAAGTCACAGACCCAGAGTGGATGCATCTGAAGATTAACTGGTTGAGCAACTGTCTGTGCATGTCTGCAATGCTGCCAAAAAGCCTTTGTGCATTTGTTTCATTTGACAGGCTATCCACACCAATGCTGTATAGATTATTTTGCTAGCATAATGATGAAGAGCACAATTTCATCTGCCTTTTCATGGCTAACTTCCTTGCGCTTTGGAGACCACAAATGACACTGAAGAAGAGAACACAGTGATCTCCTTCTACAGCTACTATAAGCATGGTAGTAATACTTATAGCATATTTCCTGTACACCATTGTTATTTTGTTTACTGAGAGTCTACATCAAAAGAAAGAAAGTAAGAACATATTCTACAGCTCTGAAGTCAACAACCTCCCATTCCTCAAATCAGCATCTAATTGAGATATGTGTGTCTGGCTTACGATGTCAATAGAACGTCATAGCTCGGTGTTTTTTCCTTTTCAACTGACACCGCAAAAGCTGATGCACACTGTCAGAGTACTGTTTAATTAAACCACAGTGACAGGAAAAGCCACTTACAAATGCAATGCTTAATAAAACTACAACATAAAAATTGTACTCCCTCAAACACGTTAGAGATCAGCCATGATGGAGCTCTTACCACAATATTACAAACATTTTATAGATTATTATATTTTTACTTCTCTAGTAAGTAAAGTAAGATACCACAGTAATAAGTGCTCTTTAGAGGGACTTCAGAAAAAGGTTTTAGAAGAAAAAGAAAGCTATATAAGCAGTTAGATGTTCACCAGACAGACCATCAACAAGACCTCTGCCACACAAAGTTGAAATTTATCTTGTGGCTTCCTGGAAAGGAAGCATTTTTCCAGGTCCTGTCTCATACACCACTACTACACAAGCCAAGACCTGCCAGAACTGCTGCCGATCCAGAGCTGAATTTTGCCTTTTCTAGGCCTGAGGCATTGTAATTCTGGAGGGAAACACAGACTGACATTAGTTGCAGGAGCTGTATGAAGTTGCTTGGGGGATTGGAACTGCTGCAACTGTCCTGCAGCAGGTAAACTACAAGAAAGAGTGCAAGTAAGACTGTGAAAAGAAGGACAATTAATAGCCTTCATTGTCTGGCTTTGATGTTCTTCTCACAACGCTTTTATTCTGTGTCCACAGCAGAAAATACTCAAATTGGAAATTGCCAGAGGCATGAGAAGGGTTTGCAGAGCTGGACTTGTGAGACTGAGGCAAAGAGAAGAAATAGGGCAGGAAGGAGAGAGTAACAAGGTATGGAAATGCAACAAATAAGGTGAGAAAGGTCCACTGGGAGAGAAGAACACCCTCAACCACCAGGTCATTTGGTTTGAACTAAACCAAGCCTTTCAGTCTCACTGGAGATGTCTGAGACTCCCATGGACTTTATGGTACAGTAAGAGCTTAGCCAATTAAAGAGTGTGTTAGCTGTTCATTTGCTAACCATTCCACCTTCCTGACACATGATTTGAGCTCCGGTTATCTCCACAAGTGAATACTGGCAGCTGTCTGCTTTTTCCACCATCCTGTAGCTACCTTTCTTCTGCGTGCTAGCCCAGCACCTTAAGTTTCTGATAATTAAGAAGGCTTTTTTCCTTGTCTTGATCTTCACAGGAGAAGAACCAAAAAGTGTCTCTATTTCAGCAGTGTAAAGATGCGTGAAAATGCAAGTTGCACAAGAAATCTAGATAACCAAATACTATTTGCTATTCGAATATCCCAGTGATTCTGTACCATTGTAACACACGTATTTGCATCTTACCAGAAATCTCAACACATCTCTATTACTTTTGCATAATTCCCAACTGCTATGATATCTAACATCTTCATTCAGTTGATTTTATCTTCAGAAACTTCTCAAAGTTCTCTGCTTCACAGTAATTAAAAAGTCTCCCAGACCGTTGTCAGATCCACACTGCATGTCAGTGTACAAAAACAGTGGAAGGAAGAAATTGAAGACCCCAGAGCTTACCATCTAAGCAAACTGGCAGATAGCCAGACAAAATGAGGCCTGGCTGCAATTCATTTTCCAAGACAGAGTTGCATGAGATGCATCCGATCAAAATTTTGGGGTCTTTTGAAAAACAAAAAAGCAATTCTGTGAATTTCAACAGGGTGGAGTAACGCTATATTTTTTAAAAAAGGAAATTTCCCTTGTAGTCTAGCTTCCTGAAGTGCCTATGTGACAAGTTTAATGCTATAATAATACAGGAAGTGGTTAGATTTTGGAAGCCTTCACTTCACAGCACACAGCATGCTGCAACTGAAACTAGTCTTTTACTTAGGAAACCACTGTTATTTTCCACACAACATTCTGATCTGAAGCAAAGTTACACAGGTCTACAGTTTGTCTCCATTAAGACCTACCTGTGTCTCACTTTGCTATTTTTCCTAAGAAGCCTTTGCTACTCTAAAGAAGAATTTTATCATCAAAACCAAAGATGCAATCTAACCGTCATAATAAAAATGAACAGAAACCCATAAAGAAATGAGCTTTGACTACCCCAGAACATGCTAACTTCATGAACTATATTATAGAGCAGTGTTAACAAAGTCATTCTTCCCCCAAAATCATTAAAAGGGCATCCTAGTCTTCAGTATTCTTGCTCCATTGCTGTTTAGAGTGTTGATAGTTTTCCTTTAATCACAAGATTAATCTTATGACATCAACACGTCAGAAGTCAATGAAATGAAAATACTAAATGCATTTGCAGCTGTTATAAAAGGAATTAATAGTTTGAATTTGGGCATTAGATATGTATACACTTAAATATTAAGCTGCTTCATCTCTGTATGAAGTCAGTGAGCATATTTTGGTACTCAGTAACTCTGGAAATAAAGCTGCTTAATTTACAGGGATTTAGATAATGAACTTTAGATGAGAAACTTCAGCTGCAAAACCCTTTCTCATTAAATCAGTGAAGTGTTTGCTTCATTTTAAGCACACTTAAATTAAGCTTGAGTGCATAAAGTTTAACACACAGGACAAGTATCTAAGGCTGTACTTCATTGTGCATATTCAGAATCCGCAATAAACAAAATTAGTCTAATCCTGTAACAAAGATATTGTCTTTGGTACCACAGTGCCTTAAAGATAATTTACAATAATATAAATCTAGTGGAGTTACCCCAGATTTATTCCAGAGTAACTGAGAGGTAAGGTGCATCACTAACAGAAGTAAAAATCCAGAGATGGAAACAGTTTGGAAATGCTCTGATTGGGCTTCTGCAAAACCTTCAGCAAGTGCTCTGTCCCTCTGTGACACTTTCCCCTTCCACCTGTCCCCATGCATCCCTGCCTCATTTTGCTGCTCCCACTCCAAAGCCAAAGACATGAAGACTCCACACGAGTGCTGTGAGGACACAGGGAGAAGTACCCCCTCCTAATGTAATTATGGCTGTCTTTTCCCTGCCTGAAAATTTGACATTGCAATCCCCACTTTTCCAGAGAGGAGGCTAAAAAGACAGAGGTCCAGTACCTCCATCCTGTAGATAGAGTACAGCCTAAATCATAAAATATGATATAAACTGTAAAGGAGGATACATGAAAGGGAACATAAAGGCATTAGTAATTAGCAGCTGGTGGCTTAAGTAAAGGTATTGATGTAGATGTCCAGTGGGGAACAGTAAATCTAATTTCTCAGGCACTGTTGCTTTTACTATGGTAATACGAACTTATTCTTTTATCTAAAACAAATTCCTTGTATGCTACTAGTTGATAATAGTGTATTTTAATGAATATAGGCATTGTACAAGAAAGGTGAATTAATTTTGCCTCAGGAATGTCAACAATTGGCATCCTACTATAAATGTACAAGATTTGTATGTGCCATATTAGCAGACAGCTGAAGGGATTTTGTCCTTAATATGCTGTAGCATATGAATTTGAAGTACAAGTTTTCTCATTACGTTCTTTGGAATTTTCTGTAGTGCATTATTGACCTTTCAGCTTAACAGAATCCAAGTTCTCAATCATAAATGAGACTAAAGTCCAACTCCTGACTCTCTTAAACAGTAGCCAAAGAGATATTGACTCGTGCCTACACTGAATGTACATTTCCAGATGATGGATAGCACTGACGTCAATCCCAGCGCGAGGCCACGTGGACTGCACAGCAATCTTTTTACTTGATCTTTCCCACTGACTTCATGCAATAGTGATTGCAAGGGTTACTTTACACCAGCTAAAAATAGCAAAAACCAAACCAGTATTTACTACCAACTTGCAAGGACTGTCACAGTTTTAGAAGATCACATGCCTTTCCTCACTGTCAACATATCAAAAAGAAGTCAAGCTTTCTTCTAAAGCTTTTTAACAAAGACAAAGCTGGGAGAAGTTGAATGGAAATGCTCATAGGTGTAATATACAATGTAGGTGTGAAAGGCTTGTTTTTATTGTACTGCCTGACCTGGGAAATCTGTAATTTGTAAGCATCCCTTGTTTCTACCTTAAGTCCCATTCTACACCCAAAAACGTGCACTTCAGGAAGGGTCATGTAGCTGTTCTTACGTCTATGTCTATCTAAGGAGGCAATGCTTTTTATGCAGGAACTTTATTTATACTTGAGGTATTTGGAATCAGACATAGTTTATCAAAATTCTTGGGATTTGCAGAGACTTCACCTTTTCCTTTGGCTTTAGATCCTGTAAAAAAAAAAGAAAATACATATTTGGAAGTGTGCATCTCTTCAGCAGCACGGCAAGGACCTGCCAGCACTGTGAGACCTTCTTGTCTCCATGCATCTGCTTTCATGGAAGTAATTATTTATTAGAGGGATTTTTTTTCACCTGAACTGAAACTCTTTCTTAGCTATGTCAGGTCCGTATGCAAATGTAGCCATGGAAAATGGGCGGATGCACAGGGAGCTCTTTTCAGATGAGGCAACACAGCCGCATGCCTGGTTAGAACTCCCTTTTATGGTCAAAAGCACGATCACCTGCAAGGCTCCTGCTTGTGAAACACCCAGGGAAAGGCACAAGCTCAGAAAGGTTCAGCAGGCACCAGTAAGCCTGCTACTTTGGGGGACCCTCTTCCCCAGCTGCAAAGCTGTGCCTCTCTAAAGTAAGACAGAAAAGAAGGTAGAAGAGACCGTGTAGGAGGATGTGCAGACTTGCAGTCCAGAAATCAGTGCTTTCTCCATGGAAAGGGGAATTCTGGGTCCTGCTTCCTGCTCCCAGGCTGATCATCCCATCAGCTATGCAAAAGCATAGCAATGAATCCTGGAGTGCCAGGATCTTTCCTTCTCCCCTTCCCTCTCCTAAGGGGTATGAAAGCCAGCATCACAGCACTCGGCCCTTGTGCTTCAACAGACCAAAGGAGGCTTCTCTGGGGAAAAATGACATTTTTACACCAATTTGAACACTGATTTCTTCTTCTAACTGTTCAGCTACACTAACTGGCATATTTATGTTTTTTCTCTTCTGTGCTGTAAGACAAACCTTCAAAGCTTTTACCTTTAACCTTAACTTCTGTTCTTCACCATCAACATTTGTCAGCCAGAATAATCTCTTCTATCCCACTAGCCAGCCTAGGATGCACATCCCCACTCAGAGAGCCTGGGGGACTTATTCTGCTTACATGATTTGGTTATAAAATAAATCTGAATATTATTTCTTTCTGAGGGACTCTACTCCACAGAACTATTTAAAATGTAGGTGCTATTATTTCTAATGACTGGTTTTTTTCCTAATATGAAGGGTTGGCCTAAGTACAGCTTAAAAGCTTTTGTCATCCTCTTAATAACTTGGTTTCAGTATTAAAAACTACCCCTCTGGTATTACAATAGGCCCAACCAGTGTGACAGGTTCCTGTGCAGGTTCACGGAACTTGAAATTCTTGTTCTTTTTCCTGGGTTTGCTTAGTCGAACTTTCGCTGCTCCCTGAGGTATCCAAAGAGTTTGCAGCTCTTTCAGTAATCGGTAGGTAATGGTGGTGATTTCTGAAGTGCTACGTCTTGCCACTCACTCCCATCGTGCGAGCATGAAGATCTGGGAGTGGAAGAGTTAACCTGACTGAGTTAGCATGTCCTTGGGGATCCAATCTCAGAGACTATGAGACACCAACATGGTATTTGGCTATTCTTGCTCTTCTTCATTCCACTCCCAAATTTCAAACGCAGAGGAACTCAAAATCTCAAAACAAAATGATCCATTTTACTGTAAAACCACAGACAGATTCTCATGAACAGAGATAGCAAAGCTGAAGCGCAGAGCTAACATCCTTGCTGTTTGGGGATGTCCAGCATGCAGCGTGGAGCTTTTTTGGTTCTGATGCTTTTTTCTAGGTTAGCATGACTTGAGATCCTAAATGCACATACTCCAGGATCAGCAAGAGAACACTGCCAGTTCGAGATTCAATGTGTTACATCCTTGTTCCATAGTTTTTAATGATTTTCTGAACAAAAACTGACATAAATCCATCCCATTCTGGCAGTGAGATTTTTCAGGGCCATGAAGACAATGCTGGCTATTGGTAGCCGAAAGTGAAGCAGATGCCTAAACATAGATTTAAGGACCTCACTGAAACCTCCATCTGTATAATTTTGGCCACATTGCTTAAAGTCTTTCCAGACAAAGATTTACATATAAAAGTTTAGATTTTGTTTATCATCGTTAAAGAAACAAGACTGTTGGCTTCTTGTGCTGTGCTACCCGAATCCGTTTACTAGGCTACACAGTAGAATCACATCTGTTTTCTTCATTTTAATAATGAAATTCTTCCCATGTTACGTGTTGAAAACATGTTGCACTGTATTGCCATACTCACAAAGACAGCAGAATAAAGAGGTCTGAAAATGGTGCTGTCCCATTTTGTGATTTGTTTTAAACAGCTGGTTTTTATTTCTGGTTGATGTAAATGTTTAGCGTTATCTAAAATAACTACTATGATTCACTATCTTCCGTGGGCCTGAAACAGAAATTATGTTTGGTAAAGACAGCTGTCATTTAATCAATTCCTAAAATGAATTAAGATTCACATTAAAAGAAGCTACCTTATATGCCCTCTGGATAAGAAAAAATAGGGGAAAAAAATGTGAAGTATAAGGAGTGAGAGCCAGAAACTGTGACAACCATACTTCAACTTAACTCATTGCCTTTCTATTTAGCAAGAACAGCTGAAATTACAAAGCATTTTGTTCATCCCCACAGGACTGAACGTTTCAAAAAGCTTTGGCAGAGGGGAAGGTGTCCTGATGGTTCAGACACTGTCTGCAATGCTGGAAGGCCCAGAGAAGACCAGAGACCCTTTTCAGTCTCATCCAGAGCAGGTGGTTTCACCTACAGGGTTTCAAACTACACATTGGGAGTGCCCTGAAGATCAGGAACATTTGAACTCACTCTCCTTTTCCATCATCAGATAAGACCACGGAAATTACACAGAAATTTTTTTGCAACAAAACTTTTCCAACCTAAACACGGTAAGGAATCGAAAAGAAAAAAGAAAGGAGAAATGAACATAGGGGACATTCAGACAAAATGATTACAAAATTGCAGTAAATTCATCTCAATTCAAGCGAAAGTGGAATTCTCTTAAATCAGTGAATAGGAAGGACAACATTTTTGTGTACATGTTCTGAGCTGAATTTTCAACCTAAAACAACTGTACATGACTTAAGGGGTGAGTGGTCCTCTCTAAACACTCAAAAAGAAAGGCAGTACTGTTCTCAGCTTCATGTTGCTAGTGGTAACAGTTCTCAAGTCCTGATATATGTTATTATTATGAGAATTGTCGTTTTTACTATTAATCTCAGGCTGCGTACATCAATCTCATGACTTCTGAGGCCAATATCAGTGACAGAAATTGGCAAGGATATTAGTTTGGGGAAAGCAACAGTACTTTTTTCTTTAAAAAATCCTTAACTGTTGCTCTCTTCCAAGCTGATCTCTAGTTTTTCCTTGAAAATGAAATTGTTGTCAATTACTTTCCAGTGTACAAAACTATCTTGGTTTCAGCTGGCATAGAGTTAATTTTCTTCCTAGTAGCAGTTGTGCTTTGGATTTAGTATGAGAACAATGTTGATAACACTTATTGTTTTAGTTGTTGCTAAGTAACATTTATATTAAATCAAGGACTTTTTCAGCTTCCCGTAGAAGCTGAGGGGCAGCACAGACAGGACAAGCTTGCCAAAGGAGTATTCTATACCGTAGACATCATGCTCAGTACATAAATGAGGGTTGGCCAGGGGAGGGGGGGCAGGAGGGGCAGGAATCCGCGATCACTTCTCAGGATGGGCTGGGCAATCGATCATTGGGTCGTGAGGGAAACTTGTGTTGTATCACTTTATTTTATATATTCTTTTACCCTTTTTTTTCCTCTTCTGTCACTGTCCTTTTAAACTGTCTTTATCTCAGCCCATGAGTTCTTTTTCTTGCTCTTCTCCCTGCCCTTCTGGGGGCAGGGGGAAGTGGGTGAATGGCTTCATGGTCCCAGTTGCCAGCTGGGGTTAAATCACAACGAAACCAAAAGTATCTTACAGCACATTTAGCTCAAAACTGAACGATTTTGCATATGCAAAATGCATGTCATCTACCATAATGACACTGCATTTTTAATGTCACACACTATACATATGTGTATTTAAAATAAGCAGATGAATTTCTTCTTCATTCCTGTATGGTTCTATAATATGCTATATTTATTATGCACTAAAAAGGACTAGCAGACACAGAAAATAAAGCATGTGTGCTGTATTGAATCCTAGTAACTGTAATTGAAATATTCTCTGTATCTGAAAAATTAGAATGCAAATAGCCATGTACAGATCAAGCCTGCAGAGCACTAGATTTTCAGCAAAAGCCAATAGCACATTGAGAATGGATAAATTAATCTAGTATAAGGCTGAAGAATTCTTGGATACTGCTCACCATTAGTAAACATTACCCATTTGGATGTCCTCAGAAACAGCAACATACAAGAAGCATCCAGACTTTTAAAACTGGCATTATTCTCATGTTTGAACAAACATTTCCTTTTCTAACCGCAGTCCATTCATTTATTTGCTTGTGCTCTTGTTTCCTTTGGAATCTCTAACTATTATGGAAAAATCCACAGCCAAAAGGGAGGCATGAGGAAAAAATGGCAATGTTTCCACATAGGGCTCTGTCACCAGTATGGCATGTTGCAAACCTGTGGGTCTCCCTAGATCCACCACTGTCAGCAATATCAGCACTATCTGTGGTATTTGTAGCATGCTGATCAGTATCTCAGTACCAAAGGAAATATTTTTAAAGGAGTAAAGTAGAGTCAAAATCAGCTCTAGTATCATCATCTTTGCAGTCAAGCCCTAAAATTTGGAGGCTTTTTCTCCGTCTTTCACTAATCCGGTGTGTTGCCTTCTCTTTCAGTTTTCACTTAAAAGTCTTTGGTAATAAGTTTATGGGGGAAAGAAATTGAATTTGCCATTAGCTCTGAAAAGAGGCAGTCTAGGATTTGGCCAAACCTCCCTGGCAGAGATGCACTAGAAAGCCCTTCTTGGGAGTTCCTTGGCTAATGCAGGGTTGGGAGGTTTGTTCTCAAGGGAATTCACCTCATCCCGTCACATTTTATAAGCTCATCTCAAATACTTGCGAAGAGTAAATGTGTTTTGAAACGGTAGTAATAATGTGGACTTCATATCTATTTGTATATATGTGTTTGTGTGTTTTATATGTTTTCTCATAAGAAGAAAAAATGCTTTCTCCAGCTTTCTCAAAACAATCTTCATCTTTTTCCCATGCATCACATCCTAAAAACAGCACAATGTGCTGAACAATTACCTCACTCAGAAAAGTTCTCAAGAAGATAATAGAAATGCTTTTAATGCAATTTGGCTTCCCAAAGGATATTTCTACATGGATAGATGCTTTCTGAGGCAAGCTGGCCTTGAAACAAGATGCATCAGAAGCGTCTCGAAAAGATGCACCTCCCTAGACTGGGCTCCATTATGCTGTATCCTGCTCCTTACATATGGAATTTGCAGCATCATGGTCCAAGCAAATTTCTTTTTACTATCTTTGCTATTGTTTTAGCACACCATTGTTTTACAGTAAACTGCAAGGCGACAAGACTCCTTGCAAATGTCTTGTGGAAGTTTTAATCTTGGTAACAGTTATTATTGTTGCTCCAAAGACTGTGATTATCATAATACACTGAAAATAGTAGCACTGTTAAGATAATTTTTATTAGGGTGTCCAGTGTGATTTTCACAGCATGAGGATCAAAGCTCATGCAGAATAACAGATACGTAAACCTGATTAATCTTAGAATTGTGTCAAGGATGTGTATTTCAAAATATTTATATCTTACTATGCTTTAGTACTTATGTAGATCACCCAGAAGGACGTTATGAATTTCTTTTCTTTTGATGGATAACTTAGATTCTGGTAAAGAAGATGTGAAGGTGATACCTCCACTGTGATCTGAAACACAAGAGGCTGGTCACAGACACAAAGAGATATTTGCTAGAGCAGAAACACACTCCTTGTTGAAAAGGAAACTCAAAGCTTTTTGAAAGTTTCTGACATGTCTAGGTAGAGTGATTTTTTCATATTCTCAGTGCTAAACCTGGAGGGAGTGTTGCTGCAAGTCCAGCTGGCAGCAAAGGAGAAGGCAGTGATGCATCATTCTGCAGAATTGGACTTGCTCATTTCCCAGGCTCCTGTGGGCATTTTCACCAAAAAAACCCCTTTGCTCTAGCAGGACTTGGAACACTGGATTGGCAGTTATCTTTCCAGCTCCCCTCCTTTGGCACATTGCTTTGCTGTGACTTTTGGTTGTTAGCACTAAAGGTCTTGACTTGTTAAAAGGCTTCAGAAAATGTTTTGTGAATAATGGGCCACAGAAGGCTGTGACGCACAATAAACTTTTCTGATGTCTGCGTGCAAGGCATGGGCTTTTTCGCTGCTGGGGCCACTTCCAGTCTGATGTTACTATTCTAACTGGGACACTGTTAAACAAAGGCTTGTTCTTGCCCACACTAAATGCTGACTGGTAGTAATGTCTTGTTAGTTGATATAAGTTAGTTTTGCAATTCAAGGCCTTTTGGCTACGTAGACAAATTCCCAGCGGCTGGAGGAGGCAGAGGTATGCTCTGAGGTCTACGGTCCCTAGAAGACAGCACACTTCAGAAAATGGCATACTTGCTCTGAAGGAAACACCAATGACTTTGATCTGCAGTTTGTGTATCTTTTCTCAAACATGATGAAAAGAAATCTGAGTCATCTCTGTTGCCCTTTGACTCCAAACTTCCCTTTTATTTACTGTTTATGACTATCTGAAATCTCAGTTGTCTTGCTCTACAAAGAACAATTTATGCAGTCCTTAGAAAGGTCTATTGTTCAGGAGTTAGTGATAGTGTTTCCTTCGACTGCCAGAACAACAGGCAATGTTCTATCCACAGAGCTTTTGTTACCAGTAAGACAAAAGCACAACAATCCCATCAAACAGATGGATCAAATGCAACTCACTTTAAATGAAAGCATGTAAACCAGGAAATCTGGGATATTACAAGGCTAAGCTGTAAACGAGTTTAGTGGAATGACACATTGAAGTTTAAAGGTATAAAACATAAACATACCCATGAATTCCAGGATAGTCTTTGATCTCAGCTGACGTCATTAGTATGTTTGTTATTGAGTGCCTTCAAGAAAAAGCAACTTTTCCGCTTGTCTCAGAAAAATTGTTACCACTGTCATTATATCTGGCAATGGTACATTAATGCAATGCATGTTTTTTTTCTTCTGAGTCGAGTAACAGTTAACGAGACCTTTGGACTTGGAAATCTTAAAGAACTTTCCAACTGCCAATTCGTATCATCATACTCATAAAGTTGGGGAAATCTGAGGTTCAGGAAAGTGGTGCCAGAAGAGAAGTAAATTTTCATTTTGATTCTCCTACGTGGGTTGTGTTTCCCTGCTCTTACTCCACATTGACTCTTATTTGCCATCCATATTAAGATGAGTGGAGGAGAGACAAGTGATTGGAATCTACACCCAGGGTGATTCACAGCTTCTGGCCACATGAAAAGAGAAGTATGCACAGAGGAAGAAGAAACAAAGTTTTCCACTTTCAACATTTCAAAGCTGTTAAAAATGCAAGCACTTGGGCTTTAACTACTTTTCTAGAAGCTTAGTTCAGCATGTTACAAAACTGAAAATCTGGATTATGAACAGAAAGAGTTCTTCAGATAAGAACATCAGAAATCGCTTTTTGCACCCAAATAGATTAATAGGGGCTTTTAAATTAAATTCACAGGTTAGAGCAGTTCTGGACAACTAGAAGAGCAACTTCACACAAATTATTGGGAGAAGAGGGAAAGTCAAGTTAAAACTAATTCTTCCCAATGTATAGTTATTTTTATGAAAAAATGTTTTTTCAAAGAGTGGCTAATGCAAAGAGATTTTTTTCTCCGTTGCTTGGATTACACACAGCATTTCTGGTAGATGGCTTGAGGCAGCAGCACTCATATTAGAAGTACATGAACAGCCAGACATAGAAACATAGAATCATCTAGGTTGGAAGGGACCTTTTAGATCACCGAGTTCAACCATCAACCTAACACCGCCAAAACCACCACCAAACCATGTCCTTCAATCCCACGTCTACCTGTCTTTTAAATACCTCCAGGGATGCCGATTCCACCACTTCCCTGGGCAGCCTGGTACAATGCTCAACAACCCTTTCATTGAAGAAATATTTCTTAATACCCAATCTAAACCTCCCCTGGTGCAACTTGAGGCCATTTTCTCCTGTCCTATCACTTGCTACTTGGGAGAAGAGATGAACTCCCACCTTGCTACAACCCCCTTTCAGGTAGTTGTGTAGAGAGATAAGGTCTCCCCTCAGCCTCCTTTTCTCCAGGATAAACAACCCCAGTTCCTTCAGTTGCTCCTCATAAAACTTGTGCTCTAGACCCCTCACCAGCTTTGTTGCCCTTCTCTGGACACAGTCCAGCACCTCAATGTCATTGTTGTAGTGAGGGGCCCAAAACTGAACACAGTATTCAAGGTGTGGCCTCACCAGGGCCAAGTACAAGGGGGAAATCACATCCCTAGTTCTGCTCACCACACTACTCCTCATACAAGCCAGGAAGTAAATATTGAACAGCATGTTCAAAAGCTTCACTTTTAAAAAAGGTCACACACAAAGCATATTAAAAGAGGTGCCTATCTTAAAATTTTGAGTCAGGGCTGAATTTAACTCTGATACAAAACATTTCTGTTAGGATACCTAAAATGGCAACTGTTCTGAGGGCTCTCTTATACCAAAGTCTAAAAACGAAATCAGCAAAAGAAAACTGTGTCTAAGTTGTAGAACTTTCCTGAATCGAATGTGGACACATTTATCTATATGCCTCTTAAGAAATACCCTCAAAATTAATTTAACTTATTTACTTATGTATTTGAAGGACCAAACAGTCAGCAAAAGGTACTTAAATCGAAAAGTCTTCTTTTGTAACAAATCCTCCCTGGTGACCACAAAACAACATCTTCAGAATTATAGAATATTTTAAAAGGGTCACTGGACAGTTGAGAGTTGGCAGTTCATCAAGTTTCAGGTGTAATGAATATGAGTTAAAGCTCTGACATTTTGCAGCTCAGAATCAGTGTCAGAAACTTCCACAGATCATCTTCTATTAGCTAACTTCAGGGTTTACTTGTGATGAAAAGAGTACAGAAAATTTTGTTTATTGTTTTACCCTCAGCAACTGTAAGAACCCATTTGTCAAACTTCAGAGGAACCTGCAGGAGACAGCAGCACAGTATGTCAGCTTTCACAGCAGTTAGCAGAGGCCAGGATATTCATCTGCTGTAAAAGCGGTTTTACTGAAATCCTACAAGTTGCTACAAACAAGTTTGATTACAATATGAAGTCACTGTGAGTTCAGTCATAATTGACAGCAAACCCTGCCTGTTACTAAGTCAAGGTAAATAGCAATAAACTGTGTCTATATTAGGCTTAATTTGAGGTTTAGCTAGTTAATCTTTCCCTAACCTCACCCCACAGTCCTAAAATAGACTAACACCAAAAGTCTTTCGAAAACTTTTATAGGATTGTGACATACAAGCCAGTAATTTCACCTTGCTAGTATTCACATGCAAAACTTGCTCTTGTTCTTTATTTCACGACAACTAGTTACAATTTAAAAAAAAAAAAAGAACGAAAATTAAAAACTCTTAATTTCTTTTGTTATGCCTTGCAGCCATCTTTTAGTCAAATTTTGTAGTTTACAAAAATTACTGCAAGGAGACATTTCAAAATGCTAGAATACAACAAAAGAACAACATTGTATGCAATTCTTTGTCTCACCTGGCTCCCTCAGCTTACAAGCCTATGCTTTCTAGACTTGACTTAATAACCCTAAATATTTCAGGGTTGTCAACACTTCACTGGTGACTTATCTTGTCCATCTTGAATATCATGAAATTCCTTAAGGGTTACTGAGGTGCCACGCCAAGAGTCTTTCTGCTACTACCTTGTTCTGCCAGGACAGTCTTCACAGTCTGACAGTGAGCAGTTTTATGATTTTGGGGAGTACACATTGCCAACATTGAAGCCTTCCTAAAGGCACATAAAACTGAAAGCCCCAAGGAATCAGGTAATGGTTAATACCCAAAAGCTTCCATGAAAGTTAAAAAGCTTTTTTGAGGAAAAGGACATGTACGAAAGCAATGCATTTACTGAAAATAAATACACGCTGGAGAGGAGGGATGCCATCCAGAGGGGCCTGGACAGGCTGGAGAGGTGGGCCCAAGCCAACCTCATGCAGTTCAACAAGGCCAAGTGAAAGGTCCTACATCTGGGTCAGAGCAATCCCAAACACAAATACAGGCTCGGCGGGGAATGGCTGGAGAGCAGCCCTGGGGAGAAGGACCTGGGGGTGCTGATTGACGAGAAGCTTGATATGAGCCAACAATGTGCGATCACAGCCCAGAAGGCCAACCGTATCCTGGGCTGCATCAAAAGAAGTGTGGCCAGCAGGTCAAGGGAGGTGATTCTGCCCCTCTACTCTGCTCTCGTGAGACCCCACCTGGAGTACTGCATCCAGCTGTGGAGTCCCCAACATAAGAAGGACATGGACCTGCTGGAGCATGTCCAGAGGAGAGCCACGAGGATGATCAGAGGGATGGAGCACCTCTGGTATGAGGAGAGGCTGAGAGAGTTGGGGCTGTTCAGCCTGGAGAAGAGAAGGCTCCGGAGAGATCTTGTTGTGGCCTCCCAGTACCTAAAGGGGGCCTACAGGAGAGCTGGGGAAGGACTTTTTACTAGGGCATGTAGTGATAGGACGAGGGGGATGGCTTTAAGCTGGAAGAGGGCAGGTTTAGATTAAACATTAGGAAGAAGTTTTTCATTTTAAGGGTGGTGAGGCACTGGAACAGGCTGCCCAGAGAGGTTGTTGAAGCTCCGTCCCTGGAGGTGTTTAAGGCCAGGCTGGACGTGGCCTTGGGCAACCTGGTCTATTGGAAGGTGTCCCTCCCTATGGCAGGGGGGTTGGAACTCGATGATCTTCAAGGTCCCTTCCAACCTAAACCATTCTATGATTCTATGATGATTCTATGAAAATAGATCTGCATTATCAGCAGCTTCTGATAGGAATAACTGCTTTCGTTTAAAAGGTAGAGAAACAAAATACCATTGAAAATATCAAGCAATAAAAAATCATTGACATTGCTATTGACAATGTCCTATTTGCACACCTCTGAAAAGCTAAGCAGTCATTTCTTCAAAAGTAGGAATGAAAAATATTACGAAGAGATCCCTGCAGCAAGAAAGCCCTATATCTTTTTCTCATCAGTTTCTATGTCTGTACTACTGTTTGTAAGATTTTACAAAAAAAGCCTTGAGGCATCAGATGAAATCCCTCGGCATCCATTGGCAATTCAGAGAATGAGGCACAGTTCCCACCTTGAGATCCTGTAAATCTAAGCAGACAACACAGACTAAGGATAGGGAGAAAGGAGAGATTAAGGTTAAGGGGAAAGTATCTAAATCTAAATATTTTTAGGCCTTAAAACTTAATGACAAATACCCTTCTTGGATTTGTAAATTAGTATCTCTGTATAACTCCTACCTGTCCACAAAAGCATGACCATAGATGACTTGGCCAAAGTTACAGAGAGTGTCTATAGCATAACCAGTCGTGGCACCTTAATTTTTACTGTGTCAGTCAGCCTGAATCATTTCATTGCCTTACTGTTTGTTGGCATCATTATCCAGCAACCACAAATTATATATTTGTATCACAGTAATGTGGACAAGTCCCATCTAGACTGTATCTTCAGAGGAGCTTGCATCTTCCCCTGTTGCCCAGCCCTAGTCAGGGTCGCAGCACCCTAGTAATTCAGTTCCTTTCTTACAAAACAGTTGAAGAATCTCTGGGTGCTTTGATGTCCTGAAATTTGGGTCTAGTTATGACTGTGAGACATACTGAAAATCTAGTCTTTGACACATAAGACAACTGCCCTAGCAAATGGGAGAGTTTAGGAGATGTGTATGTTCACAGAGTGACTAGGAAGAAAGTTGTGGGGACTGAGGAGGAGTAGTACAGGAGGCAAAACAGTAATACAGTTGTTCATAGGCATTTCATTTGTACTTTGCTCTGGTTATAGACATGAGGGTAAACAAATTAAAGGCTGAAAGGCTGAGGATGGGCAAGAAAGCCAGCAACTTGGGTTTTGAAATGTTTTGAAAACCAAAATTATATTTGACATCTACGTTTTCCAAGGGAGAAATTAAAGAGGGTTTTTTTTAATAAGCATAACTAGGATGATATTTTTCCTTGTAATTTTTATTTTTACAGGATATTTTATGCCTGCATAATAAGAAAAATAACAAAAGCTCAGAGTGATAGATTGAGTGGGTATTTTGCTATTCTATTTTTATTGTACTGCTTTTCAAGAGATTCTCTGAACTTACAAACAAGCCTGTAAAGGAAGGAAAACTATCTGAACTGGTTTGCTTTACAGTTATATTTATCTTGTAACATTGACTCAAGCTCTCTCCCAACCTGCATGGTAGTATCTCCTGTAGCCTCAAGCAATGAAGCCTGCTACTCTGGTTTTCAAAGGTCAAACCAAAGGATTTTGTGTATTTGCTTTAACATGGGCCTTCCAACTCAGGCATTCAGGGAATGATGCTCAGAGGTCTTCCAGCAAACCTTTCACACCTTGGGAAGGGCTAGCGATGGAAAGTAATACTAATGAGATTTATGTGCATGCTCGAGGCAGAAAAAACACAGGTGCTATATCCAAAAACAAGGGTCAAAATGTTAATGTGACAAAGGTGGAATTTAGGTACCTACAGCCTATTGCAGTGCCAGTAAAACCCCGGTTCATCTGAAACAACAGCATAAATTCGTGCATGTAGCGTGTGCAGCAGTGCAACACTTTCCCTGTAGAAAACCCCTGGTGGAAGTATCCCACTCCAAACAGGGCAGGTAAGGACTGCTCAGGCCAGCAATGATCCCGTGGTGGGGAGGCAGTGGTAACAGCTGGGCAATATTCCTAGTGACACGCAGGATCTGAAATGCCTGCAGTCTGCAGCTGCCCTTCTGCCTGACTTTCCAGCCCAGCAACGAATGAAGATGAACCACCAGTAGTTTGCTACCTCTTGCAACTACCTTTCCTCGCCTGTCCCAAAGGAACCCAAGTGCCCTCCCAGCTCAGAGTTTCCCACTCAGGCACAGAAAACTAGAAGCCAGGCCTGGCGGCTCATGCATTTTGATCACTGTAATCTCATCTAGGATCAAGCTTTACACATTGAATGGGCAAGATCAGACCTACCTTCAACTGCCCAAGTATTCCTTTAGGCAGCATTTGTGCATGCACTTCCAAGAACGCATCCAGGCAGCATCCTTCCCAACACTGGCTGGAGGGACTATAGCTCACAAGGCAGCAAAATGAAGTACCAATGCATGGTGAGAGGCACTCTATTCCTCGGGACTGGGTGTCTAACAGTGTCCTAAATGCTGTCATGAGCAATGGTCCAGACAGCGAAGTGCCAAAAAGCTGTTTTTTTTCTAGAGCTTTGTGACTGGAGCAAAATCCATATATCACCAACCTTAAAACAAATGCAAACAAAGCACCCTCCATGCTCAAGATACTGAGTAGATGGAAAAGCCTTGAAACTAATTCTGGTTTCAACACTATAGCTCCAAAGAGAAGATGAATTACTCTCCAAAGAGAAGTAGAATTACTGCTGAACGTAGGTTTTAATTGGCAGTTGTCAATGGTTAGTGTCAATGGATCACCCTTCAAAAGCATCCAAGACAGGTGGTAGTCTGCAGAACCTTCCTTATAAATATTGTCTGCTTTACCAGTCTTGCAGCGTTTACAATGAGCATCAGAAGGGGACGGTCTTCTAACCTCTTGTTCATTGTTTCTGTAGTCTTGATGACTATGTCATTTGTTGCCCTGGTAGTCATGCAGCAATACAATGGACCTGCTGCAAATGGTTTGATATGACATGCTGCATCCACACCAACTGCTTGTAGATTCTGAAACGTGCTGTTCCCAGGAATCTCTGGGGGAACACATTGTTACCATCACATAAAAGGACTCTGCAGGAGAGGTAAGAGACTATAGACAGATTTCAGGAAGCACAGATTCACTGCAAAATGACATTTTGCATAAGGGCACTGCAGGAGGTCTGAAGCAAGTGATATTGGGACAACTTAGGCCTCCAAATTTAGCGAGCAATCAGAAAATATTTTGCCATATAGATGAGACTAGAGCACACAGGAGAACTCAAGGGCATTGGAATGCAGCCTGCATTTCTGCTATTCCATGCAGAAAAGCCACCACAGGCCCTGAAAGCTATTTTGCCATATTGCCAAATAGCCCTTTTTCCAGTAAAGCTAATTAGTTTGGATCCAGCATGATGCAGACTTGGCTACACTTTCCAGTTGTTGGACCGGATCCTTTTCCTGCTGTCTTATAAGTCCATGCACTGGGTTGTACCGTAGGCTTCATATAGCCAAAGAATCCTGTTCTCTGTCAGGCTCTGCTGCAACAACCTTGATGCCCTCAGACAGGCTGCCAACAGATAAGCAAGGATGAGACCATTATATGATTCATGTATAAACCTTCCCACGATCACCTTATAAAGCAAGAGGATTAAGAACAAGAACTCTGTGACTCCATGAATCCAGTTCTGGTATGCATTCCCAATATCCTTGTTTGCCATACTGCTCGGTCTTCTTCCTACATGCCACATCCATCCCACACTGCTGTCAAGATATTAAAAAAAAATTTATTGCCAATTATATGTTAATAATGGGCTGAGCCAGGCACAGTGTCGGTACCTACCATGCCCAATTGACACACTTCTGCTAGCATACATACACATGTACGTAAATGTGCATGCTATTCTAGGGTGTGGGCTAATGATGAAGATGGCATCACACACCCAAAGTACTTTCTATTTGCTATTTAACTGGAATTTCAACTACAATTGCAAAAGATGGAAGACAAAGTACTAATAAAAACAAAACAAAAAAAAATGAAAAAGGACTGAGTCATCAGCTAACATCTCGCGGAGTTTTCCCTCATTCTGAGACTCTCAAGTAACAAGAGAGTATTTACCTAAAAGAACACCTGGACTCAATTCTTCCCAATACTTTATTCTTAATTATTCCTGTACTATCAACAGAGCTTTTCTTTTAAATAAAAGATGGCCTCCAAACTTTTACAGTTCATTTAAGCTCGATGTGGCAGATGCATAATAAACAACAAGCCAAGAACAATGTACAGTAAAAGGCTTCAATGCCAAAAGAAAAACGGGGGAAGAACTGAAGCATTAACTCCAGATTTACAATCCGACAACACTACCACCCACACACACACAGAGCATGCCCTCATGCTTAACACTTTCTTTTGGCTGTCTCTCAGCAGTATATGAGGTTTGGGGATACTATTCTCAGGCACCTGGCTGTTCTCACACACTGTGCAGGAACCTCGAGTACATAAGTACATCTCTATCCAGAATATCACTGTGGGAACCAGATGCTGAAGTTGTTAGCTACTTTGGCACCAAACCTGTGAGTATCTCAGTTTCATACTGGATCTAACCCAAAATTCTCAGATGCAGTAAAAGAACTTAGCACAGTTAAAGCCAGAAGAGTTAAGCAGATCAACACTGGCTATAGCACTGGTCCAAATAGTACAATATATCATGTAGGGCTTTTGGACGACAAATGGAGTCTTTCCATTGAATTGAAAAGACCTTGAATCCCAAATTCTGTGAAAAGAACATTCCCAGGTGTATTTAGAGCAAGTATTTTCCTTTCTTTTATTTGAAGTGTCATTAAAATTTAAATACATTTTTCATTTTCAAATATTGATTTCTTCTCCTTCCCATTTCTTTGTTTTTATATAGTTTCTTTCATATCCTAAAGTCTGTGGAACAATGACTGGTTTTTTATGTCTGATGCTCAGAAAAGTAGAGTCGACACTTGCCAAATCAATTCTGGCATTGCTGTAACACCTCTTGATAGTCATGACTGGCATGAGGGCTCAACTAAGGGCTAATTTTCACCTTCTCCACACTGCCAGAAACAGAAAACTATCAAAATCTGCTCACATTTTCAAAATGGCCAAGCAATCTATCAGCACAAAAAAAGATTTGGGAAGAAATAAGCAGATAAATAAAACACTGTAGATTAATGTCTACTTTAGTGAGAGATCCAATTTTTCCTCTGTCAGTGTAAAATAATCACACAACGTGCAGTCATGTGCTTGTCCTTATGTGCGTGCTGCTTTAAGAAGTGAAAGTCATTATTTCTGCTGCAACATTTGCCTTCTGGGTGGGGAAGTCCCCAGACTTGTGCTGATGACTCTGCTCTCTGACCGCTGGCTTTCTGGGACATCCTACAGTCAGACTTCTCTGGGGCTAGCTTTAAGACATTTTTGTTCCTCCTTTAGACTTACACCATAGGAATAGGTCACGAATGACCTTTGGAGACACATGGTATGCCTAGCAATATCTTTTACTATACATAAGGAGTGACTACCATCCACTTCATCAGTTGTAATCATTATGCTAAAGAGTTTTGCCTTAGGAATAGGTGTGCTAGGTTTGAAAGACTTGACTGCCATACCTGAAGAAAACTGGCAGAGCACATCATAAGCTCATTCACTGCTTTTCCCCTTCTTTGCAGGAAAATAAGCCCGTATCTAAGCTTGTGCTCCTGTAAACAGACACCTGTTGTATTGAATACTGTTCAAGTGAGCTTCTTTAAAGTCACTTCTAAACTATACTCCAGCCTATAGCACAGGGCTCTTGGGAGCTGATTTAGCTGTGTGGTGAGTGGATGGTGAAGAGGAGGGAAGGGAAAATCTCAAAAGGAATGCAGAATAAAGAGAAAGAGAAGAAAGCTGAACTACTTCAGGTTAACAAAGTTGGTAAAACATGTAGATTTAGATCACTGAGTCGCACTGGGAAAGCAGAGGTTCCCTACAACTCAGACATCAAACTGCTCTTCACCACCATGGTTGTCCCAGCTGTGGGTTAGGTTCTTCAGTTTCAAGCGATTTTCCCTCCCTTGTACCACCGTTCACCCTCCATGTACCACTGCAGTCCTTCCCTCCTCTCTGTCTGATTCCAGCTGGCCTAGACAAGGAGAGAAACAAGGCCAGGTTCATCCTGCTTCATATATCAGAGTAGAGAGGACATCACTCAGACACATGATTGTGCAATCTGAAGGAACAAACTGGTGCATGCTTCATTGTATTTAAAGTAAGCAAAGGCACGGGTTGGATGCCAGGAGATGTCGAGCAGTTTCAGGTCACAGGAATCAGGCTGTGGGAGCTGTCAAGATGACTTTTTGCTGTTTCTGGAAATGGACTTTCCCATCTTGCTTGATTTCTGTTAATATAGGAAATGATAGCACAGATTCTCTAAGGGCAACACATTTCCTATGAAACAGAAGTTCTTGTTAAAGCTCTCTACTCGGCACCGCATTGTACCAAGCAGCCTGGACCAGACTAGCCAGGATAATTGTCAGCGCTTTAACAAGAAGATGTGTAATAACATGTAAATATTTCTGCATATAAGAAATTATGTCATAACACAATTGGCTTGGCTTTTGCACAAAGTTCTGCACCTGAGATGAGTCACTTTAGTGCGTAATCTAGTAACGTTCTCTTTTTTTTGCAGTTGTGTTATATAAATGCTTTTACAAGGTGCGGCTAGGCCAGGAACACTGTGAGGACTGAAAGTCCAGGACACCTCAGCGTGTTGTGCTCCCCTGAGAATGTGTGCAAGTAAAAACAACACCTTGTATTCCATCGAAGACTTATTTGCACTCAACCAAACAATGGGACAATTAGCAAAAGTTAACATCAGCGTGATTTTAACAATAAAGGCTGTGTAGAGCTAGGGATGGGCAGATCCCTTTGAACAGAATCAGAAAGCAAGTCTGCATTGTGCAAGGGTGTGCAGAGCAGAGATCCTGAGCTAGCACATAGCCAAACTGGTCTGTCTACATGGCATAGCAGAGTGCCAGGTTACCAGCTCGTGTCTTGGAAGCAGGATAGCAGCATCAATGTGATACCGCACCCAGGTAATGAGCTTGGCATCGCTGTGCTGACATGGCCATCCTCCTCCAGATTCCAGGGCTCCATTAGCTCAGGCATGCATGCAACGTGCTGCGTTGCACAGTGAGGCTAGGCTCCGAGTTACATGGAGCTTTGGACCAAGTGCAAAATGAAGCCTTTGAGACAGTCAAGGAAAGGACCCCCTCAAGTATTGGAGGAACAAGAGGAAGAGGATTAGAGATGACTTTGACCAAGGAAAGTCAGTGACAGAAAGTTAATAAAAGTCTTAGGATGGCGAGACAAGTCAACTCTGCAATAGGGCGGTGTAAAACATATGCACATAAACAGCAGCTAAGTAATATCGGTCCTTGTGCTGGCTCACTGCACCAAGGTAAGCTTCATCCCCCCCAAAATCTTGAGTGAAACCATCAATAACTCAGTATATTTTAAGATACCACATTTGAACTCAACCGGTGTGAGAAACCTGGGCTTTATTCCCTTCTCTATTGCTCATTCTGAAATAAAGTATGTGAAATGCTAGCTCTAAAAAAAGTTTAAAAAATGTCTCACAGAAGATCTAAATTTTACATAACATTTCAGAAGTTTAGGGAACTCCGAACTCCTAATTCTTTCCTGCTTAATGGTGAGCATCTTGTTTTTATGAAACCTAAGATCTTTTACATAATCCTACTTTAAAATGCTGTAGCAGAAGATAATCTCTCTGGTTGGTGTGGTTTTACAAGCTGATTAAAACCATACTTAGATTATGGACCATCCTTTACACAAATGAATGCCAATGCAACCAATGAATGTTGGAATGTTTTCTCAAAGAATTCTTGGTAGTCACTGCTAACATGCAAACGCCTCTGGGACAAAACTATCGGTAATACAAGTTTTTAGCTCCATACAAAAGAATTAAAAATCCTCTTGCCATTGGGGCTGGAAATCAAATAGCAATTTATTGGCTAAAGCAGAAATCTTATGGCTTAATAGCTAGAGGCTTTGGTATATTTATCCTATTTTAAAATCAGCCCCTTCCATAGCATCACAAACAGTGTGAATACACCTCAAAAGCCCAACTGTTGCCCTTAGGTGTACAGGAATAAACATCCTTATGGATTTAACCATCCCTGAAGATTAGAGGAGATACAGGGTCATACCCTCAATTCTTTTCTTTGCCAGCCACTTAGAGGAATCAGGAACATCCAGGATCTTACCACATCTCACATTCCCTGTCTCCAGCCCAGCAAATGTAGTGCCAGCACAGAACTGATGCACCCACATGTGAAAGGTTCAATTTTTACTGAATGGGGAAGGACTTCTCTCATTAACCTCCCTGAACCACCCTTTCTACCAGTGAGTTGGAATCTCCATATCCCTGCTGACCTTCATATGGCTGAACTGAATCTGCTATAAGCAGGGATATGAACACCACAATTCTCCATTAATGAAATCAAGGTCTGGGGTTTGGAAGTTTTTTGCTACAAAAATGTTTAAAAAAGGGAAGAACAGAATTAAAAGGTCACCTTTCTGTCTGCATTGTCTCCTATTTGTCACTTCTCATGTTATTTCCTCCTGCCATCTATTTATAACTTCCTTGTATGAGCTGTCACACCACAAATTTATATGACCCACTTAACACGTATACAATTGCTTCAAAGATTGCATTATTAACCATCTTGGTTTTCTAGGTCATAAATTCAGATCCTATTTTTACATTTGCCTTTGTCCTACTTAGGAAAATGACTGGCCCACTTGAGGCAGAGTGCGTAGCCATACAGATGGCTGTAATCTAGTTTCTGCATAACCTGCAGTGTTTAAAGGGAGTTTCTGAGCTCTGTGTTGCTTCCCTAAACACGGCTGCTCTGTCTCCTCACTTAAAATGCAGAACCAAAGGAACATGTTGAGGGCAAGACAGAAGTGACCAAAGGTAGCTGTAAGCAAAGCAGAGGATAGTGGTCTTGTTATGTGCTCAAGCCAATGTAAACAGCTGATACATCTGGCAAAGCCAGACCTCCACAGTCAGGGGGAAACTTTAGCAAACAGAATTCTTCTGTTGACTGGTTCTAGAGGTCCCTACAAGGTTTCCATCATTAGCCTCAGTGCCATCTTCTCAAGTTTCCTTTCAGAGACCCTGTAGGAAACCTGGCTTTGTGTGCATACATATTACCAAAAGGTACTTTGAAGGCTCTGCTCAGATCAGTATGTCGTAGTGTTGAGCCTAGCAAAGAGAAAGGAGCTACCATGTCCAAGCCTTTTGTATTCCCTAGAATAGAGAAAGGATACAAAGGGCAGTTGTGTTAAGGCAATTAGACTTATGTCATAATGTATTATTTGATTAAAGCTGTCTTTACTGCGTCTTCTACAGTGCAGTAGGAATTTCAGGCAGTTGAGATGGTTTTTTACAGAACTCAAAACACTGTTTCCATCATGAACTTCCAACACACACCCCCACTGCAGTAAGAGGTTTTGGACTGTAGAAACTGTTCCTTTTCTATAGATTCATCTCTTACTGAGCACGGCAGCATTCAGCACAGCTCAAAAAAAAATGTTGGTCAGCAATGCTTAGGTAAGTTACCCCAAAATAAACAAAAACTAAGCACAGCTCATGACAAATACTCCAGGAAACAGGGTGTAAGCAGTGTCTGCTTTCTATTTTAGTGGTTCTCTCCGTGTCACAAGTTGACACATGGTGCTATGATTCAGTTTATGTATCAGCCCCTGTATGTCCCTGGCAGAACAGGTAACAGAAGGCAAGCTGGACAGTGTTAACAACACTGTCATTTAGATAATCATGGAACATCCTATATTGTACTGAGCTGTACTGGACGTGTTGTGTTGCATAGATGGATTATCTTTCATCCAGAAACATATTCTCTCTGTCACTAACAGACATTGTGAGCTACTTCTGTTTGCACCAAAGAGAATCACTGTATTACCAGGTGTTATTTATTAATGTCATCTGAAGTTATTGTCATTGCTCCTACTGAGGCACCTTCTGACTAAACTGAGTTTAGGGAAAACAAAGAGATCTTAAAATTATCTTTTTGTGAGCAAGTACTTTAAAAACAATCAATCTTACAGCTTTGCGAAACAGAAGAATGAAATTCTAAATATGTTAATACAATTAAAACAACATTCAGTATTTAAGAGTCTGACTGGATACTGGCTAGCTTCTATATGCCTACAAAGGACTCCTTTTATTTGGGGAAGCAAATACCAGCATTTCACTTGAAGCACTCTAAAGTCTGATTTTTGAAGTTCTTTTCCACAGAAGTACATGTCACAAACTCATTACAGCTGTGTTACACTACTGCAGAGACAGACACAAACACATCGGTCCTCTCACCCAAGAACACAAAAAAAGCCATGGCATCTCCTCAAGGTTGCCCCACATTTTCAAGTGTTGCTCTCAGCCTGGGCAGACTCTCCCTCAAAGTAAGGAACAGACTAAGAGAAACTCCCAGAAAACTGCACATCCCGTCATTTTTCTTCACCAAGGAAAGTCATGTTCAACCAGATTTTCCTCGTAAGAAGGTCACTATCAGTAGAGCAGATTAAAAATCACAGGCATTTCCAACCTCTGCAAATACAATACTTTTATTTTATTCGATAACCAACCATTTACCCAGGTATTACATGACCCTTAGCAGAATAATACTTGAGTTTTTAGTGGCAACCCTGTCGCACTTCCTGATTTTTCAAAACATTCATGTTTCTGTTTGAGACCTGAAATGAACTTCAGTTATACCACTGTGCATGCAATACACAGGGGCTATGATTCTTTTCAAGCAAGTTTCCAGGGGCATTTTCCTTTTAAATCCATAAATTGTCAGGCTTTAATTTCACCTATCTGTAAATAATGCATCTATAGAAAAGCATTTCCAAGATTATTAATTTCTTAGAGTAGAAAGGTCTTTCAGAACTGCTAAGAAGGAACAAACCTGTCCTTCACTACAACCTTTTTCTGTTGTCCAAACTGCTTATTTTGCATGTTTCAGTCTTGTTCTTATCTCTTCTCCCAGCACTCAAAAAATGCCATACCTGCCTCTGTTATTCATTTTATCTTTTATGATCTGCCTTGCTTGTGCCTCCCACAAACAAAACTACTTTCAGGAAAAAATGATGATGTGGTTATTGTTCTGAGTATTCTTTCGTAAGTGTCATTACCATGTGGTATTTGAAAGCCTAAATTTATTACAGCAGTGGATTTTTTTTTAATGTGCACAGCAAAGCTGAACTTAGACATGCATTTTCTTTTCTGATAACACTGGTCCAGTCCAGCCCAGCCCAGCCCTATTTTCAGCATTTGAGTCTTTGCAGAGTCACAGTATAGCAGCAGCAAAACTGTATAAAACTTCAGAATGAAAATATCTTGAGGCAGGTTTTATTCCAACTTAAGTTAAAAACATACGTTTTTCAAACTTTCCAGAAATGGGACATTCTCTAAAAGCATTTTTTTCCAGAATAATCAAATAATTTTTGGATAATATTTTCCATAATCAAATGTCCTGGGCTACTTTTGCTTCCCGTCTAGTCCTAATCAATATGGAGTGCAGAATCATGCAGACTTTGGCTACAGAGAATCAGGGTACTTGAAACAAATAGAGGTCAGGAAGGACTGACTCACGGCTGATGGCTAAATCACAACACCTATTAGTATAAATATAAATATGGAATGTCAACATAAAAACATATATTAAGATACAATCCTCAGAGTGTTTACACTCAAAACAGACAGAAGACCCTTCAGGCACCAGTCTCATACTTGTAAACCCTTGTTTTCATACGGTATTTTGTTTTGGAAAGTGGTAAGGTAAATATCCTAAGATGAAATAACTCACTCTGGTGAATCAAAACAAAAGGCTGGGACAGCATGACCCTTAATTTAATCAAGGAATTTTATAATACTATAAATGCCCTCACAAGGCCTGGTTCTACTCTCAGATATATCAACTTTGAAAACATGTATTATAAATTCAGGACTAATGGAATGATAACACTATGGTCAGGGTTGTTCTACTTAAGTAATATGCATCAACGTGTATTTTAAAAGTCTTGCAAGATATGCATATATTTGATAACGATAAAATTACAAGCATAAGGACAGCATAGTGCAAGTAGATTTTAATGCAAAATCTGTACCTTATGGAGCTATGTAGAAGTTTCTTAACACAAACTATTTATCTAATTTACCTATCCATTGCACAAGCACAGCTCCACATGTATTATCTGCTGTTACAGCCTTATTAATGTGAGCATCTTTTGGGCGATATATTACTTTGATCAGTCTGCCAAATCAAATTTATTGTAAACCAAATTAGAATCATAGAATCATAGAATCATAGAATGGTTTAGGTTGGAAGGGACCTTGAAGATCATCGAGTTCCAACCCCCCTGCCACAGGCAGGGACACCTCCCACCAGACCAGGTTGCCTAAGGCCACGTCCAGCCTGGCCTTGAACACCTCCAGGGATGGGGCTTCAACAACCTCTCTGGGCAACCTGTTCCAGTGCCTCACCACCCTTAAAGTGAAAAACTTCTTCCTAATGTTTAATCTAAACCTGCCCTCTTCCAGCTTAAAGCCGTTCCCCCTCGTCCTATCACTACATGCCCTAGTAAAAAGTCCTTCCCCAGCTCTCCTGTAGGCCCCCTTTAGGTACTGGAAGGCCGCAATAAGATCTATTAGCATAATAATTGAATATACTTCATAGATTTTTCAAACAGTATAAAGAAATCCTGATCTGAGAAAGACAAAAATTAGTATTTTTTCAAAGAATTGATTGTAAGACAGAGCTAATATTTGTGAGATGACCTACATGACAGATTTAAGATATTTCTGGAAAAGATATTTGGAAATTTTTCTAGATGATATGTTTATTACCCATAAGAGATGGGTGTTGCGGATGGAAGAGTTACCCAAAGTTATTCAGAGTGTTCAAATATAACATTTCTCTTATCTATGCTTAAATGTTTATAATAAAGTTTCTCCTTTTTTTAATTTAAATACTTCTCAGTTTAGTAGAAAAAGATTTTTCACCCACTATCAATACCTTTCTCTGCTCGGTAACACTCACTGAATTTAATAGTGGCAAAAACTGGAGAACACCTATCTCATTTCAAACAGACCGGAGTAGACTAGATGTAGAAGTGATTTGCAGTTATGCTGAACTACAAATATACCCACTTAGAGTCTCTATAACCCTCTGCTGAATTCCTGAACTACATCATTCTTTATGGTACATAATTTTTAATAAAATGTTTAATTTCCACTATAATATTGAATAGTCACTTTAAGTTGGCTTTGGCAATGCAACAACATAGGCGGGTTAAATCACAGACGGTTGATGCAAAACTTACCAGTATCCCTTTTATGTCAGTGCTGCAAATGTAACAAAGTCCTTTCTGACACCAGCAATTTTTTCCAACATCCACATGGCTAAAATATATCCTTCAGCTGAACAGCAAGAAAATATGATTCACACTGAGATAACCCTGATGGAGCTGCCTCAGTATAAAAACAACCCTCTTGGAGCACTAGAAGTATTGCTTACATGGGTGCAAGCTAAATTAACACAAACGTTTCCAGAAAAGAAAGCTGCACCAATCTAATTAAACCATGTTTTACACTGATTTACTTCATTGTTTTTTTAAGAGGTATACTGATTTATTCAAATGTTTTTTTTTAAAGAATATCATTGCTCCAGTGTCTGATAGCATTAAAATTATGTACGTTTTTAGACCTCTTCAAACTTACGTGTAGCAGAATGGGTTGTCAGTCATAAAACTCAATTTTAAATTTGTTTCTTAAAAAAAAACAAACCACCACAAAAACAAAACAAAACAAACAAAAAAACCCACCACCAAACAAAACAAAAACCACCACAAAACACACTGAGCAAAGCACAGGCAACAGAAGCTTGAAATATGTTTGAGTGCAATCAATGACAGCCACCAGCTTAACAGATCCCACTTACTCATACAGCTATGCATACAAAATATTATCACGGATTTCGGATTTTGTTTTTAATGAAATGTTGACTAGTTTCTGAAACAATCACATGGACCTTAAGTTTTAAAACTAGTCATTCTGGTTAATTCTCACAGAAATCACTACTCAGAAAAAGGGAGAATTCAGTGAAAAACATTATGAAATGCCACGTCACCTATGTCGTTCCTTCAGAACTGAAAACCATATGGGCTGCTCATAAAAGGTTAAAATCTCTTCTCATTTACACCAATAAAAGTTAGAAAATATTTGAAAGACAAAGAGGAATTGAGATCACCTTTCCCCAGACTGAAATAAAAGTGAAAGCCAAGTCTAGAATCCCACTCTTGATGCTTGTTAATTCCTGTTAAAAATGCAAGTGTGTTTCCAAAACCTGGGACTGGTGCAGATTTGTGAAACGTTCAAAAGAAAAAATCATTTAATGAACACCCTTGCTTTTCTTTCTGGTCTTATGAAAAAAAATAGCGTTTTTTCTAACAATAATTAAATAAGCAATTACTTTCAAGTCTTCAACTTCCCTCCATTATTAAATGAATTATTTCCCATGTTATTAGGACAGAGCACTACCCTTCAAGTCCCAAACAAGAGCTTTATAACAAAATGTCAAACAGATTTACACCAATCTCAAAAATCAAAGCAAGACACATAATTTTTGCATTGGTCCTATAATTTGTGTCCCTGATTTTGTAATTGAACTCTTATTTGAGTTTGATTTGTACACTTTTTTCCATGTTGCAGACACTCAGAATGTCATCAGGTTTTTAAGACAAATTTGCAACTATGCACAACAGCCCTGAAACCATCTAAAAGAGACAACACAGATAATGATGGCTGCAAGAGGTTCATACTGCACATTTTTGTCTGCTTGCTTACTTGTCTGTGCAGAATGGACATTTCCACTTCCGAGTAGAAATGATGGATTTATTTCATCCCGGAAGAGACACCTTGGGACTGATTTGAAATGGTTTCCCAGTTTGACAGCAACACATTGATAAATACTGTCAAAATTAATATCAATTGAGCACATGCGTATGCTGATTTCATCTAGATTGTATTTCCCCAGTCTGCTTAAGTGAAAACAAATATGGATAAAGTCAAAATCAGGCTACATAGCATGCTTTGTTTAGCCTTTGTCCATTGGATCAGTTAAAGACAGAAAAGAGAGACTTTGAACCTGATTTCTCCTTCACAATACAGATTAGTTGCTTTCTGTTGCCTGTTTTGGGGGATGTAGGTTTGGTATCTATCATAGGGTTATAGTGAGTTCTTCTTCCAGACATAAATTGCAAACTTAACTAATAGCAAAAACATTTTCTTTACTTGGACATGTAAGGTATGAATTCATGCATGCAAAACAAGGTCCAGTTTCCTTTGAGGAAGAAGGGAAATTTCTGCACAACCTTTGCACAGATGGTTGTAGTTAGATCACCCAGAAGTATCACATATGGACTCAGGTCTAGGTTTGGATCTCTAACAGCAGCATGGCAAAAAGTCCGTGTGAAAAGAAACCCACTGTTGTGTTGCCCTTGTAAGTCAAGCAGACTCTTAAAAACACATAAGCTAGGGCTTTAATAATTCTTTGTTTTACTATGGGTTTGGGGTTTTTTTCCCCATTAGCATTGCAGTGATTCTACCTCCAACTAAAGGTGCAGGCTTTCTTTTGCTACTGTGAATTAATGGCAATTTCTCCTGGACCTTGGCAGATTCAGTTTTAGACTTAAATTGTTAACTAAAATAACAGAAATACTTGGAAAAAAATGCTTCTGTTTGCCATGATGAAACACAGTAAGCTGTATTGTGAAGCTATGCAATAAATACAGAACATTTTCTTCCATTTGTAGGTGACATTGTCTATGTAGACATGTACCACAGCAAATCTAGACACAACCTACAGCACACACAGCGCACAGCAGCAGAGCAGACAGACCTTGGTTCTTATTCCTGCTGCATATTTTTTAGATTAGGCAAGGCCCCGAGCTTTCTTCGATCAGTATGCTGTGGTTTGGGTCCTGCCCCAGATGACTAACATCTTGGTGGAACTATTTTCAGTCAAGGGATTATTTGTATACTCCCTCCTGAATACTGATCCTACCACATCCACTTTGTGTCACAGACCCAAACAAAAGGCGGGGAACTGCTGCCAGCACTTGTGTGATCTTTGCGTGAGCACCCCTGTCCAAATTGCTGCCCACTCACTCTTCCTGGCACTGGAAGACTGCTGTGGGAATTGTACAGCTATTGAAATGGCACCTTCACACACAAACCAAACACAGCTTCTGTTTCCTCATGCCTTGTTTCCAACATCATACCAGTTGCTCGTTATTTTTCTGGGAAGAACCCCTTTGGCTTTCCCCTGTCACTGAAGTGCTTAAGTAGTACATAAGAATTAAAGCCTCTGTTAACAAGGTGGCAGTGCATTTAATCCAGCAGCCATGGGTATGCAGACTGAGTCAGGGGAAATAGGAAGAGCACTCTGTCTCCTTCCATTCCAGAAATACAATTAATCCTTTGCTGGACTCTGAACTATTAGTATATATATTATTGTTGTTTTAACATTCAGCAGCAAATGACTGTAGCCACACTGCGGTCTGCAGAGTTTCCCACTTATGATGCATACAGGTCCCTGCTCAATGTACTGCTGTGTCACAAATCTGACTTTGAGTGACCTGTTTCTCCTTGTGCATTGCAGAGGGAATCAAGGACCACTTTCAGCTTTGGACTCCACTGTGGAGCTTATGTGCCTAAACACCTAGCACGGCAAGCCTCAACGCTGAAACACTTAAATTTCTATTTGGATGTAGCCCTAATTTGCTGTACAGCTCCTCAAGCCTAAAGTAGTGTGTTGGTAATGCGTTCAGAAACACTGACCAAATTGCTGTGTCTGACAAATACATAAAAAACAACTCCCTGGGAGAACAGTCTGAACTTTCACATGCAGAAGAAACCCTGGCACATTTTCACTGCTTGAAATTCAAAGTCATACACAGATTTTTCTTCTGGACTTGAAGAAGATAAGTGGACCTACAGAAGTTTTCTGTCCTCTTATTAGTAGTAGGAAACTGTACGCAATGTTCATGTTTACATGGACAAGGCATAGGCAAAGTAATGTGCCTTGATTTAGAGCTGTGGATGTTGTGCTACGTAAGATATAAGCAGCAATGTGACCTTGATGCACACTGCTGTCCTTGGCTGAGGCAATTCTCTGCAGAGCACACTGGCTGTTACGGATTTCATGTTTCCGTATCTACGTATTTTCATTCAATATATGCAAAGACTCAGAGCCTAACTGAGGGTTAGAATATAACAGGCAGCAGAGTATGAAGGCCTAAATTTCCCCATCTAACTGTAGAAACCTACCTAAGGCACATAAACTGGCACACTAGTTACCCTCCACCCTCTGCACAGCCAAAGGAGTCAGCTAAGGGCACGTGCAGGGGATCAGTCAGATCCCAAGTGAGCTGAATTACCTTCTGGAGGTGCTTGCTTCTCTCCAATTAGACATGAAGGCAACATTAAGTAAGCTCCTAGTTTAGATGCCTCAGATAAGTGCCTCAGTTTAGACGGGATGAATCCAGGCCCATGTCCTATATCAGGAGAAGCTGACGACACACCCAGCTCTAGTGTGGAAATGCAGAATGTTATGTGTCGTTTGTAAATCGGGACCCTGATGCCTCCGTCCCCTCTGCAGCTCTGCACTCAAGAACTTGATTATGATTTACCCCACTGCAGCAGCTGCCAAGTCCACATCCAGATTGCCCTAATTAAAAGCAATCGTGTTAGACAAGGACAGGTAAAGACACATCAGATAAAAGAAATCAGACAGAAGGAATAATTTAAATATGCCTCAGGTTAAAATTACTCTGAAAATTGCAAAGTAGGCTCAATATTGTGGATTTCATTTTTATTGTGCCTGTAATATGATGACAAAATTTTACTTCGTAGCTCCTTGTCTGAGAAAACTCACCTCCTTCCTTTTGTCTGTCTGGTACCCCAAGCGCTTGGAGACATTTGTCCTTGGTAAGCTCCTTCTTTGCTAGCTGCTTGGAATTGCACTTAACATTACTTCTGTGTTTCACACTGGCTAGCTTTCAAAAACAATTGTAAGGGTTTAGGAACATTTCCTCTAACCAAAGCAATGCTGTTGCATGAATAACTGATTGTTCTCTTTTTCCTCCCCTGAAAGTTGTTTGCTCAATATAAACAAGCTTTTCTGAGGGACTTCCATGAAGAAAGTTAATTTGGCAAGGCTGTGTAGTGACTGTGTTGGAGAAAGATACCCTGACCTCCCTTGTGTGAGCTGTGCAAGCTAAATCTCCCAGGATAAATAGTTACGTATCTACACAAAGAAAGAGAATTCAGGCATTGTATGCACACTGCATTTCTCACACAGAGGGTCAGGAACAGTTACAGACAAAAGCGAAGGCGGTCACTTATGGCGGCTTTCTGCAGGGATCGACAAAGCAGACACAGACTCACAGTGCACTGGAAAGGCAAGATTACTGCTCCTGCTGCCACTCAGCATTAAAATTTGACAAGAAACACAGAGACCTTAGCCGAAAGCAAGGCCCCCTTTCTAGCTTGCCTGCACCTGCAGCAGCAGGCGTAGCAAAACCAGAGCTGTCTTGGGGTTATTTCCTTCCTGATATGAGGGGGAGAAGCCTGGCCATGACTTGCCATCCTTTGTGTGGCAAAGTTCAGTTGTGCCCACATGACTGAGACGTCTCAATGCAACTCTGCCTAGAGGAAGTCCATTCGTGTAAACATGCAGGGAGAAATGAAGTTTTAAGAATAAAACCAGAGCCCAGAGCTAGATCCAACAAACAAAAGGGAAGAGTCCCTATGGCAAAAGACAACCAAGAGCCAGAAGAGGTGCTGGCCATGGAGAGGACTGCCTACCCGGAAGGAACTCAGAAGAGTGGCATTTCAGAGGCGAGGCAAGGAAATGCCTGACTGCAGAAATTCCTAGGCTAAGGCAGAAGTAGGGATTACCAAATGTGCAGATTCAATGTCCTGATCCAGCAGCTGGAGACAAAAATACATGGAAGGCCTTTGAGAAGGTGTTCAATGGACTTCTACTTCTATAGACTTGTGTTTCTCCAAAACATTTGGAGAGTTTTTCTTGCTCACTACTTCAATTGCATAGCCATTAGTCTAAATGTTACTATCATCTACTTCCATGCAAGTGCACCCGCCTTAGAATTCCAGTAGGCTGCCTGCCTAAGTACAATTATGATACAGCTCCTGAATTTCAGAAATAATACAAAGATCTGTACTCAGCAGACAATTAAAATTTGAATATGTGCAGAAGCAAGCTGTTCCCAGACCTGCAATTAAATAGCTAACTGGATTAAAAGACTCTGTTTCTGTGAACAAGTTCTTCTACTGAATCACATTGGCTTTCATCAGTATGTCATAACATACAGAGTTTCAGAAAACAGAGTTGCCTGGGAGAATCTAGCCAAATCTTACTGGCTTTCATACAAGAAAAAGGTCAGCCTTTCTAGAAGAAGTTTGCATGCAGAGATAACTATTTTTGTACCGAAATGTTTTATGATTATGGAATGAAACACACACATACACATTACACAGGCAAACCCATCTCCATTTTAATGACCAAAATTCTAGTTTTACATGTACGTGAACTGAATAAACATAACTTTCTTACAGTAAACCATACTTCTCCTTCATCTCTTCTTTATTTGCTTTTAATAACTTAGGTCCGAAATTGCATGTCAAAAGAGCTGTCTTCCTATCTGTGGGTCAGACTCATCTCACCAAATGTTAGCCATATGAAAAGTACACATCCAGGATAAACTACTGTCTTAGTTAACAGGGGAGAGACTTCCCAAGAACAACACATCCTACCTACCCTAGATGCCTATCTTACAAAGGTATGAATTGCCCTCTTCTGCCACAGACTATGGAGATAACCTAAACAACCAATTTTGGACTAGATGACTAACTTGCTGGTGACCAAGACGAATCCCAGTCTATGTATGCAACTGGTAGAACAAGAGGCCGCAGGTTTTTTTGATGTGATCATTAAAAAACAACAACAAAACTGCTATTTAGAAACCCAAAAGAGTAGAAGAAACATAGAGAGATATAATTTGATTTATGACTTGCCAATTTTAAAAAGTGTTTCATGTTTTAGGAATTCTCTCTAGTCTTTCTCTAGAATCCACCAAGGAACTATTCTGTCATGCTACTCTTTTTCAAGGACTTTGGATTATCTTCCTGTTTCTCCATAATATCTTCACATTTAGACCAAAACTCTGCTTCTCTGCACCTGACATCAACTTGAGAAACATTCTTATCTACATTTTTATTGCTGTTCTGATCAATGTGAAGTCTCAGGATATTTTACCTTCTTGGACTGTAATTTTCTCCAATATTCTTTTTTGTCGTTTGACAATAACTCTCTATTCTCCTCTTGTTCCAATAATTTTAAGAAAAATTTCAGCAAAGTCCTTACTCTTGCGAGTAATCCATACACAGATAAATATTTTCATGCATTTTAGTGAAACTAGATGCAAACTGGACTGTTTTGAAAATGTGTTTTTACAACTATTTTGTTACAGTTCATTTCTCTTCATCTAACTCAAAGGTAATTCAAATGCTGATAAAAGAATCTGGTCTCTCCAGATCCAGTACCTTTGTCAGATACTGTCTTTACAGCAGACGTTGACTTTTTATCATATTACTGTGACTGATCTGTTGATTCTTCATTTAATGCAGTGGGTGCTGATCTTGCTGTCAATGGTACAAGCTGCAGTGAAACAACTTCCACTATAACCTCTGGTTAATGTTTTGAAACTTTTAACCTTGGGCTGAAAACATCTTCTTCTTTGTGTCAGCTTGTAGTTGGTTCATATAAAATTAATTTTAAACTTTCTCTGTAGCAAAGGCTGATGCTGGAAACCTGAATTTTAACAAGGTCTGAAGGTGTCACAACCACCAGTTTGCACCTTGGTGATAAAGATTCCTTGAACAAGAAAAGAAAGTTGCAGATGCCACATATCCCTGATGTCCAGTACAAAATGCATTTTTATAATGATACAGGATTTACCAAAAGTGCCACAACATTACCAGGTATGAATAATAGTGTTTGTTACTTGACAGATTTTTTTAAAGGAAGGTGACTGGAATTTCTCTAGCTTGTGCTGAATTCGCTGCTGCCCTTTGGGCTGTGCTGCCCGAGTGTGTTGAGCAGAGTCAGAGCGCCGTTAACAGACTGTGTGTTCCATTTGATGGTGTTCTTCAGTGTTTCTTTATTTCAGAAGGCTATACAGAGGAACCAGACCAAAGTAGGCTCAGATATATGCAAGGCAAATCTTCAAGGATTCTCCTTTTGTTTTAAAATTTCTCTGAATGACCCAGTATGGCAAGGCTTATGGAGTGATAGCCAACCTCTTAGCCAAGGCTTTTGAAGGGTTTTTCCACTTTCGGATACATGACTTATTCTGTCTCTCATTTTAGGCATCTGCATTCTTCTTTAAAATCCAATCTTTGGCCACAGTCCCCCTCTTCTAGTAAGCATTTGTGACGAGATATCTAGTATACAGAAGTAATGTCTTTTTCAAATCATTGTCAGCCTTCGTAATCTCTATGGTAAATTACACTTTTACAGTCCTACTTCAAGCCAGTTCCAGAGATATTTTCTGTTTAACGCAGTCCAAAGCCTTTTACTGTGTATATTATACAGCAGAAGTAACTTAACATCTGCAATTTTCTTGAATGAGATAAAGTTAGCTCCTCAATGGTATTTAATTTAGCATCAGCCAAGGTTTTTCTTATAATAAATATAGATTCTTATCTATGTCACAGTCATATTACACAAAATTGCCATGTTTCTCAACGTGATCCCTACAGAGGAACTATAAAGTAGTGTATCAATTTATAAGAGAGATAAAGATTTTTGATGCTTTTAACTTATTCAATTTAATTTGGGTTTTAAAATGTTATATAAGCAATTTTTTTTTTTTTTAGTGCTTCTGTTGCAGTGGTTAGTATTCAACTAGTAGTTTAATACAATAAATTAGCTCGTAATAGTTTATAAATATGGTTGCTTTTAGGCTAGAATCTTTAGGAGCATATTTGCCAGAGGATTGCCTCCTGATTTATGTTCCTTGGCCAAAGAACAAGTAAAAGACACAAGGAAAAGACCATTATTTTTTTTCAATGACAGTGCTAACTGTATTCCTTAGCATCATGCTAACTTTAAATCTGCATTATTAATATTTACAGTTAATCTGTTACTCCTATGCAGGAACCCAAATATGTAATAGCCTGCAAGATGAAAGATGTAATAAAATCATTTGAACAAACACAGTAGAAATTAAGACCTTTTTTTGAAACAGACAGATATTTTGAGTCAAGAAAATTTGGAGGTCTCGGCTTTCTCCTTCATAGAAAGATATTAAATACTCGCTTCTCGGAAAAATTACTAAATTGCCTGTTAGATTAGACACATCATATCAACCGTGCAGTGTCCTTATATTCATCCGAAGGGTTTCACAGGAGGCTGAAATATTTGAGGGGAGGAAAAACGCACTATTCAGCAAAGATGACTATCACAGCTGAGATAATGTGGTTTCAGAGAGGGACTTTCCAATCTTACTGTAGACCACTTAATTTTCTTTAATGTGGAGAGGGTTTTTTTATTTTACTGCATTTTGGCCTCATGAAAACATTTTAATTATGGAGCTATTTGCTTAGTTAATTAGCCCTCTGACACTCCTTGTCAATAGGAGAAGTCAACACACTGGTGGAAAATAAATTACAAATCAAGAGAGTAATATTAAAAAAAAAAAAGCAGACCAAATCTAATTAAAAGCTCATTTGTACTCCAGTTTCTGATGATATAAAATACAGGCTGACAAGTTGGGGGTGTGTGTTTTGTTATTGTTTTTTAATTAACAATTCCTTTAGAGACTGTATGTCAGTAGATCAAATTTATCCAAATTCACCAGCCTCCTCCGTTATTGCTACAAAGAATGAAAATTCCTTTATTCTTCCTGGTTTTGATCAGGATCAAAAGCAAGAGAGTGGAATACAGTATCCAATTTTTATTTGCTGGTTAGTTCTAGAACATGTTTTCAAAGATTTAGACCTTTTTCAGTGAAAGTATCATTTTATAGGTCAAAAAATTATAGGTTTATGCAAATAAGTATTAATCTCTTGCAGTTCATTCACACAGCCCATATTAAAGGTATAAAAAACAGCAACATGTCAGAACTACTGACATAAAAAACAGTAAATCAAACCACATAACTTTATTTTAAATGTATAAATACAGGAACAAGTGACTGGTAGGTTACCAACATAATGTTATTTTCTGAGCAGCCTATTAATAACTTCAGTAATAATGAGGTATGCAATGTAACTGACCCCTTAGTATTAACTATCATCAGCTCTACTTCCATTTTGATCTCTATCCATGGAAATACACATTTTCATCATATTAACATACTGATTTTAGATTTTTTTTCTGATTTTCCTGTTTTTCTTGCATGAGAATATCTTACCAATCGAAGATGCTGCTATTCAAGATGCACTTTCTATACAATCCCAACTCACCTGTGTGAGTTACATAGGACAAATCAAATTTCTTCTCATTTCCTCACTGTTCAGGAAGGAAAGACGTATAATTCAGTGGAAGCAGTTTTCATTTGACTTTTCAGTTGACCCTGCTGAGATTTACTTATTTATTTATACTTTCCTAAATGCCTGCACATATTGGGAAAGGTCCAATTTTGTCATCTTGATGAATAATAAATAGGCCGTTTGTTCCCTGAGTTCTAAGTGTTATCGTTATTTAAACCTAGGTTGACTTTCAGTCTTAGCAACGAACAAAACCATGCAAACCTGCAAACAGGCACTGTGATATACACACCTAAGTATGAAACTGTAAGCAGATACTCTGTATCTTTAAATATTAAGCAGCCTTACTATCCTGCTCTCAGAGTAAATTCAACCCTCTAAGCAACACCATCTGGTAAGTACGCTGTGTTGACAAAGTTTGCTCATAAAGACTGAGCTCAGTTCCCCACTTCCTTGTTTCTCAGGCTCTGACTTACCATTCTCCCTACAGCTGAAATACATCAACCAGCTGAAATGCTGGGCCAGATCCTGAATTCTGCTGAGATTTCTTACGTGGCTGCTTGGCAAACGAAATGGAAGAGGAGAAAGAGGTGGTGGTGGAAGCAGGGATTAGGGGAAAGTGGGTAGAGTGAGGGCCAGCAGCAGGATCAGACTGTGGAGTCTGCAAGTAGAGTCAGCTGAAGTCCATCAGCCCTACAGCTGTGGTGAAAGAGAGCTGCTGTATCTCTTTTCATCAAGGTCTGATGTGGCAAGTGCCCATGGACCTATTGATAATGTTTACTTTAGCATATAAATAAACCTAACAAATTTCTTATTCAAATTGAAATTTAGGACCTACAGCAGTTGACAGGAAGATAAACGAGGTTCACTCAAATGGGATCCTCTTCCAGCACTAGAGTTACAAACCCATCATACTTCTCCCTGCCACTCTCATGAACAAATTGTGAACCTGCATGAGAGCAAAGTTAAAACAGTCTTCCCAGTTCCAGGGAAATATAACTGCCTGTTATCCTCCTACCATTCAGTTCCCCGCTAGAAGCTCTCCAGTTGTCATGAATCTAGCAATATACAGGGAAATAGAAACATCTGCAATTAGTAAAAACCAAGACAAGACAAATAACATGCTTCACAATCTAGCAAACCAGAATACGCTGAGGAAAGCCAACATGCAGCCATAAGTGCAAATCACAGTTACCAATATTATTACACTGCCGTCCTGCAAAAGGCTTAATTCACTGCACTTCATCTGTGCATAACAAATCTGAAAGCTTTATCATGCCTTATTCACACTGACACTGAGATCAGAGGAGAATCTCATGATACCATACAAAACATGTCCCTGTCCTTGTCCAGTGACAGGTTACTTTCAATAAGTATTGCCAAAAGCTGATAATTCGAAGCTCATGCTGATCACCCCCACATAATGACATATTAACAGTTTTTCCTCCCCTCTTTCTGCTTGCACAATCCTGAGAGCTAACAATGTACTTTTATGAAATGAGAGCTGAGATTCTAAAACCACAGGATTCAAAATTAAAACCTGCCGAAAAATACGAGTCTCGATATCATAAAACAATCTGTGCAAACTACACAATATATAAGATTTTATTATGACTATTGTCGTGATTCCTCTCTTTAAGTTGAAAAGGCAGTATCTGACTTTGCAGTGAACACACAATTGCTCTGTAAGAAATTCAAAATATGTAATGTGTTTATGGGTACTGAACAATGAGACTGGTAATGCAACTGTATCGGTTGGCTTACATCCTTTGAATGTGTGTACTGACCCAGCTTAACAGAGGTACTGGAAAAACAAGTGGGAAAGCAGCGCACGACATTTCGATAACCAGCCTCTTCACAAGCACCGGAAAGCAACTATCAGATGCCAGCTCTCTTCCAAACCCTAACTCAACATTCGGTCAGATTTGGAAACCTGAAGATGTAGGTTATTGAGAATAAAATGTACACAAAAGCTTATTACTAGTGTGTTTCGTTTTGAGATGCCTAACTCTTAACCTTTCCTAACTACACTACTCAAAAAAATAACAACCTTGGGCTGCCTGAACAGCCAGCAGAGAGCCAAACATGCCTCTACTGCTTGAATGCTGCTGAATGGATCCAAACTAGAAAGCACATGGAGCAGAAAGCCACCTAAAGTCAGCAAAATGTGCAGGAACCCACCTATCCGTGGGAAGGCATTCTGGAGAGAGTGGAGACTCAGAGCTGAAGGACAAGTCCCCTGCTCACACGGGGTTCTGTTTGATGAAGACTTGAATATGGAGAGTTGTGCTGGTTTTGGCTGGGATAGAGTTAGTTTTCTTCATAGTAGCTAGTATGGGGCTGTGTTTTGGATTTGTGCTGGAAACAGTGTTGATAACACTGGGATGTTTTAGTTATTGCTGAGCAGTGCTTAGACAGCATCAAGGCCTTTTCTGCTCCTCACACCACCCTGCCAGCGAGTGGGATGGGGGTGCACAAAGAGTTGAGAGGGGACACAGCTGGGACAGCTGCCCCCAGCTGACCAAAGTGATATTCCATACCATGTGATGTCATGCTTAGCAATAAAAACAGGGGGCAAGTTGACCTGGGCGCCGCTGCTCGGGGAGTGGCTGGGCATCGGTCTGTTGGTAGTGAGCAGATGTTTTCATTTGCATCACGTGTCTTTCTTGGGTTTTATTTCTCTCTCTTTGTTATTTTCCATTTCCTTACGTTTTTTTCCCCAATTATTAAACTGTTTTTATCTCAACCCATGGGTTTTCTCACTTTTATACTTCCGATTGTCTCCCCCATCCCACCATGGCGGGGAGGAGTGAATGGGCAGCTGTGTGGTGCTTAGTTGCTGGCTGGGGTTAAACCACAACAAAGGTCCTTTTTCTTGTGTATTTGAGTGGTTTGGGGTTCAGGTGTCTGTTTTCTGCATGAAGCCCAGATTCCAAGGGAATGGTGTCGAGTGTCCTCTTCCTTTTTACAATCACTAGGGCATTTTCCTGGAAGATGGAATCACCTTAATGTGAAGAAGGTATGGAAATTTTTTTAGCCCATTCTGAAACTTCACCTGTGGCACCTCCATTCCCTGTGAATCACCTAAACACTTCTGCACGGACATACGACTAGGTTCTTCCTAAGATGCTGAGCACCCTGAAGTCAGGTGTTACAGAACACCAGAGATCTGTATTTGGATTGCTATTTTAGTACCAATACTGTACTACTGGCAGTGAGTGCAAGCATTATCCAAGCATTTTTCTGCTTCTACTTGATGCTTTCAGGCTTAGAATGCATAAGAAAAATGGATGAGAACTGTGTGTAACAAGAAAGGAAAGGTGACACTTCAATGTACCATGCTGAGATTCTCAGTATCTGTAAAGAATTTGGAGCAAGGTTGTTTTTACCCAGGGATTATTCCCAGGAATAATTACCCATTCCTATTACCCAGAAATTATTACCCATTATTCCAACAGCTCATAACTGTCACATTCAGAGCAGCTGTTCCTGGAATGGGCTTTATTGCACAAATGTCAAGAAGCTGCAAAGTTCCTTTCTACTTCCAGATGCTTTGAATCATCAGCAAGGCTTTCATCCTCTAGCTTTACTTTAAAATTTATAGTGTCCAAACTGCATCTTCTGAAACCAACTTTTCTAGTGAATCCACTTAATGAAATTTTCCTTATGGGGGCATGCTCCCTTTCTTTGTCTCTTATTTTGCATCTAAGCTGAATGCATTCTCCAGGCCCCCACCTCCTTTTGCACAAATACAAGCATTTTTCATGTTGTACACTACTTTTTAAAGGAAATTTGCCAGGAAGAGAAAAAAGAGGGCGGGTAGCAAACTCCTATTCAAATATTAGCAAAACATCTGTGAAACAAATCTTTAACTGGCAAGGAAAAGTACACTTTATTTTAAATTAAGGACCTCACGTTGTGCCTCCTGTTCCATTAAGTCACTTTTAAGTTTATAGGATATCAGCTCCCACAGCAGGGCTCCAAGGTTAAGCTGGCATTGAAAAGCTGTCATGGCAAATGAAATGCAATCTGAGAAGTGCCCCGAGATCCTGAATGATGTAATCATTTCTTCCCACCTTCTATAATATAGTACATTTTGAATTGGTAATCTTGTTTTTTCTATCTGAGTCATCAATGATATCTTTTATTTGTCAAATGGCATCATTTGTTCTAAGAGATAGCTTGAAAATGGAAAAGGGAAAGAGTCATATATCTCCCAGAGGGCTTCATTATCTGTCATTCTTTGGACAGGCAGAGTAAGCTGCTGCCAGCTTTACATCCTTCCCTGAAATCCTGCTGCGAGGAGGTGGCATCTCCCTGGAATTAAGTCATCGTGGCAGAATCTCGGCTAGTGTAAACTGTGCATGCTCTGCCCAAAATCCTGGCGAACAGTCACAGGCAGCCTTTCCAGTAGTCTGCAGAACAGAAGTTTGCACTTCCTTCTCATGCAGCAAAGGATGCACAATCTCTTTCTCCTCTTTCACGAGGACCTAATACCCACTTCCTTTTCCTTAAGAAGCAATATTAAAGCTAGTGCACGAAATACGTTTAATATAATCTGAGACTAAGCAGCAATCCTTGATGTTAACTGCAAAGCCCTGAAGATCAGCTGCAAAAACCTCAATGCTCATGCTAGTGCTTCTCCATGGGCTTAGCCATATGCGTGCCTCCTACAGGCACTACCACAGGAACTATTCGTGTTTGCTCCCAGCTATGTTTAGTAGGAGCTCATCCTAAATTCTTAGCTCTCTGAAGGTGAGAAACAGAAAGATTTGAAGCTCTCTTCAGGCAGACAAATAATTCCTCAGTAGCTTGTTTGGGATGCTAGAATAAAGGTATATCAATAGCCTTTTATTTATTTTTAAATTAAATTTAATTCTTTAATTAATTATATAAGTAAAAGACACTAGCACCATATTTATTTTTTGATTTGGAACCTGGGCACATGCTTTTGAGAGAAGTTGAAGTGATTGTGGACAGGAACGAAGTACAATGACTGTTCACATGTGTTAAAACAGCATCCAAAAGCACCAATGAGCTTAAAGCATTTTTGCCTGTACATATGCTGTCAAGACTGTATCAAAAGATAAGGCAAAGGAAAGATGGGAAGGCATGAAAAGACTTGTCCAAACTTATACAAGTTACTGGAATAACTACAAGTAGAGCCACATCTCCAGAATGAGAGCCTGGTGCGTTAACTAGGAAAGAATACTGCTTTTTGTTTAACACTTATTTTTTGTAAATGATGTGTTTAATTTATCTATCTTTCTGTCAACAAATAATAAATGACATATTGCTTATAGGAAATTATAAAGTACATTTGTATATTATGTGTACATAAAGTACATAAAGTACATAAAACATCATAATTTAGTGTTTGCCGTTTAGTTCCGTACTTCCAACAAACAGTGAAAGTGGTTTACAGCAAAGCCAGCTGAGCAAGAACTCCATAGAAGGTGAACTGCTCTCCAAACAGGGGAATCTTTCTGCCTGTCTTCTTGAAGGCACTTATATCTCTTGCTATTACATTTTGTTCAGCTCAGCTTTCAAATTTATTGGTCACCTGCATCAGAAGTTTTGAACTAAGCTCTGAACAGCCAGATTCAGAGTTACAGAGCAATGTCATACCAGCTTCATGTCAACTGTACTCCAGTTTCTGGATTCTTGAAATGTTTACATTTTCCATGGCATTTTCCCCACATTCAAAATTATCTCAAAAATAGAAAAATAAAATCAGAACTTTTTATTTTCTTGCCTTTTTTTTTTTTTAAAAACTTTTCTCCATATGAGAAAATACCGCACTGTGGTTCCACATAAACCCTTTCCTGGTAAGGATTGGTCACGCCTGATGTTTCTGATTAACAACATTCTTTCCTTGAGAAAAATTTACTTTTTGTGTGTGTGTGTGTGAAAATTCATAAAACTCTTAAATCAACAGATAAAACATGGATTTGATTTTGTTCTGTCATGCTTCAAAGATTGGCAAGGGACTCTAATAACAGAGTCAAAAACTGTAGTGATGAAAGTTTCCTTTCAACTACCAGCGTTGCAAGGATACCTACATGTGAGACATTTTCTTTGTCAGAGTTACAGAATTCTTAACATGAAGGTACTTGTAAAATACTTCCAACTTGTATTTTAAAGCTATAATTTAAGTGACTATAGTTTCAAAAAAAAGTAAACACAGGAGTTGAAGATGGAAACAAAAGCGGACAAGCTAGCTGACTAACTTCCAGAACTAGACAGTATCACATAACTATCTGGAAAAGGTCTACAAGAATGAGAGTTGCATTATACAAGATTCAAAAGACACAGAAGAAACAGACATACATTTTGATGGGAACAAGACAAATTGGCATTAACCATAAACAACGTGGATAAATAGCGCCTCTCAAGCATGTAAACTCAGAATGGAGAAATTTTGTAAGAGCTTTACTTACCAGAAACTATGATTTCCACAGCACCTTTAAATTAATATTATTGCAAAATATAGAATCACTTCATACCAGTCCTCTCTTGGTTTTAAATTCTGTTCTTATGATTCAAGTTATTTTATTTTCTATTTAACACCATTTTTAAGATTCAATAGTAATTCAAAAATACACTTTTGCTTCAAAACTGTATTGTGCCATAATATAAAACAGTTCTTTCCATTTTCCTTTCCAAAAAACAGTACAAAAGCTTTTATAAAATACTTTCAAAGACAATTTTGACTTTTTTTTTTTTAAGTTTAAGGATTCATAACTAAAATAAGGATCAGAAGTTTTACTGGATAAAAATCAATAATTTCTGTAAATGCTGATTATTTGTATAAAGCAAGTAATTAATCAAAAATCAACTTCCGACGCAATCCCTTGCATAAATTGCTCAACCTGTCTCAAAGTTAATTAGTAAGTGCTTTGTTGAGCTGGGTAACTTAGCAGCTGGAGAAATCTGAGCATTTTGTGAGATTATAAACTGCAGTGGGACTTTGGAAAATCCAAATATTGCAGGAAGCACTCAGCTCCCAGCTAAATGATGGTTTCAGATCACTAAACTTAGTAGTTTGGCTTTGGGGTTTGTTGGCTTTGTTTTTATTAAGGGAGGATACTCTGGAGCAAGTCACTGATGGCTTGAAGTGTAGTATTCTTTTCCGTGCTTCTCTACACCAAACTCCTTCAGGGGTTTAGGTCAATGCATGTTCTTCTTGTGACGTCAAAAAAAGACAGATAGGACTCATTATTTAAAAGAAATAAAAATGATATTTCTAAATGCATTTCTTAATTTTATGAGTAGTATAAAATCAATAGGAAAGATAGATGCAGATAGTTTACATAAGTAATGCTAGAAGTTGCTTGAAAACTCTCTAGAGCTGTAGATTCTGCAATATTCAGCTTACAACCATTTAAAAATTTATCCTGCAGACTTTTGTGATTATGAGCAACCCTTACTTCCTTAAGTAAAGCCATTGATGTCAGTAACCCTATGGATATGTATAAGGATTTACAGGATCAGGGCCCAACATTACAATTGGTTATCCTCTCTATAACCCCAAATATAAAATAAATATTGTTGTGCAACCTTTAGTATAGCCCAACTGAAATCACATATTTTATTTTGTTTTGGGTTTTTTTTGTCTGATTTCAGTGGGAACAAAGTCAGGCCTTAAAAGCTAATACAAAAAGATTAAAGAAATTGCGTTAAAGAAAGCTGGAGTAAACACAATGATGTTTTGATACAGTTATCAACTTCCAAATAACTGAAATGCACTCAGATCACTTGAGAAAATATCCAGCACGTCTCATTTTAGAGGAGAGCTACTGCAAAAATATATGGTTAATTACTGCCACGTGTTAGAAAATTATGTTTTTTTCTGGGGGTTTTGTTTATTTGTTGTCAATTATTGTTTTGGTTCTGTTTGACCATTTTATACAATCTATGCCTTATTTCTATGTACAAAATAAAAGAATTACATACTTATTCATGGGATATCAGTCTGAATCTGTCGTGATTTGTTCTTGAACAATATTTATTGATGTTAATTATTGTGTGAAATGACCTGTTCTGCTGCTCTAAATATATCCTGCAGAAGTATTATTGCATATGGAAAAAAAAATCTTTGGAGAATTTTAGGAGACATACATGCATTGAGAAGAGGGTTTGGTCACCCCTCTAGCATACATCAGTAACTTCTATCCCAGAAATTTCAGAGGCTACAGATTTCAGTTCATGTGGTCTTTTGTGCATACAACAGTAAATTTCCCAAGGACACAGATGCTTACAGATCTACTTTCTATCAGAGGAGGAGGCTCATGTATGGAAGACCACTACTTGTACGGAGTTCTTGCTATCCCGAACAGTGAAATACTTCAATGTTTGCAATCAGTATGGCAATTATGAGCTACAGCTGCACTGTTTGCAATGCTCAAATTAAGTGCCAGTTAGTCTCTACCAGTATCTCCAAATAAGTTTAACTACATTGTTTGACAGATAATTAGGGGGAAGTTATGCCAGATAATTAGGGGAAGTCACACAGAAATTGTCTCTGTGAAACAGAGAAGAAAATTAAAAGAGGAAATGATCAGAGTACCTTCTTCCTGGTATCTTTATGTGGAGTACCTGAATGTGATACTATTACTTGAAGTCATGTGAATACTTTTAGCATTAATGGATAATTCATACAGAATCTAAAACCTTCGCTGCACTCTGCAGTATATTTTTAACTTTGGTTTAAAGTTTATTAGTTTAAAGTTTCTAATTTAGTTTAGGTAATCCCCAGGCTTTGGGATTTTTCAGCTGGCACAAAAATGCCACGTGGCCTCAGTTGCCATTCTTCAGTGTTACAGTTATCTGTGGATGTCCTGGGCAACAGCATTCGACCACCTATTATTAGGAAAACCTTGAGATCAGATGTTCAATACGATCCACCGCTCCCAAACAATTCCCTAGCACAGATCAAGAGTTAGTACTGCCCATTCCCAAGAGGCATATTGCATATGGGCAACGTGTTTTGAAAAGAGCTTAATGCTGTGAACATGGGCTGTGTGTGTTGGCTGAACCTTAACGCTAGAAAGCAATCAAGGAAACATTTAATTAGTGATAATAGATGTAACCTCTTCTTGTTACTCCAGACTGGCTTTGAATCCGCTTTGTTCTGGCCAATATCTTTGTTCTGGCCAATATTTATGTAACTGATTCCAACTCAATGCTGGGAGAAGTGATATTTTAACAACATAAAGGCAGAGGTTATTTACCTATAAAGATACTGTGGTTTAGCTAATAATGAAACAAACTAATGTCTAGTGAAATACCATTGAGAACAATATGGAAAAATGATGAATAAATTGGGTCCAGTAAATGACTCTTTCAGATTTTGTTACAAAATTGTTCTTTCATATCTAAAATCCCCAAAACATGCCTCTGAAACAACATTTCTAAAAACAAATTGGACTAGATTCTTCACAGAATCTCCTTTACTCTCCTGCTGACACAGTCAATGAGACTTAAAATAGTTATAATTCATATTAGTGGGGTAAAGTACTGGAAAAGGGCTCTAGTATAAGCAAATACAGTGTTATCTGTGGCTTTAGGCATGTTCCTGTTCTCACCAGGACTTTACATTTCAATGAGAGCACATTTGAACTTTTCTGCCATAAACAGTTTAACATGTACAGGGTCCAGCCAGTTCATGAAAAGGGGGAAAGACCAGAACCAGGAGATACAACATTCATTGTTTCCCCACTCCCTTACTTGAGAAAAGAATGTCCCAACTCTTGACTTCCTTAACCTCAAATTTAAATACATTTGAAACACTTATACTGTTCCTGGAGTGGTTAAAACCCGATCCCTGAATGTTAATAATGAGTGTCTCAGGGGTCTTCTTAAATTGCAAGAGATTGCAAGGGGGGAGGAACAGCAAAAAAAACACCACACCAACGTTTAAATTTCTTGCTAAATGTAAGACATTTTTATCACCATAAAATACTTTTCCTCAAAATCCTGCTGTTTCTCCCAGACACAGCTTAATCATTAGAGTCAGCTGCTGCACCAGAAACCAAAATAAGCTGGAAGCCCAATGACCCCAACCATCCCATTTCTGTCTTTTGAAAGCCTTGGCTGGGCAGCTGACTGCCTTCAGCTCTTGAAAGGCACAAGCTCCTGTTATTGCCTTATTCTTTTCACTGAAAAATGCTACCGGGTGGAAAAAATCAGTTGTGGTGGCACAAAACTATGTCAGCTGGTAACTTCAAGTCTGTGTATCACATACAAGCCTTTAATTGCTACAACACTGCCTCAATATACTTGCCTTGAAGATTTTCAAGTAAATTAGTTTTATCATGGGGATATAGGAAAAGACTTCATTGCCTCTTCCTAAGAGCTCCAAGAGACTTGGTATAGGAAAAAAGTCATGCATAAATTACAATTATTAATATTTAAATATTTATAATGTATTAATTAGTACAGAAAACTAGCTCATTACTGGAAGAATTTTTTTATGGCTTTTCTAAACAGTGCTTTTGTTGCTTTCTAACCTGCATACATGACACACACAGTGTTACACACAATATAGAATATTATTTTTTATCTGCTACCCTTGTGTGAACTCATCAGAATTACACTGAAATTGAATGATGCAGCTATTGAAAACCCTGGGGAAACTTAGCTGGACTTCATAAAAGCATCAACTCATATCATCATCCTCCGTACTTTGCCATATGGGAGACCTAGTGGAAAAGCAGTGAGGTGTAGAAAACATTTTACACTGTAGGTTCAACCCAGGATATTTTATTAAAAAATTTTTTGACACAACTACTCCTATTTAGCCATACAGTGGAGAGCCAAACACTTGTATTAGATGTTGGAACATCTATATGTTTTAACAATTTTACCAAGCTACTTCCAAATAAACACATCTAAGAATGCTTGTGAACAAGTTGTTCGCAGGCTGTTACCAATCATGGGCATCTTGTAATATCTGCACAGACATCTCAAGACATTTTCAAAGGGCCCAGAAATTTAAGACAGAAAAACAAGTAGCATCCAAAGTCATAGTCACTTTTGGAAAATCTCTAAATACATAAAGAAATAATTGTCCATGAAGTATAAAATACATGAAACAATAAAGACTGAAGGAGTTAAGCAGAGATTAAGTTTAACCTACTCTTTGCTTTCTAGCCTTTAACGAACTTGCAGTCCCCGAAAGAACCTCTCATCCAACCTTCTGGCAGCTTGACTTCTTTAATAATCTATGACTTAAATCCAAAGTGCATCGTTGGCTCCCTTTATTCTTTGGGCTTGTAGATGCCCTCAGACAGCTCCAGCAGGCCACTGAGACAAGACCTCTCTTTGCAGAAGCCGTGCTGACTCCTTCCCAACAGGCCATGTTCACTCATGCGCACATTGATCATATTCTTTAGACTTCAAGCATTTACCTGCTGTAGGTGACCCTGCTCTGGCAGGGGGGTTGGACTAGATGATGTCCAGAGGTCCCTTCCAACCCTGACCATTCTGTGATTCTGTGATCAGGTATGGAAATCAGACCCACTGGTCTGTGGTGTGTAACCTTGCTCTGGAGCTGTGGCTGTTTGTGACGGCCTTGGCCAACCGTTCTGCAATTTCACATCAGAGTTCCTTCAGTGCTGTCAGGAGAATGACATCTAGTCCTGACCCCCAGTTTAACTACTTTGTCTAATAATTCCATTACACTTTTACCTCAAATTCACCTAGCTCCTCTCACCTCTGCTACAACAAACCTTCCCTAGCTACTCCCTAGCAGTGAAGTCTGCACGGTAGAAAAAGATCTAATAAAAATATTGTCATGACAGATCACAATTTTCCTGTGATTTACCAATGATTTCCCCTCTCACACATTCAATTAACATTTCAATCAGGGCGCAAAATTCTACTGCCCCTGTAAAGGGAGGAGTAGTCTAGGGAATGTATTAAAGTTTGTCTAGGTTCACACTGTGGTAATTAAACACAGAATTTACCCCTGCATACTATTTTAATATAAACAGTACATACAATTACAGATATCTCTATACCAGGAAGAAAATAGAAGGCACATTTTTAATGAATAAGAAGAAAGCCTGCAAGACTAATAAATGGACAAGTACTAGTTTTGCATCTCCTGTCAAAAAAATTATTAGAATCAGTAGTTAACAGTATCATTTGTCACAAAACATCCTCCTATTCCTTGCTTTTGCTTCCTGGATTCTTTCTTTATATTTGAATTGCCAAATAGTATATTGTTTCCTAGCTGTGGTTTGCCAGGAAAATCAGCATAAGAAGAAGAAACAGACTAAACAACTTAGATGATGGGGTGATCTTAAAAGATGTACTTTTGTCTACCAGGAATTCTTTTTGTCTTAGATTCACCAAGCTTTTTCCAGGATTTTCAATTTAAAACAGGAAAAAAAACCCTCTCTGAATTGAAGTAAGATTGCATTTGAAAGATTTGGTATGCGTTTTCTGCAGACCTCATTTTGATTATGCATTTGCCAAACAAGGGTTTGACTAGACAAGCCTCTCCCTCTCCTAAGTCATGAGGAAACCACAGGTTCCTGGGACAAACACAGTCATGGGTAAATTCTCTACCCATCATGAGTTACTTTAGAATCCTACCTTCACCTTCGAGACATGAAGGCATAATTTTACTCGCTTAATTAAAAACTGGTCTTACTATTACTATTACTTTGATAATAGAATTATCAATCTAGAATTGTCTCAGATCATTCTCCATTTTCCAGATATCCCTTTAACTTTATATAAATACAAATAATCAGTACAGCACTTAAAGCTTATGCCACCTTCAAGTCAGAAAAGCCTGGAAGAGTTAGCTGAACAAAATCCATTTTGCTAGCTTAAACAATCATAACTGACTGTTTCTGTACTCTCTATCTATTGCTATTTCTGTACTTTCTATATATTTTAAATTATTGCCAATAAAACTTGTATGTTCAAGGAGAAATTCTAGACTTTTTTCCAGGTTTACTATCTTTTTTTTTGGATTAACAAAGTACACTAACGACTCAAATGTACTGTGTTGGATGGTTGAGTAAATCATTACGACCTGTGAACCTACCTGCTGATTCCTGAAAAAAGGAGGATGTTAGTATCCAGATTTAAAGAATTTATTTTTATAGCCAATTATCAGTCTGAACTGACGTTAAATTAGCTGATGAGGTGAACTTAATAGAGCAAAACTAATTATTATAGAGAGGCTTCAAACGTTTCAGAAGAATGCACCCAATGTTAGGATTGTTATTCAAGATTAAGGTCTCACATCAGAGAACTATGTCTTCGTGATAAATTGAGTCTGCGCTTGTTTTACAATGCCAAGAGTATCTGGTAATTTATGACCAAGTAAACACACGAAAAGGATCTTCCTGTTAATAGTCCCGGCGCTGTCCCCAACCACCCTGTCTATATGAACTGAGATAACAGCACCTGGAGATCATAAAATAAAATATTTTTTCCTGTTGTTGCTAACTTTCAATGTAAAGGGAGCATGAATCTGGAAAAATCTGTATGTGTATAAAAAATGTATTTTAAAACTTCCTTAGCTCATGTAATTCTGGAGTGATTGAAAAGGGAAATCTAAATTCTGAGACACTTCGTAGAACTTGAGAACACAAGTACATGGGTGCCGTGAGCACAGAGCTCTGCTAGCATTCCTCATAGGATCAATACAGCTCCAAACCCTCACCAGCTCTGGAGATTAAAGTTCTGTTCTAAATACCTATTTTTTTAAGTTTCAAACCTGGAGATAATGCTGTAATGAGATTTAGTATGATCTCTAAGAAAGGGAGAAAAGAAAGAGAGAAAGAAACAGCCGGGTGCTTTTTAACTGCTCTGATTGCCTTCAGTGCTTGTTCTACATGAGGAATCAGGTAACTTGGACACAGTTTTGCAGAGATCATTGCTAATGTTTCCAAATACTCAAATCTTATACATAAGTCCAGATTCTCTGGTGGAAAAATTGTAAAAATTATAAAGGGCACATTTTCAAAACTTGCTCAGCTTTGCCTACAGTTTATGCTGCTAAACCGTACAATGTTCTCAGAATCACTCATGACGACTTCTTGTGAAAGGACAGCTGTTAATTTACTGGTGAACCCTAGAAAATCTGTCCTGCATGCCAAGTACTGTTAGAAACCTGTTATATTTGCTATATATTATCTTTATGCACTTACTAGATATTACAGGCTTCTCCAACTTGTTGACATAAGAAGGAAACAAACCCAATCTATATTACGTAAGGTGAAATTGTGCAAGTCTCACTGTAGGTAATACAAGTCGCAAACCTGCAAATTGCCCTGTTAACTTCAATACACTTATTTGAGGGCTGAGGTCTAGATACACAGAAGGACTTAGCCAACTAAACCATCTGGTTGTCACAAAAGCTTCCTAAATCCCAAACTGAGAATTCTCGGACTCTCAGCTCCAATCCCGGGTCCTCTACCAGAGCAGTCCCATAGGTGGCTGCTGTTGCACATACACAGATCTGCCTAAATTCAGACTAATGCTGGTATAAAGTGAATCTAGCAAGGACCAGGTTAAAAATAAACAAAGCCTGTGATTCCTCACAAAACAAGTAACTGAGCCATGGATTTGCTTGCCAAAGGATATTTAGGAGTCTGAAAGTTTAAATGGATTTTAGAGTGACCAGGCAGGTTTGTAGAAATCTAATGAAGATTACTACATAGAAATACACATATAAGTCCCCAGGCTGAAAATGTTTGGTGGACAACAGAATGGTAAGAAATAGTACAAAACTACCCACCTCGTTCTTATACTTGTCTGCCTTATACTCAACTTGTGGCAACTGCTGGGACACAGCATACACCAAGTGAATAGGTACCTCCTTGATAACTGAAACTTGTCTGTCTTGCTTCTGAGAAACATTTAATAAACACTTTTGGGGGATCCATACACTCAGTAAGTGCAGCTGGAAGTAAAGACAGCATTTCCTCCTTTATCATGGATTAAACCACTCCTCTGGTGTGCAGTCAAATCAGGTTCAATTTCCTTCTGTGCCTAAGGGGAACTGATTTTCCCTGCCAAGATAAATGCTCTAAGCATGATGATGTAAAGGTGTTCTCACGTGCAGCTCCCTTAATCCCATTTGAATTTTTTCTGCCTTCTAAGATTGAATTAAATATTCATTGGTCCAGTAAAATTTAGTTCCACTCCCTGTTGCAATGAGTATTTAATAATCCTTTACTGAAGCAGACAACCGAGACACTAGGATTTACAGGCTCTCTTATTTTCCCTCTTTCATTAGTCATTCAAATCCTGTTATGCACTGTAACTACAGCTGTGGATTCCCCTAGAGAGCGACGTGCTGCAATGTCCAGCACTGTAACGTCTAAGCCTGCTAGCTCTGAGCGACTGCTGAGCCTGAGTACCAACAGCAGCCTTATCATGGAACGACAGCCGCGCACAGCCTCCCGTCACCCGACTGCCATCTGTGCTCTCCAAGCTCAGCCTTGCCACAGTACATCTTGCTGTGGTCAGATCTTGAGCCTGTATTGCTAGGAACCTCGGTGTGTGTCATTGTGGCAAGCAGAAGGTCCCAGGCCTGCATTTCTCTTGCTTACTATAAGGACAGACTACAAATGTGTGCATGTTTGCCATAGCCTGTTGCCTTCCCAGGCTTTCAGGAAAAGGAAAGGCTGAAAAAAGCTGGTCAGCTTCCAAACTCAGCACCCTCACTAGCACAGTGTTTTCAGCAGGCAGGGTGGCATCCAGTTTGATAGATTATCACTCTTCATAAATAAAAAGTAATGCTTGTGGTGATGTAGCATACAAGGACTAAGTAATGCCACAGACATTTGACTCCTGTACCTGACCTGAGAGAAGAACATCATTTTTCATTCGTTCCAAAACTAAATACCATCAAGATTTCACATGAATCAGACAGTTTCTAGGCCTTGAAGTGAAAAAATCAATATATAGGACTGCCTCATGTAAGATTATCCTTAGGGATAAACCTTGTTTATGTGTTTTGTCCAAGAACAGATTATAGTGAATCACTCAATATGAGTCAACAAATTAATGCTCTTGCAAAAAAAACAGACAAACGCCATACTCAGATGTTTATCCACAAGTATTACTCTCGGCTTTACTGATCACTAGTCAGGCCTTTGATGGAATAATGCATTCATTCCTCAGAACCACCCTTCAAAAAACTGTGGGCTAACTGCACAGGACCCACAAGAAAGGAATTAGTATTATCAGAGAAATAGAAACAATAAGAGAAAGGACAGAATTACAATTGTTTAACCTGTAACATGTCACACTGCGGGTTAGAACAGTCTTTAAATACATACGAGTTTGCTGCAAAAAGAAAGGGGATGGTATGTTTACATGGTCACAATAGATAAAACAAAAAATAATTTGTTGGAAGAAAGATTCAGGTTAAATGTCAGGGAAGTGTTTCTAACGCTGGGGACAATGAAGTATTGGAAAAAGTTGCAGAAGAAGATATTGTAGTTTTTGCTTCTGGTAGCTTTTAAAAATAGAGTATATGCATTTCTGTCAGCAACAGTAGATAAGCTCTCTCCTTGAGGTCCCTATCAACTTATTTTCCAAAATTCTATGCTAAATACATAAGTATTCCTGGAGAAAGGGCTCAAAATCAAAGTTATTTCTCTTTCTCGGTAGCCAAGTGGCACGTGGTCACTTGGCTACAAAACAAGAAACCCTTTTGGTTACTGAACCCTGGGGGTTTTTGATGGGTTGTAAAGCAGCTCCAGGTGAGCTGGAAGGTTATGACACCCTGCTGAGGGGTAAGAACCATGGGTTTAAGTCTTTCCAAGCAGAAGAAAATGTTATAGCATCTCCCACACTGTAGAAAAATTAATTCTAGCCTACTGCAAACAGCTTTAACAGTTTTTTAAAAAAGTCATTACCCTAAAGCACCAGTGTGAAGCCAGGCGAAGCACATTTCCTGGAAGCCCAGCATGCAGCCTTCGGTCTCTTTCCTCCCATAGCCACTTACAGCAGGTGTGCAGCAGAGATCGTCTCTATCATTCACAGAGCAGAAATCAGCTACTTCCTCTTGTATAAAGGCAAAAAAAAAAAAGGATACTTGGTGAAAAAAAGATCCTTTTTACTCAAATACCTCAGAGTCTCATTTTCTGCTGCCTTACATGTGACAAAGTTTGAGTCTTAATAGCTATAGCCTGGAGTTAGAAGGTCCTCAGGACTAAGAGTGGACAGGAAGCATTCTCCAAAGCGTCTCCTTGAGCTTTCAGCTAGTTAAAGGGGCACTGTTAATGCTTCTTTAGATGGAAAAGGTGCAGCTTTGGTGCTCTGGGCCATGACCTTCACCCACAGAGCCCTATTCACTTCTGCTCTAAAGAGCTGTGGGCTGAAAGGAAGGAGGCAGCACACGCTGCAGTTGGCCTGGTTCTTTCACGGGCAAAATTGAGCGGGTGAAAGGAGCTAATTATGTCCTCCTACCCACATTGAGCATCTTTTTAAGAGCTCGTACTGTCTAGACCTTACAAGCCTCTCAGCCTTAATCTGTGTCATGCTTAATCAAAGACAAAAAAATAACATTTGCTGATGCTTTTATTTGATCAACAATCTTCTGTTTTATTAGCTGTGAGGTTAGTCTCACGTTTCCTCAGATCTGTCATGTTAATTCTTGCCATACTAGATTGCACAAATCATACTGGTTTGCTGGACCAGGCACAAAGTGAAGTGGCTGCCCTAATTATGTGTAACATCTACATGGTCTTCCAGACATTTAACAGACTGCAAGCTTCAGCAACAGCTTAAGACTGCCAAAACCATGGGGAAAAAACATTCCAGTATGCTTTGGGTTTTTCTTTGAATCAGTGACAAATTCAGTGATAATAAAGGAAGCTGGAGTCCCCTTGAGTTTTAGCTTTGTTTTAGCAGCTTCAATAGGAAGGCATTCTTTTCAAAACTGGAGATACATGGATTAACTACATAAAAAGAACTCATTGCAGACAACTTTGCTGCTGTTTAGACGGCACTCCATCACAAGCCCATCCAAATGATCTTTCTGTACTACTGCATACAGCTACATCGCTATATAGTGTTGGGAATTGTCTGTGCCATAGGAAACATAGCTATTGTGCTCTTTCTGAGAGATTCAGTCAGTTGTACACTCCCAGCAGGAGTTGGGTCTCCAGTGGTGACTAGCCATGAGCTTTGAGGCAGCTGCTGCAGCTGAGAATTCCCTTCCTGCATCTTGCTATGTTCCACAGCATTTTCCTGGGAGCAAAGCCATTTTAGTTGTCCTCTGTCCTGCTTCTTGGGCATTGCTCCAGCAATGACCAGAAAGATCAGATTTAGACACAGCCACACAAGGTTATTTGCACACAAGACCTAATAGGCAGTAATTGCACATAAATCAGTGCATCCCATACTTAAAGATATAGGACTGGGTTTAAAAGCAGATAAAAATCCAAGCCCGGCAGCACTTGTTTACAAACCTTGTTTGTATATCCTTCAACCCAATACAGGCTGATTTACTAACTGGAGAGAGCAACACTGGACTTTTTAAAAGATTGAATCGCATGACTCAGCAGGGTAGGTCATTATGAGATGCACAAAGAACATCTTCCAGCTGAGATGAGCAAAGAAGCAATGACTCAAACACAACACTCAGCAGGAGTACCTGCTACACAAAGCAGATGATCTCAGTCTGATACAGTAGCTTCAACAGGATCAATAACAAAAGTAAAAATAAAAATAAAAATTTCAAAAAAGTAAAATTTAAATTAAAATTTAATTTTAAAAAATCCAAATAGTTTATGAGTGCTTCTGCTCCACACTAGTAGTATGGCTCTAGTTAGAAATGAGTTTCACAAGGTCACTCTTCCTTACAGTTGATGTGCTAGAGTGACAAAGAAGTTATGGCTTCTGAACCAGACCTGAGTCAAGTCTCTGCAGGCTGTGAAAGTCCACAAGGAAGTCTGAGGCACAAGCAGCACTTCGCTTATGCCAGACTTTCTGCCCTTCCTGCTCTGAAGTAAATCCCAGCTGTGACTAAAGAGACTAGCCAAAGACTGCATAAATTTAGCACACGTGCTGGATGCACTGTAGGAGATGTGTGTTTGAAGCCACCTGGTTCCAGATCAGCAACTGCTTCTTAGTAATGCTTCCCTTCTGAATCTCAGCCCTCCTAGCCTTGCAGGGAACAGAGCTGGCGTGACAGAGAAATTCTTGTTTAACACAGCTTGAAAACATAAGGGTTTAATATTTCATTGTCAGAAAAATAATGCAACATGCACACAGCCCCTTGATGTATCTGTGTTATATATCTCCTATATATGTGGTGCATAAGGGTGTAGGAAGACACAGACTTTATATTGAAAAAAATGCACATCTCTTGGCCGCAATCAACTGGAAAGTTTTTGCATTTTAAATAAGGGAGGGGAAAGGAAATGAAAATGGAATTAATGAATAGGAAAAGAAATGGTGTGTTTGACCAGTTTTCTGCAAAATCTGGCAAATTTTATTCTCATTCACTTGACTGACTCACAGGCTTGAAGTTAAGCATGTACCGAATAGGGACTTAAATCACTGTAATGTCAAAATCCTGATTGACGTCATTTGTGAGAGCTCCTTTACTTACGTTGTTCAGAACTTGATACATTGTATTGATTCATTGTTCTTTGGCTGACTGTGTGACCCAGACTTTGGCTGGGAAAATCATTACTGCTTCAAATATTTTCTTCTTTAAACTCTTTCCTAACAGGGATAGATTCCCTATTTCTTGCCTTTTTGAGCTTACCCAAAGCTACCCGCTGTAGTTCAAACTGCTTTCTTTTCTGTGTTGCTGTTGAGGGTGATTTAACTTGCCTGTAATTCTGTTCAATGTAAGTTAATAATTACTTTTCTGGTAAGTCTCCAGTGCTGATAGGACTAGGTCAAATGCCAGAATCCATTGCTAATGGAACAATTTTTAAATAGCTCGGAGTGGAATTCAGGTGTTAAACAAGAGCTTGGTCATATGGTCAACATGTATGCTCATAAATTAAACAGCTCCAGTGAACAACCCCAGGAGGGATTCACTTGCCTATACTGTTACACTCTGGGGTGTTTCATGTAAGCTAGTGCTAGAGATCAGTCCTAGCACTTTAATGTACTTATACATGTTTGTGCAACCACAAACTTACTCACATCAACCATTTATTCACACTACATTCCACCACAGTTTTTAGGCTAAAAGCACGGACTAAGCTTATAAGTTCTCATAAACTTGGACAGTATAAACATTAAACAGTATATAGATATATTACCTACAACTTTATTTGCTGATAGGACAGACCATGATAGGTATAAAAGGATTAATAAGCTATCTCATTATTATTACCTGTGCAAGCTCTACATCGTCGTGATTTATTAAGTAACAAATAAGATTAAAAGTTTTTTATAAATCGCTCAAGCAGACAGAAGAATTACTAAATGCTATTTTACCACAAAGTAACTGACAAGGAGTTATGCAGCATTCAGAAGTATTTCAGAGTGCCACTGGAGACTATAAAAGAATTTCAATAGTTATTGAAAAATATTGTAATTGAATTTTCAACTCATAAATCAATAACATCACAATAAAGCAAGCAGACGTAGATGGAAACAACCCACTGCAAGAAATAATATGAAAAATAGTATTTAATAATATCTATTCCAGTTCTTCTTTTCCTATATTAGGAAAATGAAGGAAAAATGAAGTAGGTAGAAGAAGACAAATGGAATGGGCAGTACAAAAACACTTGGCAGCCAAATTTAAATTCTGCCCCATCTTGTACCTGCTGAAGCTCTGGAACTAGAGCACTCTTAGCTATTCCAATTCACACTGAGGATGTGCTTGACCCGTCAGTAAAGCAGAGTCCTAAAACTGACTTCAGTGGATTTTGAATCAGTTCCAGTTAAGTTGCAATGATGTGTAAAGCATCTTCTTGTCTTCCATTTGTTTCTTTAGGGAAAAAAGCGCACACACACAGAGACTAGAAGTTATCCAAGTCTCTTGTTACACTTCATGCTTTGCTCTGCCAAGACAAAACTGTGATGTGCCCAAAGAGTTTTCCAGCCAACAAAACCATAACACACGCATTACCACTTGTACAGGAGAACTGGTTCAGTACTCGTGTCTCTGAGGTCAGTGGATGATACAGCAGAATAATACCCCTGGCGCTTTGTGCAACAGTGTCTCAGCTAGTTCAGGAATGATTCCAGCCAAAACCACATGCTCTACATTCTCAGCCAATGAAACACCGTAAGTGGGGCTGTAACACACCAAGACTGCCATGCTGAAATAAAGACAGGCAGTGACCAAGGACCTAGGATACAGAAATGACAGCACTTGACTTCCAAACAGGTTTCTGATGATAGAGTATTAAAATATTGAAAGGAAAAATACTTTTTTTTCTTTTGAATTACTATTGGGATCTGAGAAATAAGCAGACACAAAGCATAACATTTAATCTCACAGGCCTGGGAAATATGCATCAATTTAAGAATGGCTCTTTAAAGTTATTTTATGCAACTGCAGTTATAATGTGATTTAAGACATTGTCGTGGTTTAGGCCAAATCGGCCACTGGGGACATAGGGGACCCCAGATGGGACCGACAGATGCTCCCCTCTACCCCTCTTCAAAGAGAGAGGCAGAGGAGGAAAAAGAGACTTACGAGTTTAGAAAGATCTAAACTACTTTAATGAAGTATTAATAATAAAATAAAAGGAAATAATGAGAAATATACAAAACCGTATCAAGCTCCCAAGATGACAATCACGACACCGCCTGGCACTGGGGCAGTCCCAGGCTGGACTCAGTGACGGACGAGAACTGGATTCCGGTTCTGGATTCAGGATCGGGTCCAAAGGCAGACGAACAGACAGAGTCCTCCTCAGACGTCAGCCGTTGAAGCAAGAAGGGAAAAAAAAGGGCAAAAAAGAAGGCGAAAAAGAAGGGCTGACCCTTTGCTCCGTCAGCTTTTATACTGAGCATGAGGCAGATGGGATGGAATACGCTGTTGGTCAGTTTTGGGTCACCTGCCCTGTCCGCTCCTCCCCGCAGGTGGGACCCCATTATGCTTTTCCGCTTCCGACCCTCCAACGTGGCAAATAACACAGCCGGTTGGCCTTGGGTGTTAGAACAATAAGTGTAAGCAAGAGCCTCCCTGCATACCATGCCTTGGCATCAGCTATAAACATCGGTCTTATCACTCTGAGAGAGTGAACAGTGTCTGCACAATATGCTGTTAATTTCAGTAGTTAAAAGAGGCCCAGCTAAGAAGCGAAGCTACTGAACAAAATTGGTCCTGTTTTACCTCAAACCAGGACAGACATTAACTGAACTATTAGAAACCAGACTTGTGAAGGAACTACTTAATAATTCTTAAGGAATAGTTCTTGTGAACTGATACCAAGAACATAAAAGATGACAGTCAAAACATACAGAATTAAACTTCAGCCAAGGAATTTCTCAGTTGATTTATTTTTGACAACAATATAGTGAAAAAAAACCCAAGATGATGCAAAATAAAACTCAAGCCTAAACAACACAGTAGCAAGGTTCATTTCTGAGGAGACTTCACTGCTGGAAAGAAATGTTCAAGATCACAGTAAGTTTTCTCTAGGTGTAGTGAAAGAGGAGAATGAAAGAGAAGCATGCATAAGCATAGAGTTCTGGAAGAATTAGGAGTTTGCTTTTCTCGTTAAAGTTTCTCTAACCTTGTGTAATAAGTTCATTCACTAACAAAGTAAGGACTGCCATAAAAATCATGCACAGTGCCAAGTGTTCGACACTGAAGCTTGCCTGAGCTGTGCAAGACTGAACAGCTTCTTAAATTCCAGATACTCTTTTCAAACTACTTCAGGAACTGACTGAAGAATTTAAATTATTATCATTGTTAGCACCTCTGGTAATATTTCACTCTTATCTTTTTCAAATTTTTCAAAACTACTTACGTAAACAGCTATGCATGTACATATTTGGATGGAGGGAGACAAAATTGTACATTTCTGTCTGAAATTTTATGGGAGTAACATAAAGTAGCATCCATAGAACTGGGACTCAAGCAATAAGCGTACTATGTAACCAGAGAGCTATTTTCAGTCAATTGACTTCACCAGGATGTACTCTACCTTGTTGAACTCCATCTTGTATAAGATCCTCCTGTCCCCTGTTGCCCCTGCACTCAATAACATAAAGGGATGTATTTGCTTAATACCAACAGGCTGTTGTATACAACAGAAGTGTGCATGAAGTATCTTACAGTCGTTGCAAGAGACCTTTAGAACTGAAAATACTGGCAATCAAAAGACATAGACCATGTCTACAATATAACAATGTCTGTATATGTGACTTCATCCTGAAAGCTGTGAGGCAAGAGGGTTTAAAATAAACTGCCTGCTATTTAAAATGCTTCATGTGTCATTAAAACATTTAACACAATTGCAAATGACTGCTCCTAATTAAATACTTTTTAGGTTCTTAACTATTAAAATGAAACTTTGTTGGTTAACTATAGTATTTATTAAACTAATTTTATGGTTAAACAAGTTAGAAATTACTATTTATCACAAATTATTATTTATATTATGCCAATAGTGAGTCACACCATCTAAAGCTATGAAAAAGTGAACACCATCTAATGGAAACTGTTCTTCAGGAGTGTTATATTTAATTCAAAGCATACAGAGGTCAGCAGGAGTCTTTCTGTTGCATTCAATTAAATTGCTCTTAAGTGCTTTTCTACTTATGCAGCATCTTTATGTAGATGAAAATTACGTATTTTTCTTTGTATTCAGTTCTACGAGTTTCATTCTCATAGGCAAGTATTTATTTAATATGGCCTTGCTTGCTTTCCACAGAAACTCTTTGGCTGCTCTCCTTTGTAAACCCCAAAGAATTTGGATTCCTTGTGCACTAGGCATGAAAGGATTTCCTTCCAATACTCCTCCAAGAACAGTTTTAATAGCTACTCCTCATATTTACTGCGTAGGCCTATTTGGTCTGTTAGATTTTTAAATTAATTGCTGGTTACTTTTTTCTCACTCTCTGTGCCATCTGCTATAATGGGAATGAATCGCAGTTAAGATTCTATTCTAGCACATATCTTTTCCTTTTTGAGTTTCTCATAATTAAAGTGTCTTTGGCTGCCAGGGTACAGAATGATAAACAGATACAATATCAAGTGATTTAAATTTTGCATAATTCTCTCTGATATTGATTTCTGCCAAATATTTGCTTTTCCATTCATTTCAGCTGAGAAAAATGCAAATTAATGGTTCAAAAATGGGCTCCCTGTATCTTTACCAAGATTAAATGTGTCAGAGTAAAAACATTGACATAAAATCTTAATTACAGTTAAAATGATGAAAAGATTATTGATTCTATTTCTTTGTATAGCATGTTAATTATTGATTTAACTAAATTAGTTTACTAAGAGATGAATAAACCAAAACATTTTCCTATCACATACTGAACAAACATGAGATGAGCTTTGTTTAGCTTTAAGCACTTTAGTTGTATACTGAATAATACATATATTTTACATGGAAAATGTTTGTTTCACTTGGCATTACGTCAACAGCCTCTAGTATATGCTCTATGTAATTCCTAAGGACAGGTGTTCATAACACAAAAACCACTGTTGATAAAGCCGGCAATAACTTACTAATTATGAGATCTAACTGGTAACCAAACAAGGAACAAATGCTATACATAAACTTGCCAGTAATCCCTCATAAAGAATTCCTCTCTTTCTTCCTGCTTACTGAGATATATTGACTTGATCCTTCTGTGCTTGCAACCTAGACTTCAGTTTTCAGTATTGTTAGTTAAACACTTTGAAGTTTAACCCCTGAAGGTCTAGAGTACTCAAATACACATAAATAGCTTTAAGCCTCTGATGAGTCCTAGTATCACTTGTTGGGACATCACACAAAACAAGCTGAGCTGAAGTTTCAGTTTTCCAGTTGAGCATGCACTTAGTGTCACTGCTGAATCAAGGGTGCCCACTCATCCAAGGATCAAACTTTAGGGTCTGTAAGCAGTGTACCTACTTTAAAAGTGCCCAAATGATGTAGGAATGGACACCAGCTTGTGATATGTTTTTCGATCATTCGTTTACGGCATATTGATATGTGAAGTGCTCTCAGGAAGATATTCCTCTTTCTCCTGGCGTGATCAGCTTGTCTTTTCTTGATATGTATGGGCTTCCCAATCGAAGACTCCAATCTCTTCCATGAAAAGACTGGGATTACATGGAGAAATGCTAAAGGTTAGAAATTGATCAGAAAGGGAGAAAGAAGTTTAGGAGAGCTCCTCTGCAGAGGTACAGGCATATTTACATGTTTTGTCCTTAGACGGTAGATAGAACTCCCCAGCTTTGACAGGAACATGGCCCAAGATTTGGACCTAGGTCTGTCTGGTACCAAGGAAAGGGCTAAATCTGACAGATTTATGGTGATACAGCCATGGTCTTCTAAGGCTTCCCTTAATCTGAAGATTATAGCAGAAATAGTTGTTTTATTTCTAAACTCAGACATAAAAAGGGGCCGCAGTTGTTCTGTTCATCCTGCTTAAGGTTAGTGAATCAATCAAGAAGGAACCACGGTGGGGGTAGGGGGCAGGGGGGTTAAGACCAAGATGCAGGTGATCCTCAGATTCCAATCCTCAGTCTCCAGTGTGTGCAATCTTCATGGTTTGTTTCCTGATTAGGGGACAGAGGACACACTACCTCTCCACTGCAGCAACAGTGGAAATGCCTCAAGGGTATAGAAAACTGCAGAATCAGGGAAAGACTCCTACTTGGAGTTTGTTATGACATCCCAAGGTTTTTTGGGAGAATAAGAGGAAATCACTTGCTCACATGGAAGAATTGTAAAGGTAAAAAATTTTGGAATATATCACTGCATTAGGACCAACCTGAAACTGAAAGTAGTATGTTCTTCATGCACTTGTAAAGAAAACGGTCAGTGCAGAACTCTATTGGTTTAGGCAGCCATACCTGCCTGTTGTTCAAATACAGAAAGGTTTCTGGAATTAAAGGCTTTTTACAGAAAGTTTTTACTTAGTTTTGAACTTTTAGTTTTTAATATCTCATCAATGTCAACTACGTTCATTAACATTTATGTTTCATTAGCACTGTGGCAAATTAATTTATCTCTCATTTTAGAACTGAGCCTTCTTAACACTTTGTTCCACTTCAGATTCAGTTTGTTCCAAGAACTTATCCAAATGTTAGGTATTAAGCACGGAAGTATTCCTTGGTGCCACACACAGACCTTTCATTTCATTAATATGGAAAATCACACACGCTCATAGCAGTGCTCAAGAATATAAGTATTAAAATATTCATTTAAGTCATACCTAGTTCTGTGCAAGTTTGCGATCTCAGGAAAGCAGGTAATTCTGCACAAAGAATTTAACAATTTAACTTTTTGTTGTGAGTTCTAGCCTTCAGAACCAAAAAGAAAATCTCAAGAAGCCAAGAGAGGACCAGAAAGAGAGAAAAGAGGTTACAGGGCAGTGCCTTTCAAATGAGGGAGCCATAGACGTTTCAACAAATACTTTGTTTATATGGATTTGAGGTTAGAAACTCAAAGCAAACTGACAGCTTGGGAATCTGGTCCAGAGACTCAACCCACCTCTCACTGTTATCATGTTAAAAAGCATTCAAAGTAACCACACAGTAAATTCCTTACTGGCACCTACAGGCAGGGATAACCAGCCTTTTTCTACAATAATCCCTTTCAAGAATCATATTCAACATTTATGGAAAATGTCTTCTAATAAGACAAATGGAAAACTCCCACATCTCTTGTCAGTCTCTCTGATTCAGACTAACTTAAACAAGGCATGTGTCTTGATCAAGAAAAGCAAAAATTAAACTTCTTTGGATTAATTACAAACCACTTAGTAGAGGTTAATCCTTCACAAAGGCTGACAGAGGATCTTGGACCTCTGTTTTTACACCAATTTTGATAGATCTACAGTCAATTGATCCAGGACTTGATCCAGGAATTTACCCATTCTTCATTATGAGAAACAGCCTGTATCTTCCATTTACCCATGTCCATTGTGAACATATTCCTTAAACTTTCCATGCTACCATTCTGCTTTCACCCAAGCACTCTGCTTTTTTTGCCTTTTACAGGATTGCTTATCTTTTTTCCCCCACTTCTTTTCCCTTTACTTTTTCAGCTCTTTAGCAGAATGCCTAGTACATGCTCTATCGTCATTTCAGTTGTGGATAAGGCTTCATTGTTTTCCGCTCAGAAAAAAATTGCTTTCCGAAAACAGTTTGCATTTGCAGTCTCTTCCAGTCTACTTTAGTATTAAAATTTCCCTTACTCACTGTCTTCATGTGGTTTTTCTCCTATAGAAATGACTACTGCCGGGTCTCAGGAGAGCACAGTTGTGCCGCAGCACCTTTTTCAGCTTGCGTCACTAGAACATCATAGTCTGGAACTGGTTTTCCATCTTGCGGTTCACCCATTTTATTTCCTCTGCCCTCTCTGGATTCTCAGCAAGGAGATTTTTTTTTTTCCTTTCTTAACTGCAGGGCTTAAGGGATCACAATATGCAGTTATTTGTGGCTTGGCTTTCTCTCTATATTTCTCTCATCTTACAATGCTGCTCTCCCACCAGTTCAAACTTCTAAGGTAGTTAGTTCTCTCAAGTTATGAAGCCAAGAAAAAAGAAAGAAAAAGATTTACTTTCTACTACTTTCTGTTCTCATTTAAGGCTATTGTAAGTGAAGCGCCATTGTTGTATCTGGCAGTTAAACAGATGCAACTATATGCTAATCACCTTTGTTATCCATAAGCACAAAAAAAATCAAAGATCATGGCCATTTCTGCCTATGTCCAGCTTATACATTAAGGCTGCCAAGGCACTAAGTTTTTGTCAGTGACATTTGTTCTGCTCACTGAAGTCAAGTTTATCTCATCTCTTGTGCTGGGACTGAATTTGGACTTTCGTCAACTGCATCATCTTTGTAGGATATTTCCCATCTAAGAAGGTAGTAAGGAGATAAATTTAAGCACTTAAGATTTTTAAAAATGTATTAATCTTTACATAACATTGCTATTACATATGGACCACATTTTTACATTTCAGTATATTCACAAGAGCTTATTTAAAGAAATTTCCCACCAACTACTAATGCAGAGGCAATCCCTATGTCAGGAAACTCCCCAGCTATACTGGTTTTAGTATAAATCTTGAATTCATAAATTACAACGGAATACATTCTATAAAGATAATGAAGATGACAGTGCAAGTTTCAAGCATGCCTGTTCCTTAATGAAGAGTTAATGTTAAAATGCAGTGATCACTCTTTACCAAAAAAACTAACTATAATGCTTCTGAAAAGTCAAGTTTTGACTTGCTAAAATTAAGAGATACCTAGCTTCACACAGCTCATGGAAATAATACTGTCTAGAACCAATACAGCTTCAGCTGTTTTGGCAGCATTTCAGTCTAATTAGAAATGCTCATGGAAGAACAGCATTAGGTGAGCACCAAGATCGTGGAAAGCAAATGCAAACACAAATTTCTGTAATACACAGACATCAAACAGTTTTCAATCTAATGATAAATAACTAATTGTGGAATTGCTTTTATATATCTTGAAAGCCTCAATATTGCCAACATACTACTGTAAACTACCAAGACTTCTAGTATCCTGATGTTATTTTATTTTCCTCAACTATTAATACAGTCGACTGTGCAAACACACCTACACTACTTTAGGGTGAAGTTTACGCTTAGTTTGTTGCTCTGTTTTAAATATTAAAAGCTGTGTATGTTATGGTGGATTATAATCTTTTTTTTAAGAAAGCAAATGGTCTCCACATTTATCTGAAGTGTGCAGTCCGCTTAGTCACACAATTAAGAATTTAAATTAAGGCCTTTAGAATGCCATTCTCAAAGTGGACTCTCGACTAGGCTTTATCCTTGGAAACACATGCACTCATGCAGTTCATTTACAGCAATAAACCCCTTTCAACCAGTTACATTTCTTCCTTGCCTTCAATGAGGGTTGGATCACATCCTTAAAGATAATCAATTACAGAAACTGGAGTCTATAATCTTGAATAATAATAAGAAGAAATAGTGCAACAAGGGTAGCACTACAGATCCAGCTGCTCGGCCAGTAAGAAAGACTCTGCTCCTTCACAAGGAGCAAAAACACATGCACATCTCCTTGATGAATTGTGGGACATTGTTGTCATTTCTTCCAGGAACAAAATGCAGAGGGCATAGTGACTGCTGTGCCACAAGTAAATACGAAAATAGTGATCATCTCATCACTAAAGCTTCTAATTTTTGGCTTGTAATGCTTGCATTCTTTAAAACGCTCTTTAAAACGCTTCATTCCATTTTCTCCCTGAGGTCTCAAATGATGCCTAGAAGAGGGTCGACAATTTTTTCAGTCTGAAGATTATTTCCTGAATTCAGATGAACCGTGAATTATAATAAATTTAAGAACAAAAGATAAGAACACAGCTACCAATTAGAAGGAAATATGCATAAAGGAACAGCGTTTTTCATATTACAATTTGTATTCCTTCTTTGTATATCAATTTGTCAAGGTCAGAGGAAGATATTCTCTCCTACAGGATACTAACATTTTCTAGAGACATACATACTAAACTGCATGTCATCTTTTCAAAAAGTTGTACTGGATGCACAAAAACTGTGAAGATGTTTCAGAATAAATTATTTCTGTAGTGGCACTGCTGTTTCTAAAACGCAGGACAAACCTGGCATTTTGTGTTACTGTGTTGATTTTCTCATACTTCGCAACACATGCTGCTGTTGGAACAGGAGAATAAAATACCTTTCCTTCCAGTACCCAAAATCTTTTATACCTCGGAAATGAACGTTTTCCACCCCACTCAACTTATTTGAGATTATTTTCCTAATACTTGAAGCGCTGGATGGCACAAAATTGGCATCCTACTTGGCCTTGCAGTCTAGCTAACCTGGTAATAGCTATAACCTATTCCCTAAACACCTAATTATCAGACAGCTTCTTCCTTGTGGAAGCCCGGACCTAAAAGTGTTCTTGGGAAAAGGGACACTGGACAGATCATCGCAAGAGGCCTGGAAGAATATAACTTCAGTGGGGAAATGACGACCCAGCTGCATAAGGAACGTTTGGTACATGGGTATGCAGGATGCGGTCTATCTCCATAAGGACCTCAGACCATGTGCTGGGAAGTAAGGGTAATACATGAAGAAAACAAAAGGAATGGGTCACAGATAGAACAGGATTCCTAAAGGCAGACCTGCTGTAAGATATTACTAATACTTACAGAATATGCCACTGTGGTGGATCTCTTTTAACTCTGTAATTGAGGAGGTATTAGATTATTTCTAATTTAAAATGCAAGTGAAGATTACAGCCATGAGATAGAAAAGTGAGTTATTGGAGTGTTCTGAAAGCCCAGGAGATTTCCTGAAGGAGTCTCTTTTCCAGGCTGTAGGGAGTCCTGCGCAAGTGTCTAGAAACTATGGTATTTAATTGTTTGGCCACTGCACAAACTTTGCCCAGGTGGCAAACGTATAATGTATTACCCATTAAGGCCAATGGAATGATGTTCATTAACAACCATGAGGTTCTAAGCCTCATCTTACCCTTAGAGCCCTAAGGCTCCAGCTAACAGCTTAGAGCTTAGGGCTTAGATTTCCATCTAGATCATTTCATTAACATAGGAATAACTTAAATCATCTGACCAGTCCCAGTGAAGTCCATGCAAGTAGTCACCTAGATGTTTGCTTGAACTGACTCACACAAGAACTTAAGACCGAAACTCTGAGCAACTTGAGTATTGAAATAAGACCTTTCCCTTAACTATGCTTTTTAACAGTTTTCAAAATACCACTACACGGCATCTTTTAAAGCTTTGTTGAATAAATTATGACAAAGTTTATTCTGAGCATTTTCTATTCATGCTACCTTTTTCACAGTACACTAGGCAAGTTTACTGACACTCCATTTGGTTAAAGCAAGGTGTTTACCTGTGCATTTTCTTCACAAATATTAAATTATACATTTCTCTAGATACCACTTATACCCCATGGCTGCACAGATCATGAACACAAATTCATGTTAAATATATTAACCTCCAGATGCATTGTCTCTTCTATCATAATAAACTAGTACCTGCATATATCCAGTGTACAATTTGTTAATGTCAGAAGCAGAAAAATTACATAGTACATTTTGCAGAGCGCTGTCAAAAAGATTTAGAAGAGTTCTTCACAAATACTAGATTAATATCACAAAAGTTTCAAAGCAGTGATTTTCTTATCAATATCCACTGTTGGGGAAAAAAGAGCTGCCACATTACAGTATATTATTTCAGCTGATATTACTTTTTATCTTCTTCACGTTTAGAATGCTTATATCACCTTTTAAAGATTAAATCATACAAACCATTTGAGTAAGTCAATACCAAGTCCCAGCAGCTTCAAGTTAGTAAGTGTACCATTATTCTCATTTTGATTAAATGGATTTATAGTTATGCACATAAATTGCTAAGCAGCAATTTGTTGTAAAATATGTTATAAAGTGACACTGTTTGTGAGAAACAAACTTTAGTTGCAGTAGAAGCAGAGTGCAGCAGCAGCAAAAAACAACAGAACCAGTTGTTACTTTCACAAAAAATCCCAACACAACTGTTCCTGATTAGGTAAAAGTTTTTATGATTATTTTCCTGGTAATTTTAAGAACTATAGTAAAAACTGTCTGTTAACAAAATATCAGTCCTGTCCAACTAACAGACCGCAGTAGAAATTAAAAAGCTTGCAAACATTGGCATATGAATGCACTAGTAGTCCTTTGAGCAGTGGAATTGACATATCCCATTTCTCCCAATTTGTGTTCCATTTTACTATACATTCCACTGCAGTCCTCCCTACCTTCCATAAGTAAATAACCAAGTATGTCTAATAAGACTGAGCTCTAATCACTCTTAAAGCCTGGTCCACCAGCAAACATACGATAAGTTGATGGCCCATGCAGATGAAGCATTTGCTCAGCCAGTTATGTTTCTGCAGTAACACTACCTAGGAACTGCATACTGTAACACATTAATGTAAGAGCAGCCATAATTACAATGGCCTGGTGTGGCTCACCACAAAAATTTCTGACCAAAAATGCTAACACAAAACATTTTTAAATATCCCAAAAATTATTTTTAAAACTGTACACCTTTTCTTACCTAGTTAAATATAGTTTGACGCTATTAATGGAAATACTTCCTTCTGATCTTCCTCCCATTCAAGAAGCGGCATTCACAAAGACCACTGTAAACTTTTTACTGTCAAGTTAATAGCTCTGCAAACTCTGATGACAAAAACTAGGATAGCCATGAATTTATGCTACAGGAAGTTTCTTGATTGCTGGAGCTGTTAACGAATTCGCATTCCAGTTATATTTTGACTCTGGCCTGTTCTCAAATACTCCAAAGAAAAACTCAGATGGATCTCTTTTACTTTGACTTTTCAAGGATTTTACATAAAATACACTTCATAAAGATGGAATATTTCCTCTGTTAAACTCAGAGCAAGGTCTACCACTGGCTTCACTGGAACAACACCAAACTGCATTCTTTAAAATCAGACTCCGTGTTTGCCAAAAAAAAAAAAAAATTATCTTGCTTGCCTAATTCATCATCAGTCCGAAATAATGACCTGACTTAAAATGATCCTGCTTGTCCAGAACTTATCCCAAAACAGCAGTAGTGGTATTATAAACCTCTGGGATTTCAGATCATTGACCCTTTGATTTCAGTAGGATTTTGCAACAGCAGACAACCTGGCCTGTGTGCTTTCTAATGCAAAACTGGAAACCTCTCATGCTTAGTTCAGGAAACAATATTGTATTATATTGGCCTTTGTAATCAACACACAGTATAAGTTTACTCTAGCAATACATGTTTGCAGAAACAGAACAAAGTTTACATATGTATTCAATCTTCCACTTGTTTAAGAAGTGGGCTGAACGATGAGGCCTTCCAACATGCAGTATTATAAACGTCACAGTAAGATATAGGAGTAACTCTGCTTGCTAGGAGAAAACCAGTACTTCTACGTAACTAGTTCTTTGTGGAAAAAATGGTAAAACCAGTTTTTACTCCCAGCAAAAGAGAGTATATAAATGCACCAATGGATCGTATTTTAATAAAAAATTTTGAATATTTTTCTATGCTTATCGCTATGGACAACTAATATTAGTACATTAATTTTAGGGCACTCATAGCCCTAACTAGCACGCTAAAAGCAGAGAAGTCGCATTTCCTTCTCAAAATGAATACAGCCTAATATTAAACATGACAGAAGCAGCAAGTTTTCACAAAATTGAGAGAAATGAAGATGAGAGAAACAACAGTAAGTACACCCTACTGTGCAATACAATATCAGCAGGTTAAAAACCTGCAAGATTGGTGATTCCAAGTTAATTTCTTCTTATGCTTTAACCAGAAGTCTGTTATTCCCAACTGCTGTTCAAACCAGTTACCCTCATCGGTTGGTTCAAGTGGGACTTCACAACATTGTAAAAATTTTAAAGGCTTATATTCCTCTTGCCTGGGTAGAAGCACAGCTACTGAAATCATTAAGATTAAATTCATGTAAAATTTGGTAGATATGAAAGGAGATTAACTCTATTTCTTTAGACTTTGACCATCTACACTCTCCAGATCTCAATTTGCTTTCAGTATGGAAAACCACCATCTGATTCAGATAAAGAGAATATCTGTGAGGCCTCCTACACATTTTAATGTAGGTGGATGCTGGAGCTATGTGGTTGTATGTACTCATGAGCTTTATACCTCATTATTGGTCTTTTAATCTTTTTATTAATTTAATTAAGCAACTTCATCTCATATTTTTGGCCTGTGTTCAAAATTCTTATACTTCCTTCAATTAAATGTACAGGAAACCAGACCTACTTACATAGCTAAACTGTACACTGGGTTTGACCCACTTAAATGGCATCAGCTCACTGGTTTTCCTTGTTTCAGTACAGCTAGAACCAAACAGGAATGACACTGGCAAGATAAAACCTAACTACAGAATCCAAACAGATACTCATTATGTATGTATTTAAATATGAGTGATGCCTACTTAAGGAATGAGCTGAGAAGTTAAATTCCTCTATAGGCTTGTTGTTATTTGCCAAGCAGAAGAAAATCACTGTAGAGTTCAGGAAGAGCTAGTGGATATATCAGAAGCCTATCAACATTCTGGGAGAAAGACCATTTGCATAAAGCATGTGACAGCAAGCTCCGGTCATTATTCTCCCATTCAGTTTAAGTCAGTTTTACAGAAGCATATATTACTACTGAATATTCAGCTTATACCAGCAATATGTCCAGCTTACATCTCAGGAACAAAGAGGAAATACAAACCTGGCAGCAATGTAAGTTAAAATAAGATGACCCATGGGGAAAAAATTGGACTACCATCCCCTATGCCACTCTGTAAAACTACTATACCCCAGCCTTCTTGAAGGGCTTAGTGTCTTAAATATGCACATCAATGGTGTTCAGCTGCCCCCATTCATGCCCTTCTGCACTCACCACTGGTGCCACTTCTACTTGTACAAGATTGTATCATCATCGCCGCAGTACTTCAGAAATTGCCCTTTCTGGTTCTTCACAACCTGAACAGCATCCACAAGGGCTGCTTCTCCCAGTTTGGCAAGTCCATCTTCACGTATGTTCTCTACCCTATTTCCACATTGTCCCCAGTTATGACTGTAGCTATTAGTTCATAATCTGAATTATCTGCCACCTGGATTTGTTGGTCGCCATCTCATGACCAGTACTCTAGCATCATAACAGATGTCAGCACAGATATCAATGAGCAGATTGGGATTTTTTTTCCCTAAGGAAGGATTAATCCTCCTGATGGAGAAGATACTTTTTTTTCTGAACTGTTGTCTCATCCTCAGCCCCAGACCTTGTCATTCCACTTTCTGAACAGATGGTCCCATTTGTATAAGAGAGAAATTCTGCCTCACATTTCCAAATTAGTCTTACAAATATGGACGTCTGGCTTAATGAGAATAAAACAAAAGAAAATGCATCCACTTAGACTGATGACACATGAACATAATAGTGCAATGGAAAAGGAATAGGCTCAAGACTTGAACTGATGTTGTGTGAGCTGTAGTCATCAAAAACCTAAGAAAGTATGGGCATTTCAATTTGACACCATCATGGAACATTTCATGGTAAAAAGCATGGAGCTGAAACAGTAATTGCTCAAACATACAATTTTTTGAATGGATATTTCTTATCTTTCAGTACTTTTGTAATGAGATGGATTTTGTATTTGAGTTTGCTCCTGTACCATACAGCTGAACTTTATAGCACCCTCATCTTAAGCATTTGCAGTAAGATCTGTCTTGGAATATGTTGGTTAAAAAATACTAACAGCTGAATGGATTTTGCCCAAACAGAATTAAATAGCTATTACACATGACAGCATAAACCCTCTTCCACATATCCACAGGATTTGAAAAGATGATCTTTCCCAGGAGAGGCAGAGAAACAGAGAATAATAAAGGTTGGAAAGCACACACTGAGCCAGGGATTAAAAGCAAGTTTACCAGAGAGGTACAAAAAAGTGTGTTTATACAAACAAAGCAGTGCCATGTAAAAAGAAATTAAATACCTCTGCATGAGCTAACTCCAGTACTGGAAGCAGTGTACTGCACTAGCATGGTGCTCTTCAAGGCAATGTTTTAATTCATACCAAGCTGGTAATCATGGGCATTGCTTTGCTAATGAGATCCTAGCTAATGTCCTTAGATATATTTTAAAGTACCTTTGCCCAGCACTGTCTTGCGCCATAATTACAAAGGGTTCTTAGTACACAGGGGTGAGTTTTGAGATGACAGTCAGACAAGGCTAGTTTCTGAAAGCTAGTTGTAGGAAAGGAAAAAAGATGGAGACCAGCAGATTCCGTAAGTCAGTCATCTCCAGAAAAGTAAGTGTTGAATACCTTGGGTCATGTCTTCAGCAACTGTAAGCTGGCATGGAGCCACTGAAATCTCAGAGCTATGCAAAATGCTAGTGGTTGGGACATGGTCACAAAATTAAATCCAGTGCTGAGCAGTTACTTCTGAATGTGTTTACTCGTGCATTATGCACTGAACCCTCCTTTCTTAATTATAGTAATCACCTGTGTACCTGCCAAGCTGTGTTGTATAAGTATGTTCTTTAGGCATTAATGTCCCCTTTCAGAAAATGTTGTCCTAAGGGTGAGAAATAAATATAGACAGCCAAAATTCACAGATGTTCAGACTGGTGAAAAGTGGGAGAATTTATCTTTGAAAGGGCATCTATGCATATTTAGTAGGAGCTGATAGGTGATAAAAATCAATTCTACAGTTAACAAGACTGGCAGGATGTGTTTAGAAAAGGGAGTGGAGACTTATGCACTGAAAACCAAGGACGGTGAAGCTGCCAGGTAAAATAATTCACTGATTCTCAGCCAGCCACATCACCTGACTAGGCAAGAAACAAAGCAGATGGTAAATGTTAATTCAAATGGGCTTATAAACAGCACATCATAATGAACAAATATGTACCGTGTAGCATGTGCAAAGGACATCTAACCTATCTTATCCAGGCTATAATAGGAATACTTCGGGTGTAATACAGTTTGTAGACTTTTCATATTCAAGTGGTGTGAGCAGAGATATGTGCATGTCAGTCACAGCTGGAATGCAGCAAATCAGTAGCTATTTAGCCAAGTTTATGCATGGTCCACAAGCCCATGGAACAGGTGGCAGAACCACAGTACAGACTTCCCAAAAATAACTACATAGCTAAAAAAAAAATTATCATATTGTCCTAATGGAAATCCTCTGATGGTGCTATCGAAACACTTCATGGTATTTAGACTGCATTTAAAAGACTGATTATAGCTTATGTACAGAAACTAGCTGGCTTGGAAATAACACTAACTGGGCTAGGGAACTGAATTGTCCTGGCTGGTCATTTGAGGTTTATACAGTTTTCCAGACATACATTGCATTGCATGCTCAGCTCCACACTACCACAGTTATGTGGTTATCACCATCAGAACTACTTAATTCAGGTTGGGCATGTTGGTGTGAATTGCTGTCATACCTAAGACTTCAACACAGATACTTCCTCCTCCCCCTCCCCACAAGAAAGCCTGAAAAACTATTGGTGATACTTTAGAGCCCAGGCTAATTAACCTCAGGCAATCCTAAAATCCTTGTCAAGATGTGAATGGCAGCAAAATACTAATTCTGTAAGTAAACATTTAAGGAAAACTTTATACAAGTTATCAGAAGAAGCTTTCATGAAGGCTGAGCAGCTGATAAAACGATGGCATGGTACAGGCAGAATCTGAAAGAAAAGCACATAGGAAAAAACAATACATTAGTAAGTTGAAGGTGGGACATCCAATCTTCCATACCAAAATAAGTCATTCGAGAATAGTAACGAGGAATGCAATAGCAAAATCTGCAGATGACAAAACAGTGTTGCAGATAATCAAGATTAAATGCTGTGAGAAGTACGAGAGGATCTTTACAAAGCTAGAGAAATGGGGAGCAACAAATAAAATTCAGGACTGGGTCGTTCAAAACAAAGATGGCCTGATGGATCTGAACATTTCTTGGTCCTCAGTTAACTGTCATTCACCGATGATCATTTAGTTAAGAATGCTGGTCAGTGTGTAATAATGTCCCAAAAGGCAAATAAAAAGCAAGGATGTTCGAAGAAATATTAAAAAATCCTTGCAGAAAGCAGCACTGCACTCACCTGCAAGACACTGTTCAGTTCTATTTACCTCATTTCACAAATTAAAAAAATGAAGAGCTGTAAAAGAAACAGAGAAAGTTCTACAAAGCCTCATTCTTTTAGTTTCATCCTTACTGTGTGGGCCAGCTGACAGCTTTGGCTGGGCAAGGGCTAGTACTCATCTGAAGAACACCCTTGGACAGCTCAATAATGCACACAGTGGCTCATCATTCAGGATCTCAGTAGCTTGCTTTCTTTGCTTCATTCATTTAAGTTTTTCCCATGGGCGCTGCTCCTCTGACACCACTCTATAAACTCTGCCTCTTTGCTGCGCCATTCCTCCTTTGTCAATATGCTCCAGCACAGCATGTTGTATGAATACAACACAGTATTCATAGTTGCAGGCCGCCCACTTGAATTATAGGACTGCTTTAGCTTAACAAGCTTAATAAGCTTTTGCTTAATTCAAATACAGTGAATTTCCAAGGGTTCTGCAAATTCTGACATTTATTTAAAATTACAAAGCCAAAAATACATCACAATCTAATCCCCTTCCTTCTGATCTGTACCACATGAAAACAGCCTTCTGTACCACAATTTGCCCACTTCTCTTCAAAGGCAAACTTAATTGTGTGGGATCTGTAATGTAATTGCTATATTTTTCATATATTTCCTGCATTTCTATAAAAAAATATAGCAGGTGTGTCAATAACTGTAGTCTAGTTATTTATGAAAAAGCTGAAAAAAGTTTAGGCAGATAATTTACAGAAGTGGAAGTATGGGTGCAAGATTTTTCTTCTCTACCCTCCTCGCCTCCCAGACAAAGAAGACAAAGAATCTTCCCACTGAGAAAATAAAAAGAGACTCTTACTCTTTCATAATCTCATATTTGGAAGCTGTTAAAAAGCCAACACAGTTAGCAAAGGCTTCTCACAAACCCTTTAACACTGCGTAGAATGATACTGCACTAATACTTTCTACAATGAAAACAGCAGCTGGGATTTTTAACAAAATCATAATACAGAATGCCAAACAAAACTAAACAAAGCCAAACTTGCTGAGGCTATTCATGCCACCTCTACCCAGCAAGCACACTTTTCATTCCTGATCTGCAAAGTCCCAGGAGACAAACCGCATTTCAAAGATACCAGCTGATTACAGGTATCTGGGAACACCAATACTGGAAGCCTCGGTGGAATAAACAGCAAATTTGGGGCTTTCCTGCTCTTTGACACTCACAATGGTTTTGCTTTCTGATGCTTGAAACTGCCTTCCTGAGATAAGCTTTATGTGACTACCTCTTTTGGCTCTGCTCAGCATTGGAAAACCGTCAGCTGTGCCCAGTCTGTAGGACTGCATTTTACAGAAGTTTTGCACGCCCTGGAAATGGTACAGCATGGAACAATACTAATTAGAAACCTAGACAGAATGATCTGTGAAAAAAGATTGAGAATGTTTACACTAAGGAAGAAAAGAGTGAAGGTAAAATCTAGAAACTAACTACAGATACTCTGGTAATGCAAAAAAGAGGGAATAATCTGTCCTCCATGTCTCTGATGGACAGGCAAGGGAGTAGTTTTTTTAAGTTTCTGGAGCAGTGATTAGGTTTAAGTAACAGGAAAGCCTTCAAATATTCAGGTAAACTTTGTAACAGTAAGGACAGGTTAAGGTCTGACATAAATGGCTTGAGAGGCATCATCAGAGGTCTTTAAAAATAGGTTAAACAATGTGAATGACACGTCGTTAACCATGCTTTGCCCTGTCTCCTATGACTGTTGCTCTGCTACAAATCTGCAAGAACTCAAGACCTCTTTTCACTATTGAAAAATATGAGAAAGGGGTGATAATTAGAGAAGTAGATTTATTCAGCAACAGTCTGAGAAGCCAGGAGTTCATGTGACACAAAGCACAAAATGCATGAACTGGATGGCACCTTAAAAAAAAAAAATTTTTAAAAAATCAGAATTCAACAAAGTCCCTTCCAAAATTTCAGCAGAGAAACAGTACACTAAATATGTGAGCTGTGAAGTATTGTCAAAAATCAAAATTGGCTAAAACACAGAAATAAAGGAGCAGTAATACGTGGTCAATTTTCTTTACTGAAAAAGTAAGTTGATCATTTAAGATCAAGCTGTTTGTTTCTTTTTAAGCTTAACTGAAAAAAAAACTGGAACAAAGGCTGAGTAGTAAGCAAGAAAAAACTGCAGGTGCTTCAAAGTTATTTAGGGTGGTCAAGTCCAGACAGGACTGTGAGAAGTTTACAAGAGAAACCAAAGTAATCACCAAAATGGTAAATGAAACTCGATGTTAGTACATACAAAATAACCCACATTGGACAGAAGAAAAAAGGAAGAGCATACTTTCATCATCCTAAATTAAGTGTGTGAACTTGGGAAAATAGTCTGGTATCACTGTAGAAAACTCATTAAAGACCTCAGCTCAATGCTGAGCTGTGGTAAAAAAGCAGACATGATGTTTTGAAGGATAAGAAATAGGATGGTGAATAATACAGAAAGTATTGTAATGCCATGATATAAATCAGTGGTGGAGTCTCATCTGGAATGCTGTATGTGCTTCTGATTATCCAGTCTCAAAAAGGATACTGCAGAACTAGGCAAGACTCAGAGAAAAGCAATGCAAATGATCAAAGGGCTGTAAACCTCACATACAATAATCACAAAGAATGAAAAATATTACTTAGCTTCTGAAAGGAAGAGACTGCTAATGACAAATGTGCACTATGATGAAGTATGGAGAAAGCAAATAAAGGTTTTCCTTCTCCCTGCCTCATGACACAAGAACAAGGTCATTAACTGACAAGAAAACAGTACAAATTTAAAACAAGAAAGGAGATACTTCACATTTAACACATAGTTAATCTGTATAAAGCATAAATGTGATTAAAGCCAAGTACTTATACCCAGTCATTTTATTTCTATATGATATTAAGCAATTAAAAAAAAATTAAAGATCTACAGAGTGCTAACAAAATTTGGATGGAACAGTAAACCAATTAGGGATAAGGAGTAAGCCAAATCTAGCAGGCAGATTACCCTGTGTTTTACAAGCAATTTCTTGAACTTCCTCATCTATCTGGCAATGGCGAGAGTTGACTGCAGCTTGCTGAACCAAACCAACCACAAAACCGATCTTGCTCCGGCCTCTTCCCTGCGTCTGAGAGACAAAGGAGTGAAGTGCATTGTCCATCAGCCATGGAGACAGCTAAGATAGAAGCCGTTAGGAAATGTCACACCACCACTGCAAAGAAACAGTGAAAAGCAGTTTATAAGAGGTTATCAAAGTTGAATTTATAAAAGGTTATAAAAGTTGAATTTAAGAATTACAGGAATGCTAAACTAAGGTTGATGACCATGGAAGGAAGAAGGATGCACTGAACACAACTATATCATCTAGATACACAGGGGAAAAAAGTAGTTTTACTAAGGCAGAGATGTGATTACGCAACTGGCAGCAGTGAAGCTTAGGTAAGGAAGCTCATTCTAGGCCTGTCATAGCACTAACTAAACTATTTAAAGGTGAAAATGTAATAAATTATGCTTTGTTTAAAATGGAGTTTATCTGCATGACAGCAAAGGTGTGCTGGCACAGTCCTCAGAAAAGACACACTTACAAGGTTTAAAACTGAGCTAGCATGTTATAAACAGGTGGAAAAACAAGAACTCGGTCCAGAAAGTGACTCTAAGAGTGACTGTAGTTTGGCACTCCACAAAGGCACTCAGAAAACTAACTTTGGTTTCAAAGTGTGCATCGAGGGACTAAAAGAGTTTCAGGGACGCTAACAGGAGTTTTTTAGGCCCTACTTTTAGGTCCCACTGATACCCAAAATAAATTGCTAATTGCGTATGCAGCTTTGCAAATCCCCTCTTGATAGAACTAAGATTCCTTCGCTATATATATTTCTCTGTGTGTTTGTTTATGTATGTATATATAGGCAAGTAAATGCGGCCAGGACCATTTTCTGGACCATTTTCTGACACTGAGGCCAACCGGCAACGAACCGATTTGGTCTTTACTACTAAAGTGCCTTAAATTGCACAACAGAGAAGGCACAACCTAGGAACGGATGTTGGGCAGTGACGGCTCCCAAATCCTGCCCAGGAACTGCCTGGGAGAGGGGCAGCTGGCCTGGCCCAGGGCACAGCGCCAGCTGTTCTGGCGATGCAGCAGCAGGGAAGACCCAATTCTAGTGCCGGGCAGATGCCCTAGTACTGCTTGCTAGCACAAAGCAGCTCCTGGACCCCTGCCCCTGCCTACCAGCATCTGAGCTGGGGCTTTTTTTAAAGTTTTGGTGGTATTTTTTCTGTACAACAGGAGGAACACCAAATAAAATACAATTCATTATTACTATTTTTCATTAGTGTCATTACAGAAGTCCCAAGTGGATAGGTATCTTTCTCTCTTGCGGAAAACCTTTTTATTCCCCTCTAATGCGCTTAGTTCACACAAAATGAAACGCATGTGATATTCAGGTGACATCAGAGCCAGTACATGGCAACAACATAAAAGCCATATATGGACAAGGAGGCAGACTGCTGCCTTCTACTGCGCAAGGACTTATGACAACATCATACTGCGGGATTTGCATGACTAAAATTAGGCAAAAAATATTTTCCATGAAAGAAAGGCACGGCAGTCTATAAGCAGTAGCCAGAGGCAGCTTCAGACGTGTCAATTCAGCTGTGTAAAGAATGTGCCAGTCTCACTGTTGGAATAGTTTCCACACTTAATATACAGAACGAGTCATTAAAAATGAGGGGGAGTAACATGAAAGGGTGAGGCATATGGCACACAGTGTGCTACCACAGCATACCATATATTCCAGATAATAGTGTGCATTAGAAAACGCATTTACACTTTCACTGCTGACAAGCGCAGCTACTGCCAATTAACCTCTCTCTCCACCTCAACCTCAACTTCTGTTTCAAGGCAAATTCCTAGCCCTAATGAATCAATAGAAAAATTGCCATAAAAGTTAGTAGGAATGATATTTACTTGTTCAGGATTCTGCAAGTGTTTATATTCCCCTAATTCTGATATGCATATTTGTTACTTATTTTAATACATACCCCTTGTTTCACCTCTCCATGTTACTGTCCTCAATTTTTTTATTATTTTGGAATAGCAAAGCCTGGAAAATATTCATCCACCCAGATTACTATCAGATTCAAAAAAGCTGGGTAGGTGTTTAAGAGGCAGAGTTCCTGTTTAGGAGAACATGTCATTTCTAGTTCCAGTCCTCCTTCGAGCTTGTATGAGTGGGTCCCCGGTACAGTGAACAAGGTGAGGCATAAGCAACATCAGCCAATTCAGTCACCGGAGGTCTGTGCGGCACAAGTTCAAAGTTGACACCACAGGCGAAAGATTTACTCAGTGTGCAACGACACCTACATTCTGATGGTTCAGGGCCTAATCCTGCTCCATGAACATCAATGCAAACCTTACTATCAACTTCTGTTCTAACAATACTTGACCCCAGATTACAAGTGACCTCCCAGTTTTCTTGAAAATAAAATAGCAAGTATTGTTAATTCATATGTCACAACATTGGTAACTTAATGGATTTGAACAGAGCAGTTCTAAAACTATATGAGAATGATAATATTCCATTCCAGAGGGACTACACAGTTTGCTCTTCCATACACAGATTGTATGGATTCATGCTGGTGACTGATTAATATTGATATTCAGGAGCTACGTGCACCATTTAAAGTATTCCAATGCAACAACAGATCACTTTGATCCGTTACACAAGAAAGTATGTCTGAGCTTACCCAGGAAAAAGGGAGAAAGATCTTGCAGAAACTTGTTTCAGTTTTGAGGCTGTTTGAATGAATATTGTGTTATGCACGTAAAGGCTCTGGGTGAACATACAGCTATCAAATGAACTCTGATGTAATTGCCGATTTGGACATGCAGAGCTCCTGACATAAACAGGTGAGCACACCACCAAGCTGCACAGAAGAAATTTTAACTCACATAATATACCCGTCAGTGTGGGACAGTTTAATCTTGCCCGAAATCAATGTTAAAATACTCCCTTTGAACAAATTCCAATGAATCTGACTATTGCAAAGCCCCTCTGTACAACAAACCGAGACTGAATAGTCCCATTGATGACAGTGGTACTATCCACACATTATGTACTGCTCACTATAGGGAATGCTATGACTCAGTTTGGTCTGCACTTTTTATTACATTTAACCATAAATCTTACTCATAGAAACACAATTGCATGAGCTTTAATTTCATAAACAGAAAATAAAAGTGCTTATTTTATTGCAGTTATTATGTAAAAGGCCACAGGAAATCTACCCACTCCAGGATGACTCTACACATCTTTATATTGTAAGTGATATTTTTAATTAATTTCCTGTGTGAGATTCTGCTGTTTTGGGAACATTAAATTAAGTGCCAATATTCAAAACCAATCTTTCTTTAACAATCCATATCTCCTATGTACATTCTCTAAGCAGAAGGGAATTTTCTTCTTACATCATAATATAGATTTGTACAGACACAAAAATTTATTAGTCCACCTTTCTGCCAGTCACTAATTAAAAAAAAATAAAAATCTGATGGTTTTTTTTTCCCCAGTTTCTAAGGATGAGAAAAATCTTAGGCTACAAATTAAGTAGTCTGGTGCCTCTACACATTGTTTTCCATTTCCATGATCACATTTCCCTCAGTGCATGAATAAAGTCAACTACATTTCCAGGAAGACTGATGCAAAGACTTCTTGCTGAGGGTGAGGGGACCAGAAGGAAGATCCAAGGCTACAGTGCACTTTCTGAAATGTAGCATTATAGAAACTGTGTAATCTAATGTTCCAGTGTATAAATGAAGGTGGGGAAGGGATGAAGGGAAATTCAGATATATTTCTAGGGCTTCAACCTAGCAGAGCCCATACATGCTTACTTCAAGATAATAAGCAACTCAAGTGAGTTCAAGGATGCAAACACCAGCTGTATTTGTTGAATCAAAGCCTACAAATGCACTTGTTTTGTTCACAAGGAATATTTGCTATAACAGAAAAATGGAACAAACAGCAAACTTGTCTAAGATAAGTGTAAAGTTCGTATACCTGATGCTTGTACAGGTTTTATTCAGCAATCTTCTTTCCATAGTAGTTCTCCAAAACGAAACAATGCTAATAAAAAGTAGTTGTCCAAATAAGTGGGACCATCAAAATACATTCATATTACTTAAGTTAAACTAAATCCTTCTTTATTGCATTCATCTGACTCTGTTAGTATGGGGACACGCATCCTCAGTCCAAGCCATTAAAAGAGAAAAAAGTAAAGCAACACAGCTGTCAAGTGAAACAATAATCTAGCAATACCACTTTGACCCAAAATAGCACATTAAAAAAAACTAAATAGCCTTCCTAAATATAAACATGTTCAATGATTTGTACACTTTTATACCACAAATGTCATTTACCCAGTATAGAAGATCGATGACCAACACCCTAATCATAACTGAGCCCATCAAACGCAATCATGGAAATAAATCATATAATTTAAGATAGAGGTGAATGTCAACAGTTTATTTCTAAAACAACAATAAAAATAGTTTCTTCTATGCAGCATTTTCCATATTTATCATGTCCTAGAATGGTTTATAAACAACAGAAGTACGTATCAAGAATGTTGCCATACAGCTTAAAGAGGACGAAACATATCTCTGGAATGCTCAGGTCCAGAGCCAGACTAAACTGTTATCTTTATGTTCCACTTAAGCCTTTGTGCTGATCCCCAATAAAATTCATTCTGAAGATGAATTTTAAGATGGTTTTGTTCTAAGTGGGAATCCTCTTCTAAGAGGATGCTGATGTTGAAATCTTGGTCCCACTGCAGTTAGCTGTAGCTGCTGTTGACTTCAGTAAAACCAAGCTTTCAAACAATTTTTTATAAAGGTATTTCTACCTGTCATCAGAAACAGAAAGATAGTACAGACAATGGCTGCTAACACATTACAGATAAACAAGAAGATAAAAGTTTCAAAAACTAAAACTTTGAAAATGTAGTTGTAGCTTCATAGATGTAATGCAGCCAGAAAACATCCCCTTAACTATAAACGTTTTTGTATCTTGAGATGAAAAGTGTCAGTTGCTGGAACAACTATCTTACAATGACCACACATACAGATGTCATAAGGCACAAAACAGTAATACAGTCTGGGATTTAATTACCTTACCTTCTTTAAAGGCATAGAATAAAACAGACAGATCTTCTGCTACCAATGAAACAGCTAAGAAAATTCCTTCCTTCTTCCACAGAACAGTCACACAAATTTTAGTCCATTTGAATCAATGCCACTTCATGCGCATGAAGCAATTCAGCCTAAATGGCAATGGTAAATTGGCCCAAAGAATTTACACCAGCTGATATTAAAGATGATGAACAAGAATTCAGCTCTTGCAGATAAGTTGCTGAAAATGTGATTTTTTCAAGGCCAGTGTAAGTTTGTGAAGATTTTGGACAAGAAAGGTTTGAATCAGCATTGCCACATGTAGGACAGGCATTAAGAATACTATTTTGTGGTACTGAGATAACGTTTTGGTGAGATGTGTTTAATAACAGAGGACACTGGAAACAAAAACAAAGAACAAATCATGCCTTTGTGCCTTGGCATAGTCCTCACAGTATCATATCACTACAATTATTTTAACTTCACAGACCCATTTTCCATTATTTCATTTTATTACCCAGTGCTTCAATGAAGTCTCTTTGCTCTTTAGTACCGTGAAAATTGGAAGCTCTATAGTAGCTGTCTTCAGATCAAAAGCATGCTTCTTTAAGCCTCTTTTTTTCCTTTATTTTGTTTCTCCAGAATGAGCAGTTGAAAACAAAAGCCAAAACACACACAGAGAGTTTACCTCCATGATAAAAACACATCCGGCCAGAACACATCTCCACATGAAAAGTTCCTCACTCTATTCCCTTTCTGTTCCTTGGAATAGGCTTGAAAGCTAAAGCCAAAATTCAACCCCAGCCACTGATTAATGAGTAATATATTTATAGTGCTCACAGTATACAAAAAGCCAGTTTTTCTCATAAAAGAACACTGTGTAATGCTGTTTTATTCACAGTGACTGAGGCACTGTCACTTTTCTACAATGATCAAGAAAGTATTTTTTCCATTGAAAAAGAGATTAATGTTTGCAAACTCTTCTTGGAAAAACACATTGCAGAAAACAAACCCACAACTTTTCCTTCTATTTTCTTCACATATCTTGCAGACTCCTGAAAGCTGCTAGTGAAAAGTTAAAAGAAAAAATACCCAGCTGGGAAATAAAACCAAATTCAGCAGGGAAACAACAATAAGAAACTCAAAGAGACTAAAGGAAAAAAAACCCAGGAGCTACAGATACCTGAACTAAGTTAGTGTAGTGTTTTCCCAATTAAAGCTAAAGACAGTAATACTGAAGGCACTGGATTCAACATTAATACTTTGAAAACACAGACTATGGGCTCATTATGAAGTTTGATACAAATTTTCTAACTGTTCATTTCACGGTGTTATTCACATGGGTAGCAGTTTGCAGAATCAAACCCATTCTCAGTTTCACTGGAAGGAAACTTAACTTACAATAAAATCATAATTTTGTTTGTGCAACATGATTTTTTAAAAGATAAATCAAATTGCATAAGATAAACAATGACATTAATTAAACAGTTTTCCATAAATACAGTGCTTTCTGTTGATTTCAATTGAGTTTATTGTTGCCACTAAGCGAAATAGTAGGGTTAGTTTATAGAAGTGATATTCATCAGATGGGACAGTAAAAGCAGATTCTTATTGCGCTCAAGTCCAACTATATTCCTCATGACTGCTTTATATTGTAAATAGTATTTTTCAGCTAAGAGAGATGGGCAGAATTACTGCAGAATTAAAAAAACAGAAACATTGCAACTGACCCTTTACAAAGAACTCTAGACATAAAAAAAGAACACACCCCCAAAGCTAAAACGGGAATAAAAACATTTTTTCTACACTTTTTTTTAACATCTTGTGCTTCATATAACAACAGCAAATTTTGAAAGTGTCATGGAAATTGATCTTTAAATTAATGCTGTTTTCTTCCAGGTATCTGCCCATTACCCTACCACAAGTCCTCTCTTACATAATACCATGCATTAAAACACAGAATTTGGGAGCAGGATTGATCACACTTGATTTTTACCATTTAAGAATAAAGCATACTGTTTCAGTAAGTTATCAAGATTCCCACTCTGGTCAGAGGAGACAGACAAGGACTCTGAGGGGACAGTTCTGCATGCTCTCAGGTGAGGTCTCCATGGCACCTGAAATACTCTTAAACTCATGTTGCTGCTGAAAAGAACAAACCCGTCCTCCCTCAGCTACAGGCCTTTGTATGTTCACATTCAACGAGATCAGGAAACAGATTAGGGTGAAAATTAACCTCCAAATTCAGGTGAAAGCACTCCAGGCAACAATCTTTCAGAAACATAAAACCCAATGTGAGTCAACAAACACCTACAGAAAAACACTGTATGTGGAGAAAAGCAGCCTTCACCCAGTTTAATTTAAAATGGTGATAAAACTGTTGCTTAAAATAGGAGTCTAAGACTAGCAAAGTTATATGAAACCTACTTTAATGTCTCTAATTTCCCTATAGTCTATCGACCATTGTTATGAGATTTTTTCCCACACTGCTTGTGGAGTGAGATTTTTTTATTGCATACCATTCAATCATTTCTGCAAAACTTCTTTCCAGTGAAGATGCAAACAAGAAAGTGAGCCTCCAAATGTAAGATGCTTCTGTTCTTGCCTTTATCGCATTAGTGCAGCCAGCTAGGCCCATCTTTAAAATTTCAGAAACTAAAATGATAAACATCATGTGCAACTGAGTTCCACCTTAGAAAGTTTCTGGGTAATAATTTAAGATGACTTTAGATAGCTTCTACAGAATTGATAGTTATGGAATCTGAAAGCTGCAGAAAAAAAGCACTTAATGACTACAGTATAGAATTTCTAAATCCTTGCTGAGTTGTTCCATGATTTTATTTTGTTAGAACTTTAATAATTTGTAGTACTATTAGTTCCTAAATTTGAAACCCTGAAAGCTGATCCTGCAGGATTTCTAAGCACAAGACAATTCTATGGATTATTTTTAGCAAATAACTCCATACCTTTGGAACAAACAAAAATATTATAAATCAGAAAGTACTGAAAATAATCTGGTACATAAATTTTTTCAATTCCTATGCTACATCTTTTGACATTTGATATTCCAGGTCATGTAAGATTTCTTAAAAATTAAACTCCTGCCTTTAAAAAAAAAATTGAAGCATGGCTTCTTCTTCTACTTAATACTACCTAGTAACACACTTTCCCCATGAAAAAAATCTCTGTAAACAGATTAAATTTGTCATATTTCAGGTGAAAGAGTAGACTTTGCTTTTTTAAGACTGAGAATACATAAATATACATAGAATAAAACTTTATTTTAGAATTTTCAATTTCCGTAATTTCTGTATCACTTACGATTTTTGTAAGACTTCCCCAGCTGTTTATAAAGCCGGAGAAGACACCATCAGATCTTCCAGATTTCCTATAAATGGTTAGTGTGCCTTGATGCAAACCAAATTATACACAGGACATGCATGGCTCCTTACATGAATGTATCCAATAAACTGGTATGTTGCTCACTGGTGCAAGATCCATTGTTCACATGGTTATAGCTGCATTCTGACCTATTTGCATGCCTCTCCATCACATTTCTCACATTGTGAAACCTATTCCCACCAGCTACTCTAGCAACACAAAAACGAAATTAATTCTGTGTCCTAGAGCTTACAGAGTGTATCCTCCTGGGCTTGTGCTGTCCTAACTCCTGGTGCTACCAGACAGACTCACAATATGCTCCCTGGTCTCCTTGCTCTTTGAAGAGAGGCAAAGATCAAGAAATTCCCAAGAACCTTAAAACCACAATCTGTCCGAGTAAATCAGTATGGTGGTGGCTGAGAACATACAGAAGACATGCTATATAAGGCCTTGGTAATGTCAAGGACATACAGGTAGCTTTGCCAGAGGAAAAATTACAAAATTTAGGACTTCAAGCATACTAGATGACCGTGAGACCACAGTGCATTGAGTCTGATGCTGGCACGAGATTCTTGAAAGTCTTTAGAGGCAGACTTCAGACCCTGCCCTCTACCCTCACTGTCCATTCTCAATATCAAGAGTCTCTAGCTGCCAGCAAACATATAAGGTATTCGTATTATCTCTTAAAACATATATCTGAAACCTGTTTTTATTCCTGGGTTTCAGTATTGCTGTTTTAGACAGCTGCACTCTTTCACAGTTGAATTAGTCCCCATTCACACGCTTAAAAAAATGTAGCCCCTGAAACAGCCCGCACGCTTACATGGTAACAACCATCTGTGAGCCTCTGATATCCCTCCTTTTTGTCTCTCCTGCTGACATACGTTCAATATTACACAATTAAAATGACAATCCCACCTCAGTCAATTTGGTTGCTTTTACTTCTGTTCGAGGATGTTGTCCATACTTAACCTGCCAACTGTAGCGGATTTTAAAAGAAATACTTTATCCAAGAAATATGATTACTGACTGTTTAGAACTGTATGTTCTCCAGCTCTGTCGGGAGTACCTGTCTCACGATTTTAATGCCAGAAACTAACTCATGGCACAAAAACAATCTCAGCAATTCATCTTTTTCATCTGTTCCAAGTCTCATTCAGGAAAGTTTAACTTTGTAAAAAAACCACAGCAGTACTATTTTTCAAACAAAAGCTACTATAAGCAATGTATAGATAGAAAATATTTATATTACCAAGTAGTGTGGCAATAGAAGCAGTTCTGTATTTGCAAACCTGGAAATGGAAAAACAAACAAAAAGCACTAGGTAGTTTTCCTGGTTTACAGTGTCCAGGAGAATGGAGAGCCAGGTATCAGACATACCAGGGGATATCAGAGACACGAGGCAAACCCAGGAGGAGTCAGTGTTCACAGGAGCCCCTGACAAATGAAGATATGCTGACACACACAAAAGAAAAGGAAAAAAAAAAAAAAAAAGAGCGCGAGAGAAGGCATTACTCGGAAGCAAAAGGACAAAGAAACTCGTGGGAGGACCTTATAATTACCAAGGAAATGATGACATGGGTAGTCCTCTGACTCAAGAGAGAAAGAGGGAAATGCTGGACTTAACCAGGGAAACATTCTTGGAAAGCAAAACTGAGGCTACCTAATAGAGGAGATATTTCAAAATGTGTGTCTCTCTTTCACAGCATCATCGAAAGGCCATACTGAAAAGAAGCAATGAATTTCCTCTCAGATACTTCTTCAGTTTGTTGTCCTGAGCTAAATATCATACAAAGTAGATTATCATTGCTATTGATCCCAACAGTGTAAATCAACAAGTATAGATCTGTAAAGATCTGCATAGAGTCATTATTTGGGCGAAAATCTCCATGTTGATCCGTTTTTTGTGATTTAATCTCTATGAACTCAAAGGTCTGCCTTTCAGCAACCTCAAGCTGAAGGTCTTAAGTTATCAGTGTAAATCAACTGGACAAAAGTTTCCAAAATGCAGGTTTCAGTAGGACATCAAGTAAATTCTTTGTTAAACTTTTCTAAACTGCAAGATATTTTTAGCAAAAAGAAAGCACCCAGCCATCATGGCAAAGGCTCAGGAACAAGCTGAGGATCAGATAGCAAGAGCAAGTTGAAAAGAAAAGAGCACCGGTAGGAGTATACTCCTACTGCGAATGCAAATTCTGAGCTCCCTTCTCAAAACTAGCAGCAGCATCTTTCAGTGTGCTTCTTTAATGTAGTTCATTAAGGCTTAAAACTGGCAAAAAATTACACACCTTAGTAGCCCTCCAACCCTGCAGATATAATCTCCACAAGTAATCTGCTGAGACTGTTACGTCTACTGGAAATAGCGCTGCTCGGTGGTTCATTTCCCTAAACAGTTCTTCTGCTGTCAGTCTAAATCTCTTGTGCAATATTTGAGCCTTCCAGTTACTGTAACAGCAGTTTTAGCTTTCAGAAGGCTTCCCCTTCCTCTTAAAGACTGAAATTTGTTTTGCAATTCGGTTCATTTTATTTATAAATATTTAATTTTCATTTGCCTCCTTAAAATTTGTTCTGAGTGGATAGTAACATTAATTTATTATGAAGTGTATTTATCTTTCTGTACCTTATTAGTGCTCAAGAGTTCTGTTGCCTCTACTAAGCATTCTGCTAAACAAACTTCTGGAGGCCAAATTCAAGCGCACGGAGGAAATGAAGCATAAATTTACGATGCAGTTCTTCTTTCATGCCCATCTGCAATCTTCCTCAAAACCACATGCCCCACTGGAGTTCAGAAATGGCATTAAGGCTGGTGATCTGAAGACAAATTTTAAGTGCTTTTGAGATGGTATTTGGATAGTTCATGAAAAGAAGAGCATGATATGGTGCCTTCAATAGCAGGGGCTGATTCTCAAGGACTGGGAAATTCTGCAGCTCTTTACTGTGACAGCCAGTATCTGTCTGGGATTAGTTTTAACTCCCCTGTTCCCTACACAGATTGCATCAACATTATTTCCAGGAATAACATAAAGTGGCAGTTTCAAGGATTATAAACACACACTCAAAATAAGAAAAAGGGTGAAAAGAAAAAAAAATAAATCGATCTTTAAAAATTAAATAAGAAACTGAGTCAGGGCTATTACTTTATACTAGTTGTTATCCCATATTACTTTATATTAGATTTACCCACTGTTCATGTCTCTCTGAGACATGAACACAACTGAAGAAATCAGACAGTTCAAATCAAATTTGAGGCTGCTTAAAAAAACAGAAGTAAAGAATGAAATGAAGAACACACAAACTTTTAAGATTAAAAAAAGAAAAAAATTCAAATGGCTAACACACAGTGAAGGAATAACTGACAAAGGAATAATAGAACTTTTAGCCCATCTGCGCATCTCATCATGACAATGGCTGATGACATGTTCAACATACCTTCAATTCAACCACAGTTAGCAAATATTCTGATAACATAAATATCCTGAAAACACCACACAGGAACAGCACAGCATTATTTCAATCTGTTTTGACATAGATGCATCACTACAGTTTCATAGAAACAGGTCACAATTAATGGAATTTTATTTGTCATTTTAAAAAATTTATGATGCAACTTTCTTGGCTGGCTATCAAAAACCCTCTAACCTCTTCCCTGTTAGGGGGAAATTAGCTCGTAACTGGGCAATTCCAAGCATATCTGCATACTTTTTTCCCTTAAGACCAGCATCACAACCACTTTATGTTGTATCGTTACAAAGGGAATCAGATTTTCTCATTAATACTAAATAGTTTGGGAGCTGGAGAGTAAAAAAAAATGTAGAATCAGTTAATTCAGTTATGAATTATATCAGAAATCATTGCAATGCTAAACACCTTGAGTGCAGTGACCGAGTATATCAGTCTGAATCTAAACCATACGTTATACTTACTATTGTTGGCTTAATGCAGCACAGAGAAAAAAACATGAAGTAACACTGCAAACATTTAACAAAAGTATTAAAATAATAATTGCTTCTTTCTCTGCACAGATAAAAGAGCTAGATAATGTATGTTGAGGCAGAATGAAAATGCATTACGCTCTTAAATCAGTGGTAAAGCATACAGTCAAAACTACCTCTACTGGCACTCTTGAAATGTCATGATGATCCATTTTCTTCAAGATGGACTGATATTAATATCTGTGTCTACTTCAGATAAAACAACTAGTATTTTGAAAAGCTGATGCTGGTCTACTAAAATAGATACTGCAGTTCTCTGTATCACTAAAATACCCATTAATCTGCTATGCTGTGATATTTCAGATATCTAAACAGGTTTCTGGTTACTATTATAATGGACTTTAGTCTGGGTTTTGTAGTTTATAAAATATTAGGTATTGCTCTAACACATTCTCTTCTTATTCCCAGACAAAACACAATGCTTAGAACTGCCAGTAAAGTCCTACAATAACAGACACACTTTTTAAAAATACTGCTCACTACAGATGCCTCTAGCATTTAAGTTTCCTGAATAGGAACTAATCCAAAAATTGATGCCTACAACATCAGCTTTTGTATTAACTATTTCTAGATACTAGACGTTTACAGAAGTCACACATTTTATTACAGAAATTTCTGGGTTTATGTGGGGTTTTCGTAGCCACTGGGAGAGTCTTACCAAGCACAGTATTCATTAGCCAAGCCTTGTAACAGTGAAAGCCGACTACCATAACTAGTTTAGTCTTCTTGACTATTTCTGGATTCTGCTAAAAAATGTGGTTTGCAGTAAAGTGCTAACTTTAACACCCACCAAAATTTTTAAGATTGAAGTCACTACTATATAGTTAGTACATTACAACTAGAATCATATCAGATTACAGATTGAAAACACAGTTCAGTTTTCATCACAGTTCCTTCTGAACCAGTAGTAAAACTGGAAAAAAAAAAGGTATTATTTTCTTGACGGTCATAATTGTTATTAAAGAAACAGAACGAAATCCTACAATCTGCACAGTTCCCAAATCTTGGAAAAGTTCAGATCACTGATAAAAATGTCACTAGTACACATCATTTCTGCTATTTAAATCTTTATGCATTTGTATAAGATACTGGATGAGCCATTAATCTCTCAAACGGTGACTACCAATGACTATCCAGTAAAATAATCAACAAAAAATAGGGTAAAAATTCAGATAAAATAGACTGATTAGTTCCTGTAGGAAACAAAGTGAGCAGAAAGAACACTGATGCTATCATTATACATTAAGTCAAGTTGGTTAATACGGTATCAGAAAGCACTCCAATAAGGAAGTGATGAAAGCTAAAAACAACCTACAGAAACTATTGGTAAAATAATCAGCTTTGAACAGATCCATGATGTAGCATATTTGAAAGAGTAATTTTAGACAAGGAATCTAGCAAAAAGGAACTGAGAGTTTCTTGCAAGAATAAGTGGCAACATATATGGAAATGGGAAGCCATGAAAATAGGAGACACAAAGAGGGGGTTTGAGAGACACATACAACACAACAAGGATCAAAGCAGTGATAGCAGCACAAGAGATTACATGGGACTGTAAAAATGCCTTACATTTTCAGCATTGACATGCATGGATAGATCTGTATAAGCATACTATAGGTAGGATTTAGATGCTTGATTGGGTGCCTAAGTTCTAAAATTAGATACTCAGCATCATCACTGCTACTTAACCCTGAATATCAGCACACTCAGCTGCTATTGCTCAAGATAGCTGACATCTCTAGTACCATCTTAATTTTAGTCAGTTTCACTTCTGTTCGTATCTATGGATAGTTCCACATTCCTCTGCTTCCCTCAGCTGTGACACCCTAATCAAGGACATCCTCAGAAAACCAGGCTGAAGACAGACAGCAAGACTAATGACAAGTGTTCCCTGGAGCTAGGGCTTAAAACCCATGTCTCTTTACTCCCAGATGTGTGAGCTAATCCGTAAACTGATCTTTTGCACTCCCAATTAATATTTAATTATTCCATGCAAAGCAAAACACCTTCAAAAGGAGACACTGCTACCACCCCACCTCAGAGTATTTTATAGCCAGGATACTTTGCTGGAAGATAGGAGACGCTGATTAGAGCTCCCTCAGGCAGAGAAAGGAACCAAACGCAAGCCTGCTCCCTTTTAACTGCTGAGCTAGTGCATAGTATGCATTGGGAGTGGCAGGCAAGGAACAGAACAGTAAGAGTTTTTGAACAAAAAAGGCTATACGGCTAATTTCAGGAACGGGATCCTAAGTTGAAGGAGACTATGGTTTCCCAGTCCCAGACAACGACACTGCTTAAGGCACTCCCCTGTCTGAAGTTCTTTTCAACATCTCTCCCAAGCAGCTCGCCATGCAGCTTGTTGGGATTTGCCATGTAACTCTCCTTTTCAGAGTGGTTCCCTAAGCAGCTAAACTGAATGATGTTAATTCACTAACACTGAGCACCTAAGCACTGCAAAGCTCAAAGGCGCAGCAACTTATGCTTTTCTTGGTGAGTGTGGTGCCCAGCGAGTTAGAGAAGAGATCCAGAAGCAAGGTGTCACTGCCAGAGCAGGGAAATACATTGAAGACTGGGACGGTAGCCCAATTCTGGGTGGACACCAGGCAATAGAGTTTAAAAGCGAGCAGCCCAGACTGAGAGCACTGACTGTAATTCAACAGAAAAACATGAGGAAATGGAGTGAAGAAAACTTTTTCAATATACAAACAGTGAAGTTCAGAGGGAAAGAAGTGCACCTACAAAACAAGTCTTCTCCAGCGCTACTTCTCCACATGCCCCTGTTGTGTTCCTCTCTTCCATCATTTCCAGCCTTATCACCAAACCTCCCACAATTTGTATGCCACTGCAGCATTCTTGAAAGTTACCATCTTTCCACAGCCTTACAGACAATATCCCTTCTCTCATCACACTAATAAAATTAACATGATTAACCATTAATCATTAAAATAAAACATTCTATGTGTGTCTCTCTCCCTGAACATATATAAAATTATTTTAGATTATTTGTAACACAGATTGTCATTTCCCTAACTAAGGATATTGGGTTAGATTCTCAGTTATGATATGAATCAGTACATTTCCAAGAAACTATCTGATTTACATCACATGTGTATCGTGCTTGTCTAATTAATATGCATCAGGAAATTATGCAGGAATGCTTTCCACATGGCATACATGTCCATGAACTGAGTGATAGATCACACACATTCCTTCCAGATCTGAGATGTCAGAGGGGCTGTCCCACAACACTGCTATACTTGCACCTGTTCAGGTAGGTGTGGTTGAAGCAGTACTGCAATAAGCATATTACAGATACACACGCAGGAAGAAATTACAAACGAGATGGCATAAACCTTTGAGATTTCCACAGGCCATTATCATCCAATAAGAAACACTGCTCCATTGCATTCTTTTCCTTTTTCTTTTTTGTCAGCATGTCTCAAGGAGTCTCCCATAGCTCAGAAATAGTTGGTACAAAACTTAATACGTCCTGAGCTAGCATTTTTCTGAGAACTGCCCAATCATTTCCAGGATTAGACAACACATGTCATGCACGTGAAAGTCAGTTTATCTAAGAAAGGGTGGGAAGCACACGGACACTTCATTTGCCGTACTAAAACAAACTGTCCTAAAGTGCAATCCTTCACATGACATGGTGGCAGCTTCAATCTTCTTTCTTTCTTCCTCCTCAGATAAGGACTGCAGCCACTCCACTTCCTAAATCCATCCTCAAGTTCTTAAATAAAATAAAAACATATAACAACAACCGTGAAGCACTGTAGAGACACTGCAGAGCACTTCAGTTTTTTCATGCTACATAACTAGGAAAAAATCATGTAGAGTTCCTTGAAAACGTTCAGACCTCAGTAACCAACAACCTTCCTAAAATTAATACCAGGCTTAGCAGCACTGCACAAGATATCACAAGCCTGTATGATCACAGGAATTACTCATACTAAGTGCGATTCAAGCTTTCATCACAGTACCAAAACTGTTACAGCTGCATACAGTAGCTGTAGCAACTGAATGTTTAGTCAAGAATACTTACATTATCTAAATGTCTCATCTGAAACGTGCACACATGTAAAATTCAGCTACAATTTAGCGATATACATACTGAAATTATACAGAAAAGAGCAGCAACAATGCCAAGGTACATGAACCAAGGTTTATCTTGTGAAAAGTTACGATTCCTGTTGACATGTGGAAGTTCAGGCTGTTGCAATCAAAAGGCGTGTTTGCAAGTCTAACATTTATAATTACACAAACATTCCCCCACCCTTAATGTCAAACACACTGAATGCCTTTCTGACAGTGAGAGGCTTTTCAGCTGGTGAAGAAAACAGCATGAGAAGCTCAATTTGTATATTATTTAAAACTATTACCTATCTACACTTCTAAAGACAATGGAGCTCTTCTTTCTTCCAGTCTGCTACTCTACCACAGCCAGATGCTATAATAATGGATAGGATATTTAAATACCAGATGTATGAAGATTCACTTATAAACTGCTCAAAAATATTACTAAGCTAATACATACCTGTAATAAATAGTGAACTGTTTATTACGGAATGCAGTGGTTCAAAGTTTACTTATGCCTATTTAAAGTACATTAACTGTGAACACATACATTCTCCAACTGTGACAAGCTTACAGTCTCAATTAAACAGACATTAGCCCTTTGAAAACTGCTTACCAGTGAAACAGTATAAAGTTAAAACTAAAAACATTAAATCAACTATAAACACGTCTGTCTCCTCCAGACAAAGCTACTTCCACTTTGGAAGGCAACTGAGTCAACTGAGATTGCAAGGGACGGGCAAGTAATAATTCTGGCACTAACCCTTTGCGTGACTTTGGAAAAGCTGCCCCGCGTTCCTCCACTTTCTTTTGTCCGTCTGGTGTTTAGACAACAGCAATCTTGGATTGGTACTCAGGCCTGGAAGAGATTAATTGCCTAGGCTTCTTGTATAATTGGTGGAGAACATGACATAAATATTCTACTGATCCATATAAGAGCTTTTCTGTATTCCTTCTATCATCTAAAATACGGGTTTAAAAATGGAATCAAGGTAATTGGTTATACCTGTATTGCTCTGAAATAAAGAATTTAGATACATTATTAATCCCTGATATATTCTGGGTTTTTTTCCAATAAATAAAAAGCAGTAATGTGTCATTTCTGAAAGCAAATTCAAAACTAGAAAAAGGGGGAAAAGGTTGTAACACAAAGGGATACAGCTAGATTTGACTTACAGGCCTACCTAACTCAGACATATACTTAAAAAAAAAAAAAAAGTCCCCTATACACCATAGGGAAAATCTCTGAGTGATAGTAATGCCAAGATCAAACTAGTCATAGAAGCCATGAACGTGACTGACACTAATCATAGTCACAGGTTTCTTAAAGAAGTACTGCTTTTTTTTTTAGAGCAAATGATGCCAATGTTAAAAATTAAAATATAAAGCACAGTACTGATTACATTAAGCTTCTACCTAAGAAGAATAAAATGATAAATATCAGTTGCTGTTATGTTATTTACTATTAGGTGTTAGTCAGGTGGTTTATCAATGGCTGTGTTGATAATTTAATATGCCAGCTGCAAGATCTGCACAGGTGCAAAGCAGCCTGAAGTATAGACCCATACTTACTTTTCCTCGTGGGGCCCTCAGGGCACACCCTGCCTTTTCTTTCCATGATCAGTGGACCAAACTAGTCTTTCTAGAAAGCAGGTAAAAAGGCTAATATCCATGAGGAGCTGAAACGCTGCCTTGAATGGAAACAAATTCTGGGTAATAGGGCTTCATTGAACCGTGGAAACAGAACTGCTGCGGATCCACACATCCCTCCTGTTATCCTGTCAAAGATTTGGCGGTCACTGCACTCCCTCGTGTTCTCACATCAGAAGTGCTTCTACTGTACTTCAAGACTGATAGCCACAGAAGCTTACTGGCAGGACTGCTTCCTGGCAACTGATTTAAAATAAAATACCAGAGAAGAGGAGAACTCAGAAAGAGTATCCCCCTAGTCACCTTGCAGTATAGCAGAGAGCAGATGCAAGCGGGTACTACCACGACAATCCACAAACGCATATTCTTCTTAACATCAGCTGCTCTAGCGGTGGGTACAGTGGCAGAAAGGAGGGTGATAGATACCACCACTAGCAGAACCACTCCCAGCCTTGTACCAGGCTTTAGGCAGTGTGTATCGTATCACACTACCGCAGCTAAGATACCCTTGCCCTACACTAAAGAGCTAAAATCAGGCACAATTGCATCAGTGAAGATCTCACGAGTTTTTAAGCAACTATAAACAAGCTGAAGTGATTCTATGCATTTGGCATAAAAAATGTTTCATGTTCTATCTACTTTAGTAGCTGACAAATGAAAGTCAAGTAGCTCTTAAGCATCAGGCTGATAATGCAGCTGTTCTCAGCATAAGCAAACTGCACTAATTCTTAAAGGGCAAATGAAGTGCTTGGTAGCAGGGCAGAAATGGACTACTGTTGAATTTGGCTGCCTTTTCCAGTTCGAGCTTAAGAACATACCGTAGCCTAACAGTATGTTTCAGCATTTGTTAATCTGATGAGGTCAGTCTGTTGAAGTTAATTTTTATTGCCCTATCTCAAATAAAAGGAAATGGGAATCATTAAGTTACCTTTCCTGATCATTCCTTCAACACACCTAGCTTCCTAGAGGATAAACTACCCTCTGCTGGAATAACAGAGAATTTACAGGCAAGAAAACTTCCTTAAAAACTTCCTGCAGACCTTCTTAAAAGCATTCAGCTGCAAACATAGTTTGTCATTTGCTGCAGGCTTCCTAAAGCTGGGGTTTATTCCAATGATTTTGCAGCCAGTGTCCTCTTAGTGAAAGATAACTGACTCACCTTATACATGAATCATTCCCACAAAATTAGCCTTTCTTCAGTGAGCTTAAGTAGATTTTTCTAAGAACCACAGTGCTGATTTACACACAGTATCCAGTAGCTTGTTGGTTCATATTATTTTTCTTGGTCCTGGAATCTTTCAGAGTTTAAAACTGAATGTGATATAATTCACCCTGTGCAAGATTTGATTACATACAGTAGTTACATAGTGTACAAAAACTTTCCGAGTAATTTCTGAATAATTTTCCTTTATAAAAAGGAAAAATCTTTCCCAAAGAACCCAGCCTCAGCATTTATTAGGAGAATTCTTCCACTAAGCAATGAAAGAGGTATTGCATTGCACTACTAATTGTTAATCCATCCTGACAGCTGGAAACGCTTTCAAGCCCAGCCCCACAGTGGGCAGGATGGTACAAGAAGAAACTTCTATTAAACTTTCAGCTGATCGTAACTCACATCTAGCCTCAAATCACATGCCCGAGCCAGCCTTCATGCTGCAGAGGTAGCATACAGCCTCAGCACATACTATAAAGGATTCTGACCTCTTTCCAAGATGGTCCAGGTACCTTCACAGCAGAAAACAAATTTCACCTTAAAATTACTGGCAATCTTCTTTGAGTGCTTCACCAGGACAGAAACAGAGAACACAATTTGTACAGAGGTAGTATATTTTCCTGGGAAACTTCAGTTTATTTTACAAGGAGGTGTTGAAAAAATACCAAAGCCAAGTATGACAACAAAGAAAGGAATGCTACAAAACCATATCATGAGTTAAGCCACCTCCATGACTGTTAATCTGGCTGCAAAAATCACAGGTCCACTGATTTCATCACAGGTGCCTTTCGTACACAGCTTTTAACACTTGACAAAAGTTTCAACTTTCCAACAGAAATGCACAGCTTCAGTTCTTTCTTCAAAGCTACAAAACATGGCTGTTTAACACACTCCCAGGTCTCCTTATCACACCTCAAGAAAAAAAGAAGAAACAGAAGACAGCCTGTCACTTTGTTGAAATTTCTGGCACACAGATACCATCACAGAATTACAGTCAGAATCCATGGAAAGAGTCTTCCATCTTCAGCTCTCTCACGGAAAATCTGCGGAACAGATAGGCTTGAATAGGACCTGCCAGATAACTACTTCCTGTGCAATGCTGGGTTGCTTCTGCTGCCACCACAGCTGTCGATTACCGTACCTCGTCACAATGAAATGAACCACCACACACAGCCAACTGCAGAAAGCTAAAACAATGCCAAGATTTCCAATTACTAATATTTACAAAGTATTTTCTAAAGCTCCCTGTAAAACCTATCCAGCATATGTTCTATAAAGATAATAGTTTACTTCAGTGAAGGTACCGCAGTTTGCGCCCAAGAGGCATTTAATTCATAACATTTTGTTTCTGCAGAGGGTCTGACTTAACTGTCTACTTAAAATTCATCAGGTAAGACCTGAAAGAGCCAAAATTATTTTAAGGGTGCTAAACTAAGAAAATGTGTTGACAGCTAATTATTAGAGCTCTTCTATGAACTTCCCTTTTATACCGTTGGCCTCCGAAAGGCAAGTAAGAACTGCCAAACTTAAAAAAAAAAAATCAGAAAAAACAGTATAAGCAACAGTTGAGGAAGAAGCTAATTTAATCGACAGTGCTCCAAAGAAATGGGTAGAAAAAAATAAACTTACAAGTATTTTAACTGTTAATGCAGACTTCACAACTGCTAAAATTGAACTACATACCGCTGCAGTGACAAATGTTATTACAGAGGAAAAAGTCATTCAGTGTACTATAAAGATTAACAGCACCGTTTAAACAGGGGGAAAAAAAAAAAAAACCCCAAACTTCAGTAGCATGATTGACTAATATGGAACACATGACTGTGGAGTACATTATAGAGCTGTGTTTTTTGGCAAGATAGTGTCCTACTGTAGTGCTGAGGTGCCTCGCCTGCCAGGGTGCTATCAGATCCACTGGCAGTGGCAGTTTGCAGCTCTCTCCTAGGCAGTCACGCAGTGAGAAGAGCAGGGGGATGACTGCTCTCGCTCCCCATAGAATTCCCCCGCCCAGGGAAATCCCCCATTCATCAAGATGTTTTATCAGGTACAACGGAAATGTACCAGAAATACTAGTAATATTGCTAGTCATACTAGTAATAACCAGAACTCCTAAAATAAATTTAATAATGTTACTATCTGTGATGATTTTATATGAAAATATGTGGGCAGGAAAATATTACACACTTTAAGATTTTCTATCTTCTTACAATGCTATTTCTATTTTAGTGACATTACAGAATTCCCCACTTCCTTTTAAACGTTTTTTCAACTTACTCCTTCTAAGGAGTAAGAGCCTTTCTTTTCTAATGATTAATTAAAGAAAGACTATTATGTAACGCTTGGTTCAGTCTACTCCATTGTCTATTAATAATGATTTTATTTTGGCATATAGAGTTTAGTCTAAGGGTTGTTTTTTTTCCTGAAAAATTTTATGTGTCAGAAGCACAACAGCCCAACAAAAATTAAGCAAAAAAGCAACAATTAGCAACAATAGCCAGATTTCCCACCAAAGGAGAAAGGCTGACCAACTGTTGAGTAAGTCAGGAATGTTACTGAACTTCAGATATTTAATGGGAGTTTAACACGCAAAACATTTTTCAGACCTGCAGCACATTAAGAGCAGTCCAAAGTTTTCAAAGTTGTCTGTATATCCATTTTTACTGCCCTCTGAACACATAGCTCCCCTGGAAGTGGAGCTCACAGAAGTACCTCCAGAAAACACCCATCAATTCACGTGCGTACATGGGCATCTTGGTGTTAAAATCACTGTTACATACAGCAGAGAGACCTCTGCGTACTTTATTTATCTACATTCCAGCTGCCCCTGAGCAACGCAGGTCAGGTTTTGGAACCATCAGCTGGCGACAGGAGCTTTTTAAAGGATATCACGTGGCAGCTGAGACATGCTGAATAAATATGAGCCTCTCACCACACCACGGAAGAAGAAAAAAAACCATCAAGTATTTTAATTTAAATCTTTCACCATGCTAGAAATATGACCACAGTTAGTTAACAGCTCAACTAATCAAGCTACAGGAGTTGACTCATGTATTTCAGTATTAATCTTCTAAAAGTTGTAACAACATTAAAATTGGAAAAAGTTTACTCTGAGGCAAGTTAAGGTTGATCCTAATCATTTTCAGTGTCCATGTTTTCTAATCTACTATTTTTTAAATGAACTGGGTTTTTTTTTCCGTACATGATTCCATACATGATCCAAAGCTTTCACTGTTTCTTCATGATATTTTGACTTCTCACCTAAGTGGTTTCTGCACAAACAGAAGTTCTTTGGTGGTTACTCAATGCTACAACATGGGGCACTGCTGCTATGACAGCATGACTACTCATGTTGCAAGTGGCATTTCTTCAGTTTTTCAGTTCCACTTTAAGCCTCTTCTTTGCTCTCAAGACTAAGGCTTTTGTGTGATTATGCTTTTCATCTTGATTAGGAGTTCTAGATATCAGAACCATTAGTTCAACAGGAAACTCCCAGAAGTTACTGAATTTTTCTAATAACTAAAAGTTTTACACAATGGATAAATACAGTAAGCTTACATACAACCGGTCCCACAATTCTGTGACTGATTTCTATCATATTCTCTAATTAAAGAACTAACACTATTTCACAAAACTGATCTTACTACCCTTGCACTCAAAACTATGCTTTTGTTGTTTCTTCATTGATTTTCCTGGCTTCCCTGCGCTCCCTGCATTTTTAATTAGTCCTTTAGATGTGTCCATTGGTAGACCGACCTTACAGAATGAAAAATAACATTCACTTCTTCACATACACACACATGTATACATACCCACAGAAGGACCTGAGCATCACCTACTACAGATTGAGGCTTCTGAAGACACACAGTCTGTTACGAGAGAGTCAAAACACTGCCTAAGCCTGGATCTGTGGATAATAAAAAAAAAAAGAGAAAAAAAAAAGGCAGCAACAAAGAAACACAAATAATTTCTTCTGCCTTTAATCATTAAAAACCTTTGCACCTCTTCAGGGAAGCAAGGTAATTCTTTTCCCGTACTAGTAATGACTGCTGCACCTGTGTTAACTTAATCCCACATTACGGCCTCTGACACCAGAGCACCAAAGCCTCAGTGTAGGGAAGAAGGACTATTGAGAAAGAACGTGCAATTACACAGCCTGAACTCAGAGCTTGCTCTGTACCTGGGTCAGCTTTCCTCGAACAGATGGAAAACTGTTTAAAAGAGAAGAAAAAGCAACCTTTGTGCTGTGCTTTCTTTTGGAAGTATTTTGAAGTGCTTATAATTTGCTTCTGACAATTAGGCAGGTGTAATCAAGCAACCTCTACTCCCACATGTAGCTCTGTGCTTCTGACAGAATGATTTTCCAATTTTGTAAAAGGTAAAGAGCTGTCAATACTAGCGAAACATAAAAAAGTTGTTTATTTTTTCTGAGCAGACCAGACTGCCACTATCATTTATCTCTGCTATTTCAAAAACAACTACTTTTTCTGAAACTGCATTTTAGTTTTCAAAGCAGTTGGACAGCAACACTTAAAAGCTGATCAAACACAAAATCGCTTTTTTCTTCATGTCTGCTCATACAGCATTGAGAACTGAAACTCTTCGTTCTCTTTCCCACAGTACACACTTGTTCTCTCTCATGTATTTTGTTCTGTCAGTACTTTTGCTGTCAGTGTGTCATGATATTATCATGACTTCACCGAATGCTATTAAGTCCACAGGCATCACTTTCACAGGCTTAAAAAAAGAGAAGGGGGAGGACAGTAACACCAAAAACTATCAGACTTTTCTAATACATTTTGCCTTTATGACAGAGAAAAGGTTCTTGTAAGGATACAAATGTCATGCTTTGGAGCACAGGTTCTGCGTCCTTCGTAGCAAATGATGTCACCTAATGTACAAGAAAGGGCGTCAGAACAGCTGGATCTGGGTGTCAGACCCAGTACGACAGTGTGAAGCTTCACCCGACCCAACAGCGTTAGCACGGTCCGCTAGTACTTTCCCCTCCAGCAGAAACAGCCACGCGTGTACCTGTTGCGGCGGCAGGAGTTTGTGGACATTTCTGGAGTAGGGACTCCACCACCACCACCACCACCGCCGACGGAGGCCGCGCACGGGCAGTACGTGAGGAGACCCTCTCTCCCGCCGCGGGAGATGCGCTCGGCGGGCGGAGAAGCGTCCCCTGGCAGCCGTCGCGCCCGCTGGTATCACCTCGCTGCACCTGCGCTTATCTTTGCGATAAACGGCCCGGCCGCGGTCTGCCCCAGCCGCCACCCGCGAACCGGCAGCCGGTGAACGGCTCCCTTCCTCACCCCCGGCACCTGCAGGCGACACCACCCCCCCCCCCACCCCCTGAGGGCCCGGGCCCCCCCTTCCGGGGCTGCGCGCCGGAACACGGCCTCCGCATACCCGCGGGACCCTCATGGCGCCCGTCCCCCGGCGCTGCCCTGTAGGGGAAGGTGCGAGGAGCCCTCACCCCCGTCCCTCACAACCCAGCGGCGGCCCCAGGGCGCCTCCCGGCCGCGGGGGAGCACACGGCCAAGCGGGCAGGTGCCCCCAGCCGGGCCGGCGCCCTCCCTCCCCTCACACACAGACCCCCCCACACACCCTCACCCCCTCAGCGGCCGCCCGCCCCCTGCCGGCGCCCCGCCCCGCCTCGCCCCCCGCGGGCCGCCCGCGCCCGGCCCCGCGCAACCTGCCCTCCGCGGGGCGGCCAATGGGGCGAGAGGGCGGGGAGGAGCGGCGGGAGCTGCCCTCGGCCGCCTCCGCCCTCCGCGGCGAAACTCGGCGGGAGCGCCGCGGGGAGTTAGTGAGAGGCAGCCCGGGCACCGCGCCGCACCGCGCCGCGCCGGCGGGAGGGGGATGAGCGGCGGCCACCGCGCTCCGGCACTTTCCCGCGCCGCCCCCGAGGGCACCTGGAGCCGCCGCCCCAGCGCCGCGCTCGGCCCTGCGCGCCGTCGGTGCGAGCGGCGGTGAGGCGGCTCCGCTCGGCTCCGCGCTCGGGCCGCCCCCGGGTCCCCCCCCCACCACCCCTCCCCGGGGCCGGGCGGCGCTGCGCTGCGCTGCCGTCCGCTCGGGGACAGGCGGCCCCGGCTCCCGCGGCGGGCGCTGCCGGACGGCACCCCGCTTCGGCTCCTTTTTAGGACCTTTTTTTTCTTTTTTTATTTTAACTAAAACACACCACTTCTTTTTTTTTTTGTTTTTTGTTTTTTTTTTTTCTTCCTTAAATTCTCCCTCATTTGAATTTTAATTTTCACGTCTCTCCCGCCTTACTCTGCCCTTTTCTTTTTCGGACCCGCTCTTGCCTTCGCTCGGCTCCCCCGGCGGCAGCGTGGGCATCATGTCCTTCGACCCCACCATCATGCCACCTGCGAACGGCTCCGCCAACGGGACAGCCAGCGGGGCCGAGGGTGGGAAGCCCCCCACCATCCCCACCGTCATGTTCATCTTTGGCGTGGTGGGCAACCTCATAGCCATCGTGGTGCTCTGCAAGTCCAGGAAGGAGCAGAAGGAGACCACCTTCTACACGCTGGTCTGCGGGCTGGCGGTCACCGATCTCTTGGGGACCTGCCTGGTGAGTCCGGTCACTATTGCCACTTACCTGCAGAACCGCTGGCCAGGAGGACCAGCGCTGTGTGAGTACAGCTCCTTCATCCTCCTCTTCTTTGGACTCTCTGGCCTCAGCATTATCTGTGCCATGTCTATAGAAAGGTACCTGGCCATCAACCATGCCTATTTCTACAACCATTACGTAGACAAGAAGCTGGCAGGCCTCACGCTCTTTGCCATCTATGCTTCCAACGTGCTGTTCTGCGCCCTCCCCAGCATGGGGCTCGGCAAGTCTACCTTGCAATACCCTTGCACTTGGTGTTTCATAGACTGGAAAGCAAAGGAGGCCATGCATGCGGCATATTCCTACATGTACGCCGGCTTCAGCTCCTTCCTGATCATGGTCACCGTGATCTGCAACATCCTGGTGTGCGTGGCCCTAATTCGCATGCACCGCCAGTTCATGAGACGCACGTCCTTGGGGACAGACACCACCTCCAGCCGTTTATCTGACTTTCGCAGACGCCGGAGCTTCCGTCGGATGGCTGGAGCAGAGATCCAGATGGTTATTCTGCTCATTGCCACTTCCCTGGTGGTGGTCATCTGCTCCATTCCTCTGGTGGTGAGTAATGTTGTGCAACCCTTCTCCTTTTCCATCACCCGTACCGCTGAGTCTTTTCTCCTCCTAGACTGTGCTTGTAGGACTGACTCCTATTTAGCTGGTGCTACAAACTGTTATAATAACTTAAAGGCTGTTAGCACACATGCATGGTGAGAGAAAGTTGTGTTGATTTATGTTTACAAGAAAAGAAACACGCTTATCCCAAGTCCTGGGCTCCTTTGATTGGTTAAAATACAGCGCCAAAAATTCTCAATAATTTTTCCGCTGTTCAACTGGAATCCACGCAGCAAAAATCTTACTAAGAGCTCAAGGCACTTTAAAGTTCACTTGCAAAGTTGATTTGTGATGAGTGAGGTTTGGGTCTGGCCTGCATTTCTGGATGTTTATTGTGTTTTAAAAATGTGCACGCTGTTGCTGAAGGGCACAGCAGTCCTTGATGTGCAGAAGGAGGAGAGAGTTCAGTTCACTTGGCACCAGGAACATGCAGAGTGCTTCACACCCAAAACCTGAGCCGAGCTTCCCCCACGGAGGGATTCACCCACCATCTCTGGGGTAGATCCCACACAGACATCCCTCCAGCAGCTCCCTGCTGTGGGAGGAACGCGGTGGAACCACCCGTTGGTGTAATGCTCAGTTAAATAAGAGCTGGAGGAATCTGGCCCACATAAACCTTAGAGATCATACCGAAATGTCAGACAACATTACCACTAACCATTTGCTAATTTTCTGAAACAGCTGATCCAATTATTGTAATTGAATTGAACATCTAGGATCCACTTATTTCTATTCCTCCACCTTATCTCCAAGGAAGGAAAAAAAGAACCCAACCCACCAGCTGGAGGCTCCCACCATTTATTATGGCCACCCACCCACCATAATAAAACTTGAACTTCTCTCCTCTTCTGGCTTAGAGATGTTAAACAAACAGCTGGCTTGCCTTATTCGCCACCTTCCAAAACACAGCATAGGGAGCCAAGCAGTGGTTGTCAGACAGAAAGTGTTTTCAGAAGGATTGTTTTAAGGGGGTTTATTGTTGCTAGGGTGATCCCTTTGTCATAGCGGGGCTACAACGTGTGTGAAACACAGCGGGACAGCTGGGGATGCGAAACAAATAGTGTGTACCGCGGTAAGGAAGTTTAGAGAAGTACATGTGAACAGGACTCGAGAGGTCAGCGAGTCCGTCCCCCTGCTTCAGAGGAGCTGTAATCACAAGGGTCGGGCCAGTTTTGCCACATTACTAACATAAACAGGAGCCAGTGAAGTGTGGCTGTGCTGGAGCACCAGCGCACGGCTGTCGCCGAAGGCCGTCTCCTGTCCTTTGGCGCTGTCACTTTGCGTTGTGCCGTGGCATGACCGAGCACGGTGCCATGTGTTCCCTGCTTGACATCTGAAGGATGTCGAGAGGTGCTGCCTGAGCTGCACGCAGGGTGTCTACGGGAGGTGCACGCACCTTAAGTGAAGGAACCACACACAACCTGCCATGCAGTCCAGCTCCAGAAACTGCAGGGGTAAGCTGACTTGCTGCACCGGGAGGCATCAGGTCATGGAGTGGCCAAAACCCTGACAGTGCTGTGGGTTGGCAGTACTTAATTTGATTAACCTGGTATTGTAACAGCCGCTTCACAGCAGAAAAGAGAGGCTGGTAAATGGGGAGAATGGGTTCTGGGAATTAAATACTGTGTCGTAACTGATACAGGGTATCAGCTGTCGGACCCCAGCAGCTTCAGAAAAAAGACAGACCTTGTACTGTGGAGGAGCAGCTAGAGAAGGCTGAGAGGTCTGAACGTAAAATGCAAAACGGAATTGTTCATATCCATTTGAAGCTAGGCAGTCTTTCCCAGAATATCAAAGAAACAAAAAGAGGGAAAAATCAAGAGGGAGGGGCTACCAGAAAGGGAACCGGATTCTTGACAGTTAAAACTAATGAACCTGGGTGGGGCAAAAGGTTGATTATTTAAACAGTAACTAGTGAAAAACTCGTATATAGCAGAAGGTATGTGAAGGTGCAGGTGATGAAGTTGTGTAGCGCTCTCAGACCTTGATTTCATGGCTTATAAAGGCACAGTGTTACCTTGGGAGTGTTCACATAAACTAACTTTCCCTTGCTAAAGCAGCACGTCTTTTCTCTATCTAAAATGAGGTAAGAGACTGTCATTTCACTTAGACGCATGACTAAGAAAAAAAGGAAGCTTTCTTTTAAAAACAAAACACAACCACATATGTACACATCATCACAGTATCCAGTGTGGTTAAATTTCTTCGTTGTTATGTAGCTTTTACAAGTTATTTGCCTCCTCCCTGCGGGAATAAGCTACAGCCACATGTGCTTCTTTGTGCCATGATGTACTGCTCTGTATGCCGCTGTACTAAGCCCCCTGGTTGCATACAGACTGAGGTTGAGAGCTGAGATACAAGCTCAAAGAAGGGACACCTTTATGCTCTAAATCCCTAGAAAGAGCCACTAGCAGCCATAGCTAAATAACTAATACAGACGTACACTTTCGTGGCTCAGGGGAGCTTTAGGGGGCCGTCACCGAGCGAGGGGCTCATCTGTAACAGGGCAGCCTGTCAGTCATCAACAGCATGCAAGTGGTAAGGTGGCAGCGGCGACGTGATTCAGATGCACGAAGCAGGCTCAGAGGGTGCTTTGTGACCAAAGTTTTCTGATGAGCTGACTTCCTACTGAAGATTTCAGCTGAATAAACCATCACTTAAGTCAGAGCAAAGCGTCTTCTGAAAGAGGGACATAAACATCTAACATTTCAGAATGAACACTTTCACAACATAATAAAATAGCAGACAGAGGCAATCCAGCAGGCTACATTTATTAGGGTTTGACAAAATATTTTCAAGTGTTAAAATATTAAATAGCCCTGAAATAATAAGCAAAGGCTTGTCCTGATTTAAAAAGAGGTTAAAGAACAGCAAGCTGAGTCACAGAGAACAGCAGTTTTTAATAATGAGGTGCTCCGGCACTCAGTTTACAAGTAGGGTTGTTTAGTGTCTTAATGATTTATTCATAAAACCAGCAACATTTTACAGTGACAACAAGTGATATAACAAAATTATAGGGGATTGTGCAAAACACTGAATGAACTTGGCAGAACTGAAGGCGGATCAAATTTATCAAGGAAGGAAAAGTTGAATGAAAAACATCAGTGAAAGGAAACTTTTGATATAACCTGATGTCTCTATGTGCAGAAAGTGATGTGAAAGGTGTGAAGAAGAATCTGACAATATTTTAAAAATGAAATAAGGAAAATACATAAATTGTTTGCTGAGTCTTGTCTGCACTCTACACTGGTTATCTCATCTCTTAAAATGTTGGGAGTTTTTAGAAAATAGAATGGGATAGAGTTAAAAGTAGGGAATAAGTTACACTAAGAGAGATTTTGTGAAGAATAGAGAAGAAATTATTAACCGGCCTTTTTTTAAAAAAAAAAAAAAAAAACAACAAACCAAAACAAACTCTTTCAGGAGTAAATAGGCACACACTACTCAAAGTCTGTAATTGACTCCAGCAGTCTGTCAGATACTAGTAAGATTTTTAAGTGCGTGATCTTCTCCTGATCCTGACCACTGAACGTTGTTGTTATAGTGAAGTGGAAAATAAAATAGAACATTTCAGGGTGTACATCCGGTTGATTGCATGAAATAATCAGGAGTTTCTAACTTAATGTTTAATTGGTCTAAAAGTTTGGATTTTCTTTTGGCTTGGTTGGTTTTGACTTTTCTCTTTAAATATCAGGGGCTGTCCGCAGCCAACGGCAAGGTCGCAGACATGATTTTTGAGCAATGGAGTAGACACCAAGCAGACACCAAGCCCTTGACGGGCAAAGGTTATTGGCTTACAGAGCTGAAAAACTTGTTCCTGCTTACTACCGTACGGTTTTTAAATTTATCCTATCAGTATGTGGGGAGATTTTGAGGGCAGGTAGAAGCTATGAAGACAATTACCAGTGTGACTGTAACTATACAAGTCACTTCATAGTACTTCATAGGATTAGAAATCATGATTTGCATCTGAGTTACTTAAAAGGAAAAGCAGCAAGCAGCACACAGGACTCTGATCCTGCAAGTACCTGTCACCTGGGAACCCAACATACCTTGGAGCTATGTGCTTCTTAACACAATTGCAAACAAACCGATGTTACTTTTAAGATATGTTGCCTGAATTCCACAGCTATAAAGCTAACATGCAAAACTCATTCTTTTGAGATTTGAATTGTTCTAGTTTGCTTCTTTCTTTAATTAGGATTTCAAATTGCACAAATTCAAGCGTCAGATTAGCTGATTTAGTAGTGGATTCCACTTACTCAGCACTTCCTTGGGAGGTGCAAGGCGATATCCTTTATCGTGCTACCTCCTGCAACAGAAGACTTGTAGCCAAAACAGATACATCTCTTGCTGTTACAGTAGATGATACATTATTAGTAAATGCTGTTTCACACGTATGTAAAGAAATGATAAAACTGACATTCCAACACAGACTAATTTTTACCTTACTGTGATTAAGATGTAATCCCAGCAATAGGTCTGAACTGATAAATGCATTTGACATTCTGGGGGGCTTCTAATAAAATACGTGGGACCTTTCTGGGAAGTAGAAACAGTTTTGTACAGTCCAAAGTTTTCACTGCCGTATATCTGTCAAAAGGAAATAAAGCATAGAGAGGTAATGTAAAGCAAGCTGCACTGCGCCATTAGCGATTGTCCCTTTCAGCCACAGAGTCAGCAATTAAAGACCTTTTTGTCCTTCTGTAAAGTCTGCCGGGTAGACAGAGAAAGGTGAAATAGGTACCTCAATTTCATATGCCGCTTATCAAAAGAACAATCCCGCTTTGAAATCATTGACGTGTAACTATATCTCCAAGTTTAAAAAAAAAAAAAAAAAGTCAGGTCTCCAAAGTTGGACTGTGTACTTGTTCAGCTGTCTTCAAAGTGTGCCTTCTGGTTCTGTGATCTGGATTAATTTATTAGCAAATACCCCTCCCTGTTACACCTCTAATCTTCCTGGCAATGACTGCATTTAGTTGTGTGAGCTGCTGGAAGGCCTCCACTCCCACAACACTGTCCTTTGGACTCCTGGCTCTCAGAAAAGGTACTTGTCCAATGATGACCGGTCAAATGCACAGACCAGCATTTACACACTCTCAGGGTATATTCCCCTGCATAAGGAAATCTCAGCACAGTAAAAGAAAAGGAGCATTTGGAAAGAAATGTCGTCGTGGCACAGGTTAAATCCCCTGTGGAAATCTGACCTTTGTGTATTTATACATTTGACCTCTTATCATTTTGGAGCGGAAAAGAAATCTCACACAGATGGCCGAGTAGGTATTTCAAGGACAGACTTTAGCCGACACCGAACAACGTTGCGTCAACTTATTTTTCAGCCTGCCAGGTTCAGGAGTCCCCACTGCTGCGTTTCGGCATCAGCGCCGGTGTCGCTTAACAGCAGCTCCACTTGCACGAGCTGATAAATTGAGTCGCAGAACTTCTCTCCGCCAGCCGGGTTAACCGGTGGTCGCCCGTTTCCACCGGCTGGCCGCCCGTGGGAGGCAGCGGCTGCCCCTCCGCGCAGGGCAGGTGGCGGAGCTGCTGGCAGCCTGGCTTTGGGATGGGACACCCACCCGTGGGACGCTATCCGTGGGACACCCGTGCCACCTAGTGGTGCACTCGGGAAAGGTGTCGCCGAGTCCGACGAGACTGACTTCCCTACGCCCCCCCCCCACCCCCCCCCCCAGCAAAAGGCAAGAGATTTTAATTAAGGGCATTTTTAAGGAATCGTCAATGAATTCCAGCCAAACTGGAGGTATTTACTAATTTTGGCCTCTGGAGGGGCTGGCCTTCTCAGAGCTAGTGGTACACGGAATCACGTAGTGATGGATATTGGATGGGAGGCTAACATAAAATAAGTAATGAAAAAATTTAAAGCAAGTAAAGCTTAATAAAAGAAAAAAAACATACAGAATGAGTTCAATATAGTAATACTCTTTGAAGTACTTGAATTGCATGATTGGCTTAACAGAAAAAAAGGTCAATAAATTAGTTGTCAAAACGACATCTGCAGTCTTAGAAATCATTAGGAGAGTAACTGAGAATTTTTATTCAGATAATTATGTTGCTGTGTAAATTCAAGATTTTCCCATATTTTGAATTTCGTGGGCAGGTTTTGTTACCCATAAAGCTAGAGAAAAGTACTGAGAAAAAAAATACAGGCAATCATCCATTTGACAGTCAGTTTGAGAGAGACTATATGCATAGTACTTCTGAAGAGGGACTCTGCATTATTTTAAACATACTTCATTGATAGCTTTGGAGCACACTCAGTCTCTGAATTCTGACAAGCCGAATGCCACCACATTGCCCTGCTGCAGGAAAATTTCTCCAAATAGAATTGTGAAATTTTTCGCTAGACTTGGACTGTGTCATATGCAAAATTTCTAACAAAAATTACTTGAGAGCTGTTCTAGTTTGGCTCTTTTATTTAAATGGTTGTCCGTCTTCTTGTCTGTAGCTCCTAGCTAGGCAAAACCTGATTCATTTTGGGAGTAAAGGATGAGATTTTACAAACCTCATCATTTTGCTACTCTATTTTTACTGTATCAGATAAGATAATGAAGAGATTTATTTTTACTTACCTTAAGGAATCTGAAGAAAACAGCATCTTCCATTATCAGTTCTTTTAACTGGCTTTCCTAAGCTTTCCCGTAATTGAACACTGCATAGGTCTTGCTAAAATGGAGAACAGCTATTTGGGACTGATCAACATAACTGCAGCAAGCAAACATTTGAGGGTATACAAACAAGGGACTTGGGTCATTTTAGTCTAGAAAAAAGAAGACTGAGGGGGGATCTTATCAATACTTACAAATACTTAAGGGGAGGGTGCCAGGGAGATGGGAAGAGTCTTTTTTCAGTGGTGCCCAGTGATAGGACAAGAGGTAACGGGCACAAACTCAAGCATAGGAAGTTCCATCTTAACATGAGGAGGAACTTCTTTCCTTTGAGGGTGACAGCACTGGCACAGGCTGCCCAGAGAGGCTGTGGAGTCTCCCACACTGGAGACATTCCAAACCCGCCTGGATGCCGTCCTGTGCAACTGCTGTAGGTGTCCCTGCTGTGGCAGGGGGGTTGGACTAGATGATCTCCAGAGGTCCCTTCCAACCCTGGCCATTCGGTGATTCTGTAATTTTAGTAAGGACAGATGCCAGAAAAATGCATTTCTAAACTTGGGAATTGAGAGCTCTGGACTTGTTTCCAGAGTCTAGTGTACTTGGATTATAATCTGTGTTTCAGTTTGTCTCTAAACAAACAATTACTGGCCCTTTGCTAGAGGAACTTGTTGGCCAGGTCTCCTCAGTGGAGTCAAGTATCTCTTTGCAGGAAGCATAAGATTCAAGATATACCTTGAGGATACAGGTCTACATCTTTGCCCCTGGGTTCTATCAGGAAAATGGAATTTTTAAAGGTATCAGCCAAAGGCTGGAGGTTCAAGGATTAATTATGAGGAGAAGGAAAGAGAAAGAGCCATTCCTTTCCTACCTGTAACAAAGAAGGCCAATTTAAAGCAGACTCATCTCTCTGATTTTTTTGCTCTTTCCGAAAATAAACTCACAGCTGCCAATCTGAGATGCCTGGTGTTGCCAGCCTCTTCTCTTGTAGCTTGCAGTAGCAAATCTAGATCTCTGCTTCGAAATGTAAACTTTGATTTCCTGATGTAATTGTATAATTGTGTCTTTCTCTTCCCCCATCTCCTTGGGTAGGTCCGTGTCTTTGTGAACCAGCTGTACCAGCCAGAATTAGTGAAGGATGTGAGGCAAAACCCTGACCTGCAAGCCATCCGCATTGCCTCGGTGAACCCCATTTTGGACCCATGGATCTACATCCTCCTCCGCAAGACTGTGCTCAGCAAAGCCATCGAGAAGATCAAATGCCTCTTCTGCCGCATTGGAGGGGCTCGGAGGCAGCACTCTGGGGCCAATTTCAACTGCGTGGATGGCCGCAGGACCTCCTCTGCCATGTCAAGTCAGTCACCCTCCTTCATCTCCCGTGAGCTGAGAGAGATCAGCAGCACCTCACAAACACTGCTCTATCCTCCGGAGTTAAGCGAAAGCAGCGTCGGGGGTCGCGTGCTGCTTCCAGGCCCCAGTGCCAGCCTGGCTCAGTCTGACACCACGTCGGTAAGGACACTGCGTAGCTCGGAGACCTCGGACTCTTCACAGGGGCAGGACTCTGAAAGCGTCTTCCTGGTGAATGAGATCAGGTCTGGTGGCGGGGCCAGCTCTACATCCAAGGGCAGCCCTCTGCAGGTCACCTTTCCCACAGAGACACTGAGTTTATCAGAAAAGTGTATATAGATAGCCGTGAAAGGCATCAACCCTGGGGATACTTCCTGCTACATTGGAAAAACTGGTGCAATAGATAGGTGTTCTGCCTATTCGAGGGGAGAGGGGTTCAGCTGTGCTCCAAAGGGCTATTTTTCTCTTGCCATGTGATGGGTACGTTTCTTTTAGACTACTGAGGACTGTGTGGAACAGACACTGCACTTGAGCCCTGCCATCAGAAATGGTACAAGGCAGGTCTAATGGGACTGGAAACATGAACTGCCTTGTCTTGTTCTGGGACGCAGGAGAGCTACTGCGCCTCTGGAAATAGAAAGACCCATCACTTTCTTTTTTCTTTCTTTCCCTTTCCAAATCTGGTAGAACTGTGTTTTCTCTCCCCATGGTCGCTCAGCTATCAAGAGTTTAAGTTTCTGGTACTAGAGCTGAATGTGAGGCAGCTGCTAGCAACTGGACACAGCTACTCCGAGAGCTGCCTGGGGCAGGATTTTAAAGTGTCTCACTAAAGCATGAAAATGTGAATTTTTACCGTTGTATATATATCAGGATTAAAAATATTTAAAAGTCTATTCTTCTCTATGAGAAGGTTTTTTATTAATACAAGGTATATAGAAACGATTGCCATCCTTCTCTTCCCCCAGTATTTCCTGCTGATAAGACATTCTTGGTTTAGATTTGTTGTCCTAGATTCACAGCTGACGAGGTAATTATCTAGCTGAGAATACATAAGCACTTTCTGAGTGAAATGGGAATATGTGCGCTATTAAGACAAAAAGAAAACGCATCCTTTCAGTTAAGAATATTACTTTTCAGTATATGTACATACTAAAAAGCCAGTTTTTATTTATGTGCTGAGAATGTTTCTCTGTATAACACATCTGTGCCTCTCCGAGTACTTTGGCCCACATTCTGCACACACATAGGCACACACTTAACATCGCCCATCAGAGTAGTCCTGCTGCTGCCAGGGAGACTCCTTACATGTAAAGTTAAGGACATATAGAAGTGCTTTCAATATCAGGGCCTAAAACTTTCAACCCCTGGTTAATAGTCTTAATACTCACTTTAGTTAAAGCATCACTGATGTAATAAAGGTATTTTTTCATAACATTTATCATTTTACTTTAAATAGTAAATAGAATTTTATGACTGTGTAATCTGATACTCCATCAAATAAATGTACAAAACCATGGAAGCAGAATCTTCATTTAAAAGTATACGTTATATAGAAACATATCCTGGTCTTGCAGCCCTTGATAATCATTTGTTCCTAGAGTTTTAATGGCAAACACATCACCAAAACCAGCTGTTAACCACTGAAAAAAGGAGTTTTGTGTTTTATGTTGTAAGGGTTAGATCTTGTTCCAGAAACACTGTTTATCAAAGTAATTCTGTACAGGTATTTGGAGGATGTTTTGTCAAATACTAAGCATGTTATGCTGCTTAAAGTATTTTCATGTGAAATGCTTTATTGTAATCTTGAGCCTTACGTTGGTATGTTTAAGCAGTTGTACTGACCAAAGCAATTTTGGAGATCACGATTAAATGGAAATGTTCTGCTTGATCTTAGAAGTTTATATGAGTCTGTCATTCAGTGCCAACGCGTTACCTTAACAAGCCCCCCATCTTGGAATGCTTTGTCCTCTGCTGCTGTCAAAACACAGTTTGTTCTGTAAGCTTCAAAAACGCCACAGAATGATTACCATCAGCAACAGGCAGTCATCTTCAAAAATGTCCCCAAGAGCACCAACACAGAACCATGAAAATTCTTCACGCAAACAAACAGAAGTAAAACACTACACTCAATTAAACCTCAGGCCTACTCCACTATTTTCCTTTAACAGGGGAGCAGTTGAGCTTATTTGCCTTGATACATGTAGAAAGTGAAGTTAAATCTCTACACAAATATTTACAGTAGTAGCCACTTTTCCACCAGTTAAGCTGGTGAACAGTATTACTCAAGATCCTACTGCAGCTACAGATAAAGATCTGCCTGAATTCTTTGCAATTAAGCCACTTAACTATGGTCTGTTGCTTACTAGTGACCAACAAATAGAATACACTCATCGTACTTCCCAGGACGGGAAATAGTACCTGGTGGAGCGGGATGGTGGGACTGCCACCTGCAGGTACACCACCTCCACCAGTACTGGACCACACCTTTGCGGCTGGCCCGAGGCAGCACACCAATGTTATTGGTACTGTATGCAATGACAGAATGAAGTACCTACAGCGTATAATGAGTATTTAAATAAGCAAGGGCTTATTATTATTATTTTTAATTGGTTTTATTTTATTTATTACTTTATAATTATTGTTTTATTATTATTATTTCTCATCATTACTGATGAGAAATACATGTGGTCTGGAAGAGCTTTAAGCAAGAATAGACCATCTGAAGTAGCTGACCTTCTAGCTTCCCTTAGCAAACACGTACTACAAGCCTGAGGTGTTCCTCCTGCCCACAGCATTGCTGGTGTGTCAGTGGTGGACTGGACTCGGAGCACACAACATCACCACCACTAACTAACTCCCTCAGTAATGAACTTCAGGACTCCCAGCCAGCCCACAGATTACAAATTCTGCCAAGCGATACTGGAATTGCCTGACACCACTCAATGGCAGCGCACAAAGACAAAATGGGAGCACCTCTGCTGCCTAGTTGCAAACGCAGATGGGTGTTCAGGAGTAGCCTGGCTAAAGGGACTGGGCAAGCGAGCCTTTGCTTAGGGTGACAGACTGTTACGTCTCTCTCACCTGCCTGACAGTCCTGCTCAGCTCTGCTCCCTCCTCCATGCTGCCCACAAACACATCACTGAATTACCTTCCTCAGCCTCCCTGAGCATAACAAGTCTTATAAAACAAAGCTACAAGTTTGTAGAGATTAATTTGCCGTGTTGAAGTTAAAAGAAAAGGTTATTTTCCTGCGAGGTATCATGAGTAGTTTCCATACGTTCAAAAGGGCTTCCCTTCTCACACCTAGTAGTTCCCTTCCACTGCCGGCACCCAGAGACCCATACACCCGCAAAAACAGCCTGTCTTCCACATCTGTATCCACCTTCCCCAGTCCCCTGTGTTCACAGAAAATGTACTAATTTGCCATTCAAAAATTCCTCATAACAAAACCGTATCTCCCTGACTCCATCCTGCTCGTCCTGCAACTGGCTGTCCCGCTCCCTCACCTCCAGCAGTCTGTCCTGCCCACACGTCCCAGACCACCGCTTCAAAGAACCCTTTCCATCCAGAGGTACCGCTAGACCTCCCACCCCACCCCACACCATGCCCCAGACCCCAGCCCTAACTCAATTTAAGCCCCTGTCCTGTGGCACAGCTTGGAGAATCTACCCACCATAGGCAGGATGACAGCCAGTGTCTGCGGAAGGCAGTGATTTCTATGAAAATTTGTAGGTTAATTTGTATCTCTGATCAATAATATAAGTTAGCATTATGACTGAGCCCAGGTTCATGGTGTAGGACATACTGACAGAGGGCTTGGGCTATAAGGGTGGGCTGTAGGATCCTGTTTTAAATCAAGCTTATACATCTCTGCTGTCTGCAACACTAGTGCTGCCTAACCCAAACCAGTGCTATAGGTGCAATGCCAAAGCACTAACAAGCTGTATCAAAAGAAGCATCACCAGCAGGTTCAGTGAGGTGATTCTCTCCCCGTACTCTGCTCTCGTGAGGCCCCACCTGGAGTACTGCATCCAGCTCTGGGGCCCCCAACATACGAAGGACGTGGACCTGTTGCAGTGAGTCCAGAGCAGGCCCATGAAGATGATCCGAGGGCTGGAGCACCTCTCCTATGAGGACAGGCTGAGAGAGTTGGGGCTGTTCAGCCTGGAGAAGGGAAGACTTTGGGGAGACCTTACAGCAGCCTTCCAGTACCTAAAGGAGGTCTAAAGGAAAGCTGGAGAGGGACTATTTAAAAGGGCATGTAGTGATAGGATGAGGGGGAATGGCTTCAAACTGGAAGAGGGGAGATTTAGATTAGATATAAGGAAGAAATTTTTCACTGTGAGGGTGGCGAGGCACTGGAAGAGGTTGCCCAGAGAGGCTGTGTCTGCCCCATCCTTGGAAGTGTTCAAGGCCAGGCTGGATGGGGCTTTGAGCAACCTGGTCTGGTGGGAGGTGTCCCTGCCCATGGCAGCGGGGTTGGAACAAGATCATCTTTAAGGTCACTTCCAACCCAAACCATTCTATGATTCTATGATTCTATGATACGATTATAGTTCAGGCAAATTTACTATTAGAGCTACTAAATACCACTAGACCTTTCCAATTCTAGGCCTTGTTCTAGACCTGCCAGTTTTACTGGATCTGGAAGCCAACTGAAGACTAAATCACCTGCTTTCTGAACCCAAATAGTCAACTCATTCCGCACCTCTAATCTTCCCCTTTGACCATTTACCCTTTACAACCCTTAGAGCTCCTGGAGTTGCAGCTCTTAGAAAATCAGCCCTCAAAACCAGGCCAGCACATCTGGCAGGATCCAGCAACCATCCACACTTGTAAGCTGCTCCCACTTCTACAGTAGACCTCTCTGGAGATACCACAGGCCAAGGACTCCAATCGATTCGAGAACATGATGGTAACATGATGCTGACCTACAATAAACACAGGGCGTCTGCAACCTGCCAATAAACTAAGCCCACATGCTTCTGCTTTCCTGTGCCCTGGTCCTAACTACGCTTATTATAGTTTTATAGCTATTATATGACCTCAAAATAACTTAAGAGAGCACCTGCCCTCAACATTAGTTTTTACCTCCTTCCCCTTGGTTTGAGGATTTGGGGAGCCAGATCTTACCTTGTATGGCCAGGCAAATTTTCAATGCTACCTCTCTCATCTTGATCCCCAACACAGATATTCAAAGACAACTTTCAGGAACTAGAAGAGCAGAGGAAACTGTTACATTTGCTTTTTTCCCCTCTATAACTACTTTTAAAATCCAATCTTTTATGGTATTATCAAATTAGAGTAATGGTTGTGTTATCTGATCCATGCTTTTTTTACCCTCTAGTATTGTCAGAAAGCACTTATTCTCTCTCAGCATAACCTACGTTTAGCTTTTCAAAGATACTTATCTCCACCTATAAGTGTGGAAGTCACCTGCCCTGTTTCAGCATTTGAAGTTAACCACCAGTCAGTCACCGTCAGGTTCCTTTGTAGTCAATGGAAATAATTAGGCACCTTGGGAGGCTGATTCAACTCATTCTGAGATACTTATCTAACATACGGATGGCTCTCTGAGGCTGTGTATTTCTTTCCACTGGATATAAAGGAATTCAAAGGGAAAAAAACGTATGTTTAATCATAGATTTTAAATTAAGCAAAATTAATCCACCTAACCTACTGCTGTTGTTGAGATTTTCTCTTTAATGACGTTGCAACACTTTAGCATCTTAATATATGATTCACATGGAAGGCAAACACATGGAAGCTACTGCAGCCACTGCCACTAGTGATGATGAACAACAATAAAAATAAATTCCTGCTGGCAAAGTGGGAGTGTGCTTCACAGATACCCTATTTTTGATAACAAAGGCTTTCTCCTGTCTCCCTCTCATTTGGATACCCCCAAGAGGTTTAAAAGCACTGAGCACTACCTTTTACTAAACATTTTTCCCGAGATGTCTTTTTTTTTCCACTATAACACATTAACATGTTCAGCAGAGACACAAGAAGCCAACTGATTAAATTAGTAGCATTCTAAAATGGTCAATGGTAACCTTTATTCCTTATAACCAAAAGAATAAACAGGTGTAACTAAGCAACACAGAAGTCCGTATTTTATTCAAAGAGATTGAAAAAATCCCATACATGCAAAACATGGCATGCTGTACAAAAAACAATGTTGAAATCATCAATTTTTGAACTTTTTCCCAGTTTGAGGATAACAGCGTCACGAGAATTTACCTGCTCTACAATGCTCTACAAAACACTATGGTCTTGACAATACCTAGAATTCATAATCTAATCTGATCAGAAGGAAAACACATTTAGTACAGGGGATGGAAATGACCACCCCTCAAAGCTGGCACGGCCGTTCTGCCCGATGGTGTAGATGCACACCCCTCGATTAGTTTGGCCCAACAGTGCTGCAGTCAATAGGAATTTTGTGAATCATTTCAGTGGAAACAGATTTTGTGATAACATGGACCTCTGAAAGGAGGGAAGCAGTCCTTCCTGTATGAGTAAATACCTAACTCTGACGCAAGTATTAAGTGCAAAGAAAGAAAAGATGTGTTGGATTATAGCTGAGCTCTTTCCAAATGAAAACATACCTTACAGCCTCTCGCACATTTCCTCATCTAGCCAGAGAATGTCTCTTCTTTGAAGAAATCTGTTCAAATACTTCTCATACTAACTCTTCCTGTGGCTGAATAGATTATTAAGTTGTTAGGAAAAATAAGATTAAGGAAGTCTTTAACTGGGACAATTTAAACCGTCTCTCAAGCCGTATCTTAACCAAATGCCTACTCAGTAAGCATTTAAAATCTACTTCTGAACTGAATGAACAAATAAAAATGTAGCATGGGGATGTTTTATATTTCTTAATATATTTTAGTTGCTGTAATTATAATTATTTTGAATACTCAGGAGACGTTAAAAATTGTGAATATTCTTGTGTGTGCATGCAAGCACAGATCTAAAAATTCACATATATACAAAAATACATTCAGGAAGAATCTTGCAAAAATTAATGAAAACTTAGTAAGTATAGCACAGCAATTAAGTTTTTGAAAGGGATAATTATTTTCTGCAAAGACTGTAAGTGTTCTCTTAAACATAGATACTCAACTGAAAGTATGATCTGAGATAAATAATTTTTCTACAATATACTTTCTATTCCAAAAATCACTATGCTTCTTGAACAACATTATTTCTTTTTAAAATGTGTTATTTTGAAAATAGAAATCAGATATGGAAAATGAAAATGACTGATTTCAAAAGGATTCACTTGTCTACAAAACTATTATTTAAATGTTTTCATCACGCAAAATGTTATCAAAATCAAGTAGAAACGACATGATCCAATCCTGAATTCTCCAGGAATTCCTCAGTTGACCATTTTTTCCAGTCCAGTTAGGAGGTGACCATCTCTACCATGCCTCCAAGACAACAAAAAGAGAGCAGTCTCAGCACAGAGCACATCAAAGAAACAGCCTGACTTCATTTGACACATCATTCGCTGAACTGCCCATGTGAGGACCAACAGCCACCTTCCCCTAAAGAAAGATGAACATAAAACAAATCTCCTACGTTATGCCTCTAAGTTAACACAATGTGAATACCCACCACAACATCCAAAATCCAAAAAGGATAAAAAAGGAGATTTAGGCAATGCTGTCCTGAAAAACTGGTTCACTAAGAACAGACCTTTAAATGGCAGGTCGTAAGAATTAGGAAAAAACAAACTGACTCCCTTTATCAGATTAGCCTAACTACGAAAGAAAAGGCTAAATGTAATACACTTCAGACATGCATATTTCCAGCTCCCACCATTTTACTTTTGGTGATGTCTGTAGCACAGCACTCAAGATAAGGACAGGCCAGTTTCAGTCTCAGCTGAATGTTCTTTCTTCTGGTGAAACACTTAGTAATAAGTAAGCATTCAGGGGTGTTTGGTATAGCATTTCCTTTCATCTAATCAGAAAGCGTTTAATCCATTCACCTATGAAAGCCACATATAGGTTTCTACTGATATCATTTGACTACAAATCAGATGCCAGATCTATCGCACACATACAAGCAAAATAATAATAATCCATCTCTGCTTCACAGGAAACTTCCTCACAGAAAAAGTAATCTTAATGAAAACAAAGACTTCTGATAAGAGAGAACAGTTCACACTTCAACTGGAAGATAAATAATATTAATGAATAAGGACTGAAATAGATTTAAAAAACCCCTCTTTCTTTTACAGTTTAAAAAGCTTATTAATTACTGAGAAGATGTAGACATTAACTTGTAAAATTATGAAATACATAAAGATGAAAGCAATTGTTAGAACGTAGTTAAGCATTTTAACATTACATTTGTTCATAAGATTTTTAGAATCAACTCTTGGCTTTCTTCTCCAAAAATATGGATGGAACCATAACTCAGGTCATTGCTTTTCTGATTTACAAAAAATAACAACATCAATTCTTCAACTTTTGTAGGCTCTCCCACTGCTTAAAAAAACAAAAACAAAGTAAGCCCAATACAATAAATAACACCAGTTCTTAAAACAGTATGGCAACCCATAAGGCTGCCCTATCGGGCTCTGATGAAAAGGGTTTCATCAGGAGTTGTAGGACCATTCTCCACCTCAGTAACAGTCTCTACTGTGCCTGAAGCAGACACAATCACTACTGTTTTAGCTGCTGAAAGAGCTTTCTCCTTCTCTGCGATAGCAGCACAGACTGCCACAATTTCATCACTTTCAAAGTCATAGTCTGGGATTGATTCTTGTGCAAGCTCTTTTTCGTTTGCCAGTGCTTGCACTGCCTCAGTCTTTGTTGCCTTCTGCTGTTCATGTAGTTTTCTTGCCCAGGAAAGGTCCTCTTTCCATACTTCAGGGTTCATTGGAAAGATGTGTAAGGACACCTGGAAACTTCGGATTGCCTATAAACAGAATAGGGAAGAAACAAGGATTAGAAACTTTAAAGCCTACATATTTCATCATAGAAATTAACAACAACAACGAAAAATAATTACATAGGCCATTCAAGCAAAGACAAAAGTGATTTTACTCCAGTCTGCCTTTAGTGGAACAATCCTCCCTCAGCTCTAAGTTCAATGGCAGTGCTACCCCCAAACAATTGTGCATACAAATATCTGAAAGTACCAAGAATGCACGAACAAATCAGGTACCTGGCAACAAGGGCAAAAATAAGAGTTCACATGTCGAAAATACTATTGTAATTAAAAAGGTAAAAGCAGAAATAATTTTTTTGATGGTTTTCTATCCCACTGTTCTCCTACCATCAGATCTACGAGAAGGCGAATGCAGACAGATATGGTTTAAAGAACTAGAGAAAAGGGATGACTGGGATTTGTAGTATCACTAATATTGCTGCTTTTAAACTAGCATGCAGTCATTTCACATATATACCTAATACTACAGTAATCCTAGCCCTGTGACAAGCAGGTTCTGAAACAGGTTTCTGGTTGCAAATACACTTACCTAAACAGGCAAAAGTTGACAAATAAACTCCCAACTTGGAGTTGCTCTAAGAAAGAACTCCTATAATTTTATAAATGATGTACTATTAATACAAGTAAGTATAGTTGATACTGTTTCTCCTGTCTTTCAGCTCAACTGAGGAAAGTCCCACAAACGCAAATACTCACCAGAGAAGTTGTTAACTATAAAACAAGAAGAGATTGATACAATACTGGAAAAATGCTACACCAAGATTACAACTGTACTGTGTTTATATTAACAGTGAAAAGGTAAAGATTGACCTTACCTACTCAGACTTATGTGTATGTACACACAGACGTGTGTGTATTTCACATTTATGACTGTATGGTCAGCTATGGAAATGGCCACCTGAGTGACCAAACTCCTGTGTGACAATGTACAGAACCTATCCTGTAGGGCGGGGAAAGAGTGGTGACATGGATTTGGATTATATTTGGGAGGAGTTCTAGCAACTTGCATATAGAGTCTTGAAAGACATATGAACAACCGTGAAATTCCATATTCTGTTGTAAGTTATAAGTACTTAAAGGATGCAAATTAATTTGAAAAATCACAACATTTTATCTGCATTGAAAGAAACTACCAATTCATCCTTCTGCTGGCACAGATTAACATACAAATTTCGCATGACGTGAACTCAGCAGACAAGAGATACAAATCAGATTTAGGAAATGCTGATTATGCTATCAGTATATATGCTGTTGCAATAGGCAGCCTTTCAGTTCCAGGAAAAGAAAAAAATACTTCATTACTGGTACACAGCCAGCTCTGAAGTGTAGGAGCATGCTGAACTTTAAACAGAAGGAGGAGTGCTGTTTAATTCTTGCAAAACACTGTAATTTTATTCAACATTGCTAGCTTTTCATTTCCAGGGATAGGTTAGCTGCAAGTAAACACTCCTTTTTTGTATTTCTGTTGAAAACAAAATATAAACGAACACTATCTACTTTCAAGCTTTCCATGAAGAGGTCCCCTAACTAAAACCTGTCTATATAGTTATGTTCACGCACAATAAACAACATTAAACACAGCAATCACATACAAGGTAAAATTTAACGAGCTTAAAAGATGCCTAGATGATTCATATAATACAGCATAAAATGATCATCTTTTAAAATCTACTAGAAAAAAGATTCTGTGTGACAGTTTTATAAATAATAAAATAACAATGAAATAATAAAAAAGTAAATTCTAAGTGCTGCAAAAAAACCCAGAGGGATTCATTTTAATGCAGCAATGTAATACTGAAACAGACAGAATTGTCATCCACATAAAATGTCATGTTGCCACTGTAACTGCTTCCACAGCCATTAATTTCTGTTAAGACAGGAAAAAAGAAAATAACAGTGTTACTTTTAATTCTCCCACTGATGGAGATATAAGACTCCTTCTCCAACTGCCTGTCTGGCATTATAGGAAAATGTGGTGGCACTAGATAAACTTGCTTATTTCGAGCCTCATTTTAATGGGCAGCTGTGGTCTTAGAGACCCTGCATGTAAGGACTATGGCATTTTAAATCAGTATGTAGTCACATACCTGCTTTTCCTTCTGTAAGGAAGACTACTACAAAATCTACTGCAAGATGTTCTCACTTGAGGAATTACAATATTTGAAGAATTCGTATTTTTAAAATATTTTACATTTTGTCTCACTAGAGGGTATTCTGTAGCAAACAATCTTTCATTTGTCCCATGAGCAGAATCTCTTCTGCTGGTTTAGCAGTCTTTAAATACGAAGGGCAGTTTTGATCAGACTACACCTTTTATAATATGTTTTTATAACACATGGACCTAGTAATTGTCACTATACGATGAACCCTAAAAAAAGTAGGGGAGTATTTTAAGAGGTTATGCAGTTCACATCTGCCCCCAAGGTTTGTATCAGGCCTTTAGGTTACATCTGACAGACACTATCTGACCTTTTTCAATGGATGTCCATCAGTGCAGATATGTATACATCTGTAAGCAATCTTTTTCTGTATTTAATGATCCTTAAATATAGATATTTTTTTTACAGTATCCAACATATATCCCAATGTGCTGGCCAGACCCTCCTCTTAGGGAAGTCTGCTGCCTCCCTGAGGCCCGGGTTAAGGGCATCACCAGGAAACTTCCCAGCCTGGTGCAGCCCCCAGACTACTACCCATTACTGCTCTTTCATGTGCGTTGCAATGAAACTGCAACAAACAGTCCAAGGGGCATCAAGAGACGCCAGGGCCTTGGGACAGCAGGTAAAAGAATATAGAGCGCAGGCTATTTTTCCCTCTCTCCGCCCAGCTGTGGGCAGCCATACTGGAAGAAACAGATGGATCCAGTCTATTAATACATGCCTCCATGGCTGGCGTCACCACCACAATTTCGTTTTTTTTCCGATAATGGAATGGCAAACACAGCACGAGGCTTGCTGGCGTTGGATGGGATACACCTTTCTCAAAGGGGGACGGTGGTCTTTGCTCACAAGCTAGTGGGGCTTATTGACAGAGCTTTAAACTAGACTTGAAGGGGGAGAGAGATCATGTCAGGCTTGCCCAAGACAAGCTGTGGGATGACACACCAAGGTTAGAGGGATGGGGTGTTAGTGAGGGCCTCAGCCTGTTGCTCCGAGATGTGCTGGCTACACTGCAGCACACTTGAAGTCTTACACAGATGAGCCAGGGGCTCCTGAGGTAATAGGAGCCAAGAGGGAAACACCAGTGAAATACCTCAAAGGAATTAAGGGGTCTTCCTCTAAGAAGGTGATGTGGCCGACAGCCCAGCTGAAGTGCCTCTACACCAATGCACACAGCATGAGCAGCAAACAGGAAGAGTTGGAAGCCACCATACTGCTAGAAAGCTATGACCTCGTTGCCTTTACTGAAACCTGGTGGGATGACTCCCATGACTGGAGTGCGGCTGTTGATGGCTACAGGCTGTTCAGAAGGGACAGGCGAGGAAAGACAGGTGGAGGCATTTCCCTCTACATCAAGAAATGGATAGAGTGTGAAGAGCTGTCTCTGAAGAATAGCCATGAGCAGTTTTGAAAGCTTATGGGTAAGAATTAGAAACAAAGGGAACCTTGTGGTTGGTGTCTCCTACAACCCACCTGATCAAGGGGACCCCATTGCCAAAGCCTTCTTACTCCCACTACAAGAGGCATTGCGCTCACAGGCTCTCATCCTTCATCCACCCCAACATCTGCTGGAAAAGTTGCACAGTGAGCTGTAGGCAATCCAGGAGACTCCTAGAATGCATCAAGTGCATTACTGGACCTGGTGGTCACCAACACAAGTGAACTAATTGGTGACATCAAGACTGGAGAAAGCCTGGGCTGCAGTGATCATGCACTGGTGAAGTTCACAGTCCTGAGGGATACAGGTCAGGCAAAGAGTAAAGTCAGGCCCCTGAATTTTAGGAACACAAACTTCCAGCTGTTGAAGGAGTCAGTGAATAGGACCCCCTGGGAAACTGCCCTCAGGGACAAGGGAGCAGAACAGAGCTGGCAGACCTCTTCCCTATGAGCTCTATATCCCCAGGTGTAAGAAATCAGGAAACGCAGGCGAGAGACCAGCATGGCTGAGTCGAGACCTGCCAGTCAAACTACCGGGCAAGAAGGAAATGCACAGGCAGTGGAAGCAGGGACAGGTATGCTGGGAAGAGTACAGAGATGCTGCCCGGTTGTGTAGGGTTGGGGTCAGGAAGGCCAAGGTGCAGCTGGAGGTGATCTGGGCGAGGGATGCAAAGAATAGTAAGGGCTTCTACAGGTATGTCAGCCAGAAAAGGAAGGTCAAAGAAAGTGTACAGTCCCTGATGAGCAAGACTGGCAAACTGATAACAATGGACAAGGAGAAGGCTGAGGTGCTCAACAACTTTTTTGCCCCAGTCTTCACTGGCAATCTCTCTCCCAACACCTCTCCAGTGGATGCACCGCAAGGCAGGGACTGGGGGAGCAAAGTCCCTCCCACTGTAAGAAAAGATCAGGGTTGAGACCACCTGAGGAACCTGAACATACAGAAGTCTATGGAACCTGATGAGATGCATCCCAGAGTCCTTGAGGGAACTGGCTGGTGCAGTTGCCAAGCCACTCTCCCTGATATTTCAGAAGTCATGGCAGTCAGGTGAAGTCCTCAGTGACTGGAAAAAGGTAAACACTGCACCCATTTTTAAAAAGGGCATAAAGGAGGACCCTGAGAACTACCGACCTGTCAGCCTCACCTCTGTGCCTGGGAAGATCATGGAACAGATCCTCCTAGAAGCCATGGGAAAGCACACGGAGGACAGGGAGGTGATTTGAGACAGCCAGCATGGCTTCACCAAGGGTAAGTCCTACCTGACCAACCTACTGGCCTTCTGTAAGGCCTCTGACATGGTCCCCCACAACATCCTTCCACTTAAATTGGAGAGGTATGGATTTGATGGATGAACTGTTTGGTGGATGAGGAATGGTCGCATCCAGAGGGTAGCGGTGAACAGCTCAATGTCCGGATGGAGATCAGTGACAAGTGGTGTCCCTCAGGTGTCCATATTGGGACCAGTACTGTTCAGTATCTTCATCAATGACATAGTCAGTGGGACCGAGTGCATCCTCAGCAGGTTTGCAGATGACACCAAGCTGAGGGGTGCAGTTAACATGCCTGAAAAATGGGATGCCATCCAGAGGGACCTGGACAAGCTCAAGTAGTAGGCCCATGTGAACCTCATGAGGTTCAACAAGGCCAAATGCAGGGTTCTGCACGTGGCTTGGGGAAAGCCCCAGTATCGATATTGGCTGGGGGATGAAGGGATTGAGGGCAGCCCTCTTGAGAAGGACTTGGGGGTACTCATGGATGAAAAGCTGGACATGAGCTGGCAATGTGCACTCACAGCCCAGAAAGTCAACCATATCCTTGGCTGCATCAAAAGAAGCGCGGCCAGCAGGTGGAGGGAGGTTATTCTGCCCCTCTACTCTGCTCAGCTGGGGTCTCACCTGAGTACTGCCTCCAGCTCTGGAGCCCTCAGCACAGGAAAGAAATGCACCTGCTGGAGCTGATCCAGAAGAGGGCCACCAAGATAATCAGAGGGCTGGAGCACTATGAGGACAGGCTGAGAGAGTTGGGGTTATTTAGCCTGGAGAAGAGAAGGCTCTGGGGCAACCTTATCAGTAAGCCTTTCAGTACTTATTGGGGGCTTATGAGAAAGATGGAGACACACTTTCTAGCAGGGGCTGTTACAATCGGACAAGGGGTAATGGCTTTAAACTAAAAGAGCGTAGATTCAAACGAGATAGAAGGAAGAACATTTTTATGATGAGGGTGGTGAAACGCTGGCCCAGGTTGCCCAGAGAGGTGGCAGATGCCTTATCCCTGGAAACATTCAAGGTCAGGTTGGATGGGGCTCTGAGCAACCTGATGTCATTGAGGATGTCCCTGCTCATTGCAGAGGTGTTGGAACTAGATTGCCTTTAAGTTCCCTTCCAACCCAAATCATTCTGTGCTGCTCTGGTAATGTTTTATTGGAAGTCTTATTGCTTGTATTACTCACCATGAACATAAGTAATTTTTACAGAAACCATTAGCACAGAAACACTCATGAAATTTTAGTATCTTTAAAGACAAACTCTTTACATTACTCTGCTTTAAACAAAAACAAAATCCAATTCTTTCAGATATTTTCACTCTAGTTTAATAGTTTATATGATATAATTTGAATGGTAAATGTTTTATCTATTTTAACTTTGAAATGTCAGGCTGAACTTTTCTATGCAACTTTTTTGTTCAGATTGTTTCTTCTTTTGAATAAAAATTTTCTCTCTGGAAATTTCTTTTCAGCAAAAATAATTCTTCTGTCTTCAAAGATTAGGTGAACACTTAATATGTTGCAGCTCTTACGTTTACAAAACTGTTGTATTCAAAGGTTCTGGTGCTCTCATGTTTTGGAGAAAAGACTTGAAATACAGTAGGCAATTTTCCAGATGTGAAAGACTACTTTTGCCTTGCACCTACTGGAATTCGGTCAAGTTATAAACCCCTAAAAAGTCTTTGCTCCCATTTGGTAGATGCCTGTGAGATGATGCTAGCTACTGTGCCGGAGGTTCTCCACCGCAGAGAATTTATGCAGTGTGGATGAAGACGCATCATCCCCAGGGGTGACTCAGCACATGTCCTCCCTGGGGCACAGTGCCTGATGGCTGGCAGGAGAGGCCAGAGGACATGTGCCCGAGTCTGGAGGCATGAGAAGAGAACAGGAACATAATGACCTCTGGCAACTGCCCGAAAAAGATCTCCTCAGTTTCTTTGGGCCCAGGCGCACACAGACCAGAGTTTTGGAAAACTTCACGTCAGCCACAGTGTCCACTTCAAGTTTCTCTTCAAGACGCCTCTTCCTCACTTTCACAGCTTCCTTCTTCCTCTTCTTTCAAAGAAGTTTCTACCCTCTTCTTGTACTTTCTTTTGCTTTCGTGAGGTACTCCCATTTCCCAAATCTCATTTTGCACCAACTCACTTCCTCCCGGCCCTCTTTCCTCACAATGCTTACTGCCTGTCTGCCTTTGCACCTCAGTGAGCATCCCTGCAAGACACTGCAGCATGCTCTGCAGAAGTCACTGCTTCAGACCACCTGTACCATAGGGATCTCTACACCATGCTCTGCTACACACACAGACATAATCCAGGATGATCACAGGAACACAAAAAAAATAAATCTATCCCATGCTAGAAATTTATGTATTTATCTCAAGAAAATAAAGCCTGAAGTGATATGACTGCTCTTAACCCGTAAATCAGGAAAATCCAGGAGGATGGAAAACATTTACCTCTCTATTACCAAATTACACTGCTAAAATTATTACAAGGCATTTTTAAAAAATGGTGACACAACTTTCTCCCTAATCTGGGGAGATCTTATTGCGGCCTTCCAGTACCTAAAGGGGGCCTACAGGAGAGCTGGGGAAGGACTTTTTACTAGGGCATGGAGTGATAGGACGAGGGGGAATGGCTTTAAGCTGGAAGAGGGCAGGTTTAGATTAAACATTAGGAAGAAGTTTTTCACTTTAAGGGTAGTAAGGCACTGGAAGCGGCTGCCCAGAGAAGTTGTTGAAGCCCTGTCCCTGGAGGTGTTCAAGGCCAGGCTGGACATGGCCTTGGGCACCGTGGTCTGGTGGGAGGTGTCCCTGCCTATGGCAGGGGGGCTGGAACTCAATGATCTTTAAGGTCCTTTCCAACCTAAACCATTCTATGATTCTATGATCCCAGTTTGTCATAGACTCTGCATCTGTTTTAGCTAATGCTTTTAATTACAAGGTCTAAACGTTGAGAAGATGGACTTCATCATCACGGTTAAAGCCTCAAAAGTTCTGAGCATCTGACAAGAGTAACTAACAGAAGGCGCCAGCTAAGTCAGTGGTGAACGCTCACAAGAACTGAGTACCCCTGCTAGAGATGTAGCAGAAAGGTCATTTAAACTTTTGGAGACTTGCTTGCCCTTCTGCTTTCTTGACTGAAAATAAAAATCACCTCTGACTAGAAGACATTTTCATGCATTAAAAAAATCTTTAGGTGCGTTATCAAAACATATTTGTGGCTTCCAACAGTATATATGAAAAAAAAAAAAAAAAAGGATTACACTATAGTAGCTGGAGACTGCAGGACTAACACAGGATCACTGGGGAAGCTGGTATTGCTGGGTACTACCTGATATTACCTATAACTGGGTAGGACTGTTTAAAGCTGTTAAAAAGAATTTAACAGAACCCCTCTTAACTTACAAAGCATTTTATTTTCTCTCTTAACTTAATGATTCCCAAATACTATGCACTAGAATGTGTATGTGGCTGGAGTATAGTCCAAGATGGAGTCAGCACGACAGAAATATCCCCTGTCATATGCTTTATCCTCAAAAGAAATGTCTTTTATCAAATCCTGGTAAGGAAAGCAGCGCCATTTAAAGTGTGACACAAAAACTGTAAATGGAACAACAAGAAATTCTAGGCCAAAATTATAAAACAAATAATAATTTTTAAAATGGCATTGCCTCTTTTTCTTTTCATTTATGCACATAAAGAGTAAGTATCAACTATATTAATATGACAAAATTAAACATTCCATCACTATAAAATAATACACACAGTTTGTTGTGCTTAGAAGGAAGATTACAACAGCAGTGTAATTAAATATTTTGGTCTCATAAATCTATAAAAATAAAATCCAAGTTATTTATCCCCTCAGATAGGAACACATCTGGAAGCACAGACTTGATTGCTTTTCAATGGAAAGCCAACCATCAGTTTGCTGTTGATTACCAAAATCTTTATGTTTCTACAGAGTGACATTAGTAACATTCTGAAAAATTCTCTCGAATTCAGAATTAGTTATGTTAATTAGCTGGATTCCAAAAAAGGCAGCAATTCCTCTCTTTGCTAGTACATAACTCCCACTATTATGTAAAAGACCTAAAACTATTTCTTTCAAGATTATTAAAAGGGCTGATCTGAGGATTCATATTGTCAAGGCTTGATTCCTTTTACAAAATGTAGTATCGCGCTCAAAAGACCACACTTAAGCCAGTAACTACTTAGTAACAATACAGCAAATCACATCCTTCAAAACATCAAACAAAAAGCATGCACAATTGGTTCATATTTATGCATCTGCCCAGTTAATTTTGTAATTTTGAGTCCTCCAGATCTGACACAGAAGCCCCAGCCCACAACTGGGTAAGCTTAAGTCACAGAACCACAGAGTGGTTGAGGGTGGCCGGGACCTTCCCAGGTCATCTGGGCCAACCCCCTACTCCAGCAGGGCCACCTGGAGCTGGCTGCCCATGACCACATCCAGATGGCTTACAAATTTCTCCAAGGTAGGACACTCAGTCACTTTCAGTTGGTCTTTTGGTTTCTTTTAAAGCTGCTTTTGGGTGGTTTGTGTTTTTTGTTTGTTTGTTTGCTTAATGAAAGTGTGGGGCTCGGTCTCACAGGAAGAACTGTTCTAATGAAGATATCAGTGTGGAATTGTTACTGCGTAAAGTTGTCATCACCAATGTAGTAAGTATCATTTGTAAAAAAAAAAAACACATTTACAATTAAATGACAGAAATATTGCAAGCTTGACAACATTTCTACATTCAGGTTGCAAAGTCTACTTGGCTGTGCTACGGCTAATTGATTTGTACAACTTAAGGAATTTCTGCCTTTACAGAAATAAGGTTCTGTCTGCTCGGACTTAAGTATTACTGTTGAATTACCCTATTCAGTAAATTCAGAAAGAAGAGCAAACAGTCTTTGCAAAAGTTAAATAAAAAGGGGATAATTTATCTTACTCTTTCTGTCACAAGTTTGACAAAACGAAACCAAAACAAATCTTTCTTTGTTTGCAAGAAATGAGTATATTACGCAGCTCATAACAGAAATTAGATTTGTTTGGAAGCTGTATTTTAGATCTGGGAAACTTGAAATTAAAATACAGTAAATTATTTTTTTCCTAAGAAAAAGTGCATCATTCATTGTGAAGTAAAAAATATTTACAACAGACCATTTGGCAGGATGTGGGTAGTGAAGACAGACATTGGTGGATGAGAAGTGAAACAAAGCAACAGAAGAAGCTGCTCCTGAGAAGCGTAGTAATTCCTAAATCTCACACATGACTAAAAAGCCCTGACATATACGCTTTATTAACTTTTCTTTGTAAAAAATATAATGCAGTGAAAAATCAGAAAATCAGGGCAATGAAAAGGTAACGGGAAAAGGACAATTATGACTTAGATCACCTGGTCAAGAAGCCTCTACAGGTTCAGTAATTAAGAAATCATTTAACATTTTAAGACTCATCCAGTCTTAACCTTTTAAGATTCCTTAAAAATTGCTTGGTTCAAAAATAAATAATGAATATTATCTGCAGTTTAGATTAACTCTCCATGTTCTTTGTACATGACAACATATTCATCAGAAGGCAGTTCACTATGCCTTAAAGACAGTAAGGCAAAAAAGTAGAAACGCCCAGTACTAAAGCACTGGAGACACCAACAAGAGCTTACCTGGGCTCCCTACTTGGAGACAGACAAAAACATTCAGAGGGCAGACTACCTGGTGCTAACTCCTCCTCCCTCTCTCTTCACAGACAGTAAGGTCCATATAGCAACTACAGGAGCACATATAGTAGTGTTTTGTTTCAGATGAATAATGTGCTGTGATGCAAATCTCTGATTGTTCCCACTTAAAATACTTTGGTTTGCATCACGGAATAGTCTCAGCCTACATAAACCAGATTCCTTTCTGATTAAGCTCGACAATGCACTCCAAGAAAGCACCTGAAGTGCTACTCTGAAGTAGAATAAAATGAATATGGGTCCCCACTCCAATTGGTGTGGTGTAACTTGCCAATGTAGACAAAGCTTATAGGATCTGGCGAGCAGACCTGGTGGTATAACTAGCATGGGTATATCAACACCTATAAACCACACGAGAGCAACTGTAGCATTTTTTATAGAACTAGCAGCATCAGTTACCTAGAATTCTTGCAGAAAATAGAACTTTGAATTTCCTGAGACTAATGCATTTAAAAATCTCAGACATAATTTAAAGCAACAATTTCAAACACTTAAAAGGAAAAAAAAAAAGATTTGTAGACTGTAGATCCATCTACTCTCACCTTCTGCACCACAGAAGCCATGGAATGTCACCCATTATGTGATGTGATGCAGATATGCATGGATTTATGTTAAATATTTCATATTATGATACTGCACCAACATAAGGTTTCACGCTACACATCTGCAACACACAGCTTTTGTCTTATGTTATTCTCATTGTTTGGGTTGGTTTTTTGTTTTTTTTTTTTTTTTTTTAATACTGCTCCTTACTACATTTTAAAAAGAAACTAGTTTTGCAGGATCTGTTAGCCTCCCTCAAAAAATTCATAATTATTTTTTATTCTTGAAAATTTTTGGTCCAAACATTGCAGCTTTGCAAAAACACTCTAAATTAACAACAAAATTATTTGTATTGAACCAGTACACAGCTACTTCTATTAGAAATAAAATAAATCCAGTATTTTTTTTTTAATCTGACAGCTCACGATGCATGATTTTTCTAATGGATTTTTGTGAACGTGTCAATTAAAAAGTTCAGTCACTATGTTTCCACACTAACTAGCAGAAAACTATTACACTATAAAAGTTACATTATTTACAGGGGTACAGCCTATAGGCTGAGGGTGATCTGACATGGGGGAAGAGTCTCCTGTTGCAGTTCCATGGCATACAGCTGCAGCTAGAGAAAAGATGCTCTCCAGCTGCTGCAGAGCTTCCCAGCCTTTTTGCTGTCTTACTAAGAAAAGAAGCAACTTCAGCCTCCATTTGGGGTCAAGGAGCTAGAAGGAAGCATGAACGAACACACATGATTTGCTGCACCTGAAGCAGGACAGTAGGAGACATTGAAAATAAGATAATAGAATTTTATTAGCAGGCATGTATAAAACCGAGCCTGAATATCAACTGGGACTTCACAGTACCTTCATCTTTAAACTATGGTGAGCTGTGCTGTAGCAGTACCGTACCCAGAACGTAGTATGTGCAGTTATGTCAACATAATTATTCCGCTGCATAAAGCCACCACATAAATACAGTATATAACACAAAAGGCTTTGAGCTAGGCAGGTCTTCCACAAGCCCAGCAACAAAACCACACGGGAAGCATTTTTGAAAAAGAACAAAGTGGAGGGAATATTGGAGATAAATAACAACTTTTTTCCTTGCTTACTTTCAGGTTACATAAGGATATTCAGCTACCTTGGTATTTTTGTACTCTCTCACACGCAACTCAGCGGATGCGGTTTACAAGTTTAGCATATTAATGTTGTCCACTTTCCTACCAGCGCTATCTCTCCTAATCCAAGCTGGGCACGTCCCAAAGTCTGCCAGGCATCCCAGGAACGTGGGTTTCTCTGGACAGCCATTTCTGCTGCATGCACTGCTGGGAACATTTCATGTAAAGACATCAGGACCTATGACAGAAAAAGGAAAATAAGAGGAATAAGAATAAACAAAACCAAAAACAGATTTAAGTTTTCTGGGGTTACCCAGGCAATCACCATTATTTCAATAACTAAGGACAGGTTCATCTCATCTAGCTTTTTCTAGTTTAAGAGTTAGTTGTCTAATCACAGATAGTCACCCAGACTCTTTCCATGGCCCATGGAGAGAAACAGACATGATAGAAGATGATTCATCTGAACTATTTAAGCAACTCTATTAGAAGTAGATGAATTGCTTCTGAAGGTGTCCCTCCCTCCCCCTTCCTCTTTACAAACCCCATACTCTGTAAAAGCATAACAGAATACACTGAAGGACAAATACATTGAGAATTAAACACAATAAATAAGCAAGTACTGTTGAAAAACTCCTGGGTTATATTTTTTCTTTTTGACAGAACATTGGAGTCTACCAAATACAGTTGCAGTGCACATGATATAATTATAGAAACAATCCCTGTAATGCAGCATGGAAACAGCCCTTAACAATTACTGTTGTATTTGGAGAGTAAGCATTCTGCAATAGCAAAGCCTAACTTAGACATGAAGTCACCTACACTGAAAAAAAAAAAAAAGAGAAAAAAAAAGTGGTTTCCGAATGCGGAAATCTCTTTTACTCAGCCGTACAGCTTAGTGTCAGCCTGTTACCACAGTATTATATTCCTTGCATTGAATCTCCATAACTAAGCCTATAAATCACACTTAACGATACATAACGTGGCTCAAGCCTTGCTGTATTTTTCCAAGACCACCATGAGATTGGCACACTACCTGAAGACCTGCATCACTCTGAGATCATGATTTCAGACACCCACATGCTATGGTGATAGATACCAGTGCAAGAAACAAATGACAACTGCATTCCTACAGTATGATGAGAATGTCAACCACAAGAGTAAGACTCATGTGTGGGCAATCACTTTCATCCCAACTGACCCGCAAGCATGATGAATAATATTAGAACATATTAGGACTATTGCTGAAGTGCAAAAAGAATTTATTTAACCTTACTGTTCTATGATATATTAAATAGATAAATATGAGTGTGGAGTAAAAGATTCAAATGCAATAATCCTGAGTATTTAATTAACATAAAATATTTTCACAGCACTGTGGCGAGTACAGTTAAAAATGAAAAAGATTTACTACAAAAAGTAATCCTGTATCCAAGAAGAAAAGGAAGCATAGCTTCCAATAAACCCTCTGGATCCATACTCCTGCTGTTTTAGTAAGACTAAATTTTTCTAAAGACTAGTCCTATGGCTTCTCTTTAATTCTATTTAATAGGCTGGACACCGGAATTTAGAAGTACCTAAAAACCTTTAAAAAACAACCCACAGTTGTATATCACATCATTTTCCCTTTTTTCCTCAACAGTTCTCAATGACCATGCTTTGTAAGCAAAGTTCGTAAGGGATATTACGTATTTTTCTAAAACTTTTCAGTTCAATTGCATTTTTCTGTGCAGTTTCTCTTATCTGCAGCAGATATGTGAATGCCAAACATTCAGATTACTAGTAAATACAGGAACAAGCAGGCATTATTCTAATAAGAAATTTTTCAATAAACAGACAAATAGCATGACACTTCACAGAGGAGCTATGTATCACTGAAAAGTCCATTTAAATCCCTCTTCCTCGATGTTTTAGCACCAACATACAACCTTGCACTTGAGAGTATGAAGATATTAAGCTTTTACTTATCAAAATTACGCTGGGGAAAAACTTCATAAAAGACATAATCCTACTAGCAAAATAGGTCTCTAATCTATTTTGATGCAAACTATAGCAAAAAAGGACTATTTTGCCAGAATCACCTAACGTAAAGATGAGGATGTGTCTGTCTGCTTATAAACACCCTTCCAAGAGCTGACACACTAAGATTCTATTTCTTTCCTGTTGCTCTGAAATTAATTTCTCTGGTGAATTTTCTTTTGCAAACTTCATTAGCAGGATGGCATTCAAGGTTCACAGTTTACTAATCTCATTGCACATTTGATTTATTTTCCAATTATAGTGATAACACTTTATTAGAAAACATTCTTAAAACTAATCAAACAATTAGAAAAGCAAACAAACAGAAGAAAAACCAGAAAAAACATCTCAGGACTCTCATGCACATATATATTAAAAATGACTAGAGGGAAAAGGGAAAAGTCTTACAAAGATGTTCAGTAGGTAGATTTTCAGAACTTAATTTATTCCAACATAGGTTTACCATTATCACATGCATCAAAACAAAGAACATCCATGTCATTACAATGACTTAGTTTAATAGATCTAGTTTAAAAAAAACCTATGAGACAGATTAGAAGAATTAGAAAAACTCAGTGGCAAAAAAATCCCAATTAAACATAGCAACTGGCATCACGAGACTGACCAAGTATTAAAAATCCGGGCAGCAGAATGACCCATCCTGTCCTACCCACAGTATTTTGGAAGTGTTATGAATCTGAGTAAGTCCTGGTTTTAGATGAGTTCACTGGCTTGAAGCTGAATCACTATATATAGATACATTCCAAGTCCAGTGAAACTGACCCAATTCCTTCTTCCATCCAGAAACCGATTTCAAAACACAGATGAATAAAATTCTTCCTACCCATAAGTAGCTTTCTGGAGTTTACATCAACACTTTGATGGCAAACTCTTCTCACTACATCCCAGTTTAAAAAGCCAACCAACCAAACAAACATACATTTTAAAATAATCAGCAATTATTAGCTGAATTGGTATAACCTAAACTGGGGACTCTAATTCTGGTCACATCTGAGGAACCTTATCATTTCTTAAGCAGGAAGATGGATAGGTAGAAGTTGATATTATTTCTTCACTGAGTTCAAGATTAAGAAAACCTTTAGAAGAGGTGAAATGGAATGATTTGAATATCAGTATGATGGGTTTGGCCTATTGAAAAAAAAAAAGAAAAAGACATACATCTGAAATTCTGGTCCTGTTCAATGAATCCAAATTGAGAAACTGAGGATGCAGGGTTGTACAGAAACTAGATCCTCGGACAGCTGATGACAAACATCCAAAAAGCTTATTAAATGGGCGTAAACCTGACTGTTTGTTTACATTTGTATTTACTTGTTTCTATAAAAACAATTATATTGTGTAGTTTAGGAATCCTGTCATAGTCGCACCGTGTATTTGACAATGTTATCTGAGATCGGAGGTAGAAATATCACTGGATGAGCAACATGAACCAGGTAAATTCTCAGGAGTGGTGTAGAATAGCAGTGCCTGATTCCCAAGAGAGTTTGTTATATATATCATAAAGTAGTAAGTCCTTTGATATCTCTCTTCACCCAAGAAAGAGTCCCACATGGTCCAGCATACAAACGTTCAGACAAAAATTAAAATAATTTCTCAAAGCAGTAATAAAATAATCCAGTAAATGTTTAAGAAACTTAGCCCACAATGAATTCAAGCAGTTTTAGTGACTGCATTAATATAGGTACTCTTCATACACTCCTTTGAATCTACTTATGATGCTACTTATCTAATACTAGAATCAACACTAGGCTGTTGTTGAATTTTTTTTAAAGTTTTTTTTCTGAAGCAGAAATACAGATATGAACTGCCTGCATAAACATCTACTTGCCACTCATTGTTCTTGCAACAGGAGAGCAGTTTAGGCTGGTAATGGAATATCAAGTATATGCACTGAAAGATCTTACATGCGAAGAAGAGTGTAAGTGCACCCCTAACCTCTCCACACACCATAATAATCTGTTTTCAAATGGATCAAAGAGTAGCTGAGAGCAATAGGAAAAAAACTCATCAACTTTTATGGGTTTCTGAAGCAGTTGAGCAATTCCACCATTCCCATATATTTTCCTGGAAACACACTTCCTGCAAGTGTCAGTGACAACTGGGAACTTTAAGCACTATTTCTGTTCTTCAGAAATACTGAAAGACATTTGTCCTACATCTGTTAAAATACAGATCTTTGTAAATATTTATGGTAAGTTCTTAGATTCCTCCTGTGTCATTAGTGTATTTATCTCAGCTGCATATTAAACAACAGGGTATTTAAAATGTTAAGTTTGCTGATGAGAAAGGAAATACTAATGAACTGCAAAGCTGCTATATAACCCAAAGTAAGACTATATTCATAAATGTAACAGGACCTACAGATATTCAAGCCCATGGAAGACACTCCATCCAATGTTAACTCTCAAAATAAATTACTTCATAAGGGGACTTTTCCTCACTAAAACAAAATTAGTATAGACCATAAAGAATCTTTGCATATCGCACAAAGTCATTTTTAATATGAATCAGCTCCTCTAGTATGTGACTCATCTACCAAGACAGGCGGATTTTCATAGGCTCAATGCTGGTCAAGCCCTTGCTGAAGCTGGTGTACAGTTCTTCCAAATCTGGAGCTACCAAAACTTTCTCATTTAGCTACACAATAATAGCTGCAGTATTTGTGCTGGTATGCTGTATTGGAATAATACAGTCAGCTCTAAGACAGTATCATTTAAATATTAACCACAATATTTTCGGAATGAATTACATATTCCTATTTTGGCAAAAACGGATTTTTACAGCTCACATTAGTGCCTTTAAAAGTAGCAAGGTATCAAATTACGCATTATACTAATCAGCTTCCAGTAAGCGTAAGTCATACTGCAAAAACCATCAGTAATAATTACTTGTGTAAAGAGATGTTACCCATTTAAAGATTAGAGGTTTTGTTAAAAAGATTCAATAAATAATTTTATAAATATCTATTTTGTACATAAACTTTTAATGTGTTCTCATTCACAGTATAGCATAAGCGTTATGCACTATCACAAAGTCAAACGAAAGAGAAACAGTACTACTGCCCTCCTCTTCCAGAAAGGAAGCAAGGGCATAGTGGAAGCAAAGGCCTGAGCTTCTCTACTCTTTCAGCTTTTGTTACTCTCCTATGGTTTCAACAGACAGGCAACAACATTTTACAAGATGAATCAGTCACACAGCTGGTTTCTCAGCTCCTCCTGGTCAGCAGGAAAGAGTGTGCCTTATTGCTCCAAATCACCTTTGCCATTTAGCTGAAACACAGGGACTGGGGTGCAAAGTAAGCAACTGCCCCTCAGTATTGGGTATTGCAGCTGGAGCACTGATTGAAGGATGCTGTAGTAAGCATATGTTTGCCTAAGTGTCTGCTTCATAGCTTGGATCCTGGTAAGCTAACCCCATTCTCCTGTTATTTCCATTGTGAAAATACTTAATCCTAGGAAAATTTCAATTAAATAGAGTACTTTTGGAGTGCTAGCTTAATTCCTGCATCCACATAAGACCATAACAAAGAACTGTGACAAGAGAGCTATTCACTAATTTATCTCACTGAGCGTAATTGTCCATTTTCTACAAAAAAAGGAAATTCTAATTGCAAAATAAAGGTTACTTCAAAACCACCGTGTGTTAAGGAGCCAGCACCACAGCACATGAGTGATTTCTTTCCAGCCTTGAAGAAACCCTGCTAGGTGGTCTGTTTTATTCAAAACAGAGTTCAATCTCTATACTACAGTAAAAATATATAGTACTGATACCATTTTCACATCTTAACAGAACTTGTTTATCAGTGGAGTTAAAAATTAAATGTACAAACGAACAGCTACATAAGTTAACAACCTTTACAGCCACCTGGAAAGCTGCTAATTAAAGCAGAATTATATTGTTCTGCCTCTTCCAATAGTGCATTAATGAAGATTTGGAACTCCTTGGCACAAAGCTCTGCAGAGGCTAAAAATTTACATGAGATCAGAAGGCAATGAGACAAATTTGTTGAAGAAGAATCTTTCAAGCACTTCTAAACACAGAGAAGTCCCGGGGCCACAGCTTGCTGGAGGCTGGGAGAAGTATTGTGGGGGAAGTACTGCTGCATGCTTGTACCATTTGTATGAATCTTTCCCAGCCATCCACTCTTGGAAGTTGTCAAGATACCAGGCCAGACAGGTCTTTCATTTAAGCTAGCACTGATGTAAAGGCATCCAAATAGAAGTAAATATTCAATGGAGATTTACACATTTAAGACGTTTTGTTACCCCAGAACTCCAGAGGAATTTTAGCTTTTTTTTTCTAAGAATATATATGCCTCCTGTTTTAGAAGTTAAGAAGAAAAATTTGCCTACAAATCTAGCCTGGTAAGAAAGTGGGGAGAACAAATGCCCACTTTTCAGTATCCTATAGGATGCAGAATGAGAGAAATGCACTAGAAAAATTCAGCAATTTAAAGTTAGAACAATTACTGCATCTTATTACCAACACGATTCAAATCGACAAAGCAAGCCAGAAATCAACGCTTCATACACACCCCTCCCTGAGTTTTTCCTAACATGGTCTATCTGGATCCCTTATATACATATGACATGTTGACAAAGCAATCCAACAATACACTTCTCCCAAAATAATTCAGTAAGAAAAACCTTTAAAGCCATAAAGTATTTCTCAAATCAAATGCAAATGCCAAGTAAGATCTAACGCTTCTGCAGCTATATAAAACAAGTCTTCTTCAGCATTACTGTATTGCAATGAGCTTATGATTATTCAGTAAATTCTTCTGCAGAATCAAACTTTCTTCACTTTACAGATAACGTGACTGTGAGGAGGAGATGTGATAGCATCCAGAAAAAAGAAAGAGCAGCCACTACACCTTGGAAAATAGCCAGCTTCGCTTCTTGGGTTTTGTTGCGTTTTGGGAGGGGAGTTGTTGTTTTGTTTTGGGTTTTGCAGAGGATTTTCTTGGGCAGTGGGAGTGGTGTGGTTTTTTAGACAAGACATGAATTACAGTAACAAAGATTTTAAAACTAAAGAATATAGCAAGATTCCTAAAAGTCACACAATGCATTCACTGAAGTACCATGATTTTGCTTTCACTTTTCCCTTCTCCAACCTTCGAAGAATGTAATTTTCAGCCATATTTTGAGTAGCTACCTTCCTAAAAAATTTTTTTCCCATTCTAATCTGTCCAGCTGGTTGAAAGAAGACATGCATTTCTTGTTCTCATCCTCAATCCAAATTAAAATCATTTTGCAGAAGAGCATTTTTATTTAATACAGAAAAAAACATGTATTTTTGTACCTTTGAATACAGATGGAGACAAAAGCTTCCCAATCCAAACAAAATAATGGATCCTGACCCTTTTGCCATTTAAGTCATGCAAAGTCACGTTGAAATCACCAGCTGATCTCATAACTTCAGTGAGGCACTGATGGCTGCAAGCCTTTTTCCTCAAAACAGCTTTAAAATAAAGGCTCAGATGAATTTGACATTGTAAGTATACTCTCTGTAATGCTCTTTTCTAAGATTAATTTATCTGTGCAATAATATGAAAACAGACTGGAGCGTATCTTTGTCATACAGTATTGCTGTTTAAAGTTGATAGTATTAAGCCAATCTTTAGAAAGAGCACGCAGATTTTTAATGTCAAATTTGCTAATCTATCACAGTAATGCCCTTCTTCCTCCTCCCAATACAATTTTTAAATATTTCAGTTGCTTTTTCCACATTGTAACATCCTAATTCATGTCTTAACAAAGATGGTTTTTATTGTGATTTTCAGCATTATTTTAATCCCTGTTAAAAGATACCCAGCTGTGCTGGGAAAAATGAAAAACCAAAATTGTGCTGTAGTTTATGCACACAACAACTACACAGTGTTGCACTGTATCTGTTCACAAGCACAATGGTTGCTTGTTTAATTTCTAAACTGATAAAGAACTGTGTCATGCTTTACCTGCGATTTCATCTCATAAAGCGTAGCATCCTCTGGAGTTAACTGAAGTGCTTCATCCCACTTGTGAATAGCCTCCCGGTACCTGTAGTTAAAACAGTATTACAGTCTCACTATATTTAAAGATAGATATATTAAAGATTAGATATTTCTATTTATATCCTGATATTGTCCTAAATAAAGTGCCATGGCATCTCATTAGCGTTAATAATTTTTCTAACCACTTCCCTATAAGACATGTTGAACTGTTTTCAGGAACTGGCTACTTGTTCTTCTGACCAAATGGATGCTAAGTACAACTGGCCTCAAATGAATTTACAAGGCAACACAGGAAACCTATGGCAAAGCAATAACTTAAAATTAGAAATCTTGGAGTCAAATTCCCCTCATTGTCAAAATCATCGTTAGTCAGGCATAAAGAAATATAATCTGAACCCAACGTGTCTTGCTACGGTCATAATTTAAAATTTCTTTTCAGTCTAAAAAGGCTGAAACATAGTTGTTCTGCATTTCTGTACTGTAAGATACTAAAGACATCTGAGTAACTTTGGTATATAAATGTAAGAAGGAAGTTGAAAGTAAACAGATACATTGAAATCACTCAACTTTGGGAAGGTATACAGTACCTTGATAATACGTTGCAGATAGAGTTGACCAAAACCAATAAAAAGTAGGTCTCTGTCTTGAACAAAGAGGTAAAACTTGGATGAATGCATACTAGGGTTTTGAATCATACTGAAAAACTGCAATAGCATAATAAGTTGCAGTCACAGGGGTGCAGTATTTCAGCCCTAAAGGTCGCCTCATATTAATGTTAACGAGTCTGTGGGGTGCCACAAGTTCTCTGAATCAGTTTCAAAATCTACCTTTGTTATGGAACTGTGTAGGAACTCCTATATTTCTATCAATTTCACTGCAAAGGTATGAAAGCAGTTACTCTTGATAGATACACACACTGCAATGTTAATATTGTATAGATAAAACTAAAGTAATTTTCACATACACTTCATATGGAAACAGTTTTTATCTTTTCATACTACCCATTTTTCCTTCCCTTTCTCTTTCTCATTTTTCAGTCCTCTGGCTTGTATTACGCCTCCAGGTTTTCCAGAGCAGTCACATGAAGGCTTCAGAAAGTTCTGAAAGTTCTGAACTGACTGGGAATAGAAGACCAGATCGAAAAAGCAATGCAACTGAAGTCAAACCCTCATTATGGTTCAGGTATCATTAGTTTGTAAATGACACTGATAAGTATGATGTTTAATTTGAGTGCTAAGCAAAGGATATTTCAATAAATTTTCACATCTCCTCAAAAGTTTAGTCACCAGCTGCGCATTTGTAATCTCAGTTCATTCGCCATGGGCAGGTGTTCACACTAAAGGAAACTTCACCACATTTTCTACAGATGTCAGCAGGAGCCTTACGCTGTCATTTAGTCAGCAAAACAGCTTTTTGAGTAAAAGATTACAGTTTTGTTCAAGACCTAGCGCAGACATAGCACAATAAAACCTACATGAGTAAGGGATATCCTCAGCCCAGTCAGGTGGTGTCCTGGCCACGCAGCAAGGCGCAATATTGTGAGTGTAGCAAAATGTTTAGAAAAAAAGATGATTTTGGAAAACAGAGCAAATACAGTAACATCAGTAACCAGAAAGGGAGGAACAACACTGGCATTCTGCAAATAAAAAGATGCAAGATAAAAGTTGCATTTCAGGAATCTTCACTTTTACTTCATTGCTCACAGTATCAATCTGAATGAGACAAAAACTCATAGCAAGAACAGCGACAAGAAGGCGACCTCTGATGGGAGTGTCAAACATAAGCAAATATTCCTCCAAATCCTGTTGGGTTTTGCTGTCAATTTGTCAACAGTCTGCCAACAGAATAAAGATGTGAAAGGGAAAAGAAGTTGTCCATTCACAGAAATGCTGTGCCACATGTCCTCTGTGTATGAAAGCTAAGTTACTCAACTCTGCCTGTGAGCCTCGGAAAGTGTGATCCAAGAGGAGTGACGGCAGAATGTCGGAATCACTCCCCCTGGACTGAGAACACAACAGAAGAGGGCTGCAGAAGGAAGATCTCTCTGCAGGTACACACCGCACCGCCTGCTCAAAACGACTGACTGCTGACTACCAGTTTACAGTGTGGAGATATCCACATGGCTGTGAAATATTGATCTTCCCAGTGCACATATTTCCTTAAGAAGAAAATCTGATAAAACATGACTGTTCTATTCTTTTAATTACTCAGGACAAGAGATGTTTCCATTGTTGTTCCAGGAAAAACTAAGGACACTGTTATTAACAGAAACTGAGCCATGTTGTTTGCTCTAGAGATGCAAATTTAGGAAAAAATTCCTTTCTATAAAGATAGCTCATTAATCAAAGAATTTTCTACCTCATTCTTCTGAAGGAAAAGATTATATACTGTATTAAATATCAAAGGCCTTGCTAAAAAAGTTGCCTGGGGATATAAGATGCAGTTGTAAAGTCAACGATCCAGTAAATGTGTTATGGAAATTACAAACCTTGGCTGAAATAAGAAATGAGCTAGCACAGGGGTAGTGTCATAAAATAAATTATTAGAATATAGATCATTTTACTGTCTCTCAGTATATTATTTTTTTTTTGAGCTGAACTGTATGGTATCTTTACCATTATAAGGAGGGAGAACTAGTTTTGAAAAGGAAAACTTCAATATAAATATTACATATGCTTTGGGTTTGATTAGCACATTCAATGAGCATTCCATTTGCTATTCCTACTTCTTTTCTTAACAAGTAAATAAGCTCACATACAGTTGAGTGACTAGCAGGTAACACGCTTGTACGCATCAGCTGAGCTGCAAAAATCACCATGTCATGGCTGGCAAAAGTAAAGTAACAAATTTTAGCTTAATGCTTTTCCACTGAGGTCTACCTGAATTCTTCCCATATGCCTGATACGGAAAAGAGAGCACACATGTTCAGAACACACGCTATGGCACAGCTGATACACGGTGACACGTGTTTGAATCTTATGTCCCGTCAGAGAAAGGGATATGAAACCTAGTACTTCAAAAATTAAAATAACTTGTATTAAGAATAACATCTCAAACAAGAACGAGACTCAAAAATCGCAGATCCATGCACTAGTGGTGATGCTATAAACCTTCTTCAGAAACCTCCAATATTTATCAAAGTGGAGATTAATCCCAAGCACCAGTTGGCTGGGGGCCTACTGACCAGAAAGAAGCTTTGCAGATAAAATACCTGAGGGTTGTGGGGGTCAAGAAGTAGTGTACGAGTCAGCAATGCGCCCTTGCAGCAAAGAAGCCCAACACCATTCTGGTCTGCCTTAGCATCACCAGCAGACAGAGAAGTGACCAACTTCAGCTCTGGTGAGACCACATCTCGAGTGCTGGGTCCAGTTCTGTGCTGCCCAGTATGACAGAGATATGAACATACCGCAGTGACTCCAGAAATGGGCCATGAAGACGAACAGCTTGGAGCATCTGTCATACAAGGAGAGGTTGAGAGAGATGGGACTATGAAGCCTGGAGAAGGGAAAGCTCAAGGGAGATCTTATCAAAGTGTAAAAAAAAACTAATTAGGAAGCGGGGGGGGGGAGGGGGTAAAGAACCAGACTCTTCTCAGTTGTGCGCAGTGACAGGACAAGAAGCAATAGGCACAAACCGAAGCACAGGAAATTGTTTTTAAACATATCTCCATTGTTGGAGATATACAAAACCCAACTGGACAACATCCTGAGCAACTTCCTCTAGTTGACCTTGCTTTGAGCAGGAGTTGGAGTAGAAAATCTCCTACAGTTCCTTAGGATTATATGATACTAAGACATCAGCAACCTCAGTAATACATGATTTAAGATCATAGAATCATAGAATCATAGAATGGTTTAGGTTGGAAGGGACCTTGAAGATCATCGAGTTCCAACCCCCCTGCCACAGGCAGGGATACCTCTCACTAGACCAGGTTGCCCAAGGCCACGTCCAGCCTGGCCTTGAACACCTCCAGGGATGGGGCTTCAACAACCTCTCTGGGCAACCTGTTCCAGTGCCTCACCACCCTTAAAGTGAAAAACTTCTTCCTAATGTTTAATCTAAACCTGCCCTGTTCCAGCTTAAAGCCGTTCCCCCTCGTCCTATCACTACATGCCCGTGTAAAAAGTCCTTCCCCAGCTCTCCTGTAGGCCCCCTTTAGGTACTGGAAGGCCGCAATAAGATCTCCCCGGAGCCTTCTCTTCTCCAGGCTGAACAGCCTGATGAGATGAAACATAATGATCTCTTGGTTAAATGAAAATAAATTTTAATTTTTTTTTAAATTTTAACCAAAAATATAATCTTAAAACAAATAGACCCATAAATTTTTAGATATCTGGGATTACTATAAAAATGCATCCAATGTAGCAGTAAAGACGTCACAGAATATTAATGAGCATATCTCAATTTTATAGAATATCAAATGAGTATTTCCAACAAAAGTAAAACCCTTATCTTCATATACATTGTAACTAAGCATCTAAACGCCAGTAATATAAAACATTTTAAGAAAAGACTATAATATTTTGAAGGATTGAATTACTATTTATGTGAGTAGAGAGATGCAGTATACTTAGTTTTATCTATCCACAGTGATCGCAGTAAAATAGTACACTTCAGTACAAAACATCATACAATTATAACAAGAACTTAATTATAATTTTCTCTTCTTTATTGCAATGCCATAAAAAGGAATAAAATATTGAGAACTGGATACATCTGGGATGGCTTCAGCATAGAAGACTTGATGGATCTTGCCAATTTTTATTTAACAGCACATGAAATCTCATAGCTCCCCTACAGTACTAAAACTGCACTCTTCAGACGTGCTACTGACCATCTGGGAGCTATACAGACTTGGCACATTTTACTACAGCTTGCTAAACTTTTGAAACAAACATCTCATGCTTACACTTCACTTTTTCCAACACCACTTCTGGGAAAACAGGATCTCTTGACCTCTTGAACAAAATCATTAAAACAAATTCGTATTTCCATAAAAAATATCTGATACTTCTGGGCAAGAAGAAAAATAACACCAAACCCTGTTCACGTTACACAGAGATCAGTTTTTGAATCATACATACATATATATATATATAATGCTAAAAACCATCACTGCAGATCACGCAGGATCTAGAGTCCTGTAGCTTTACTCTGACAGGCTTGCCACAGTTGATGCTTCAGGAACAGATTGAGACAGGGCTCAAAGCGACACTGAAAATATCTGAAGATATACTGAAGAGATGAGATGGTATCAAATTCAGACAAAATGAGACAGGCCTGCAGAAGAGAGGCAAAGCACGGGAGTACAGTGTCAGGAGAGGGGATGAGGCAATGTAACTCCTGGGAATTCTTAAGAGACTTGGAGGGACACTCCTACAATCAGATGTTGCAGGAGGACGAGGAAAAAGAGCTAAGGACAGAGACAGAGCTAAGGAAGGGAAGAGGAAAACAACATTTTAAAAAAGAATATGGCTAATTGTCAAATGCTCATATCGTGATACCATAAAGGATGAACATGAATGGTCTGCGGCCACCAGAAACACCACCTAGAACAATTTTAATCTAGTGTAAGGTCAAATTCAGACTTCTGTGGAAGCATGAGAAAGAGAACACTAGTCAGTAATTATATAAAGTATATAAAAAGGAAAGAGAACTGAAAAGCAAAGCAGAAGTTGATTACATGAATAGACTTCCCTTTTTAAGCTGGGAGATGATGCAGGGCTGGACTGTGGGAGAAAAGATTCAAAGAACAGGTGAAGGACGAAACTAAAAAGAATAAAGGACAATGAACGCAACATGGCTTTTTTGTGTTTAGTAAGTTCAGTCTTCTAACTGAGCTACGTTTTTACAGTAAAATACTTCCTCTGCTGGAAGTACAGCACTTTATAGAAGCATCTACAGAAGAGCAGTGTGCAGGAACAGGCAAAAGCAAATTGTTTGCTTAAGTGCCCACAGAAAATTCTTATCCATACAGCACGTTTAACCTCACTGTTAACCATCACAAGACCGCTGGGTCTTTAAACACATGAAGTATAATAGTAAATGTTCTTTTGAAGTCTTAGCAAATCTACAACTTTTTTTTATTTTTTTTTATTGGAGACAATTCTGACACTATTGATGAATCATCACTACCGCAACTCAAAAGCATAGCTGTTTTACGGTATATAGTGTTACACATTACTTCTGATTATGCAGGGAGAAAATGAAAACCAGCTGCTTCACTATCTACTAAAATTTCCAATAAAATATTTTAATTTAACAGGCTGATTTAGGCATGGCCACACTAATCACCACAGCTAATGAGGTGCATGACAATTCTTCAGTGGCACCTGACCATACACATGTTCTTGCCCCGCAATAAAGGGGAGAGATCACAAACTTGCTGTAACTGCCCTTCAAGTAGGTAAACGACACTGAAGTGACCATGGGGTAAACCAGCATGCATACAGCTAATGCACATCACTTTAAAGCATAAGTATTCATCAGAGTTACTATTCTTGCACACGTGAGACCCCTCAATATCAGGTTGTTGACACCTGGACACTAGTAGCACATATAGGGAAAATAAATCTGATTTATACAGCTGAGTCTTTTCCTACACAGCAAATACAAAGTGGTGCTACAAGTCAGTCAGTTGAATATGCCACAAAATTAAATAGCTACACAAATATTTCAAAGAGACTTATCTCATCAAGAACTTCCACAGAAGAACAGATGGGAAATACCATTTCATCACATGCCAAAAGCAATTACCACCTATCACGACGCTAAACTGTAAGATCAAGTTTTCAACGTAAGTTCCACTCACCATTTTCCTAATTTTTATTTCAGCCACACGTGTAAATACAGACACTTTTTATCATTGCATCTATTGGGCAAATAGAGTTTTGAAACTACTTTTGTCAAAGAAAAGGTATGAAACCCAATACTGGAGAAAGATGATCTCTTTACTAATACCCAGAAGCAAAAGCCACAAAATCAGAGTTCTGGTACTGCCTCTGACACAGACAACTACTCTCACGTGGGAATAACATTTAATTTCCTCACATACAATATGAAAAAGTAATCTCACAAAAAAATCACTCACTACTACTTCACAATTATTTTATTAAGACCCAGGAATAGAATATACCGCAGTAAATAGCTTTAATGACAAATGACAGGGGAGTTAATGCAAGAGAGTACTAGACAACGATGGCGCACAGTGAAGAGTGCCTACACTTGACAGTCTGCCATAAAATGTGTTTCACAAATACATTTTACATTGAGTTGTGAGCTGAGGGCCCTGCTGCCTTTGACTTATTTTACACCTTTCTTTATAATCTGGTGAATCACTGATTCATGGTCCACCCCACTCAGATACTGCACTTATCTGCAAGGAGACAAGAAAATTGGTCTGGCAACCAATTCTCTTGCTGCTAACTGAAGGCTACTTCTGTTCCCGTGCCTTGTACGCTGGCGCTACCAATGTGCGTGATTTCAGGGCTTTGTTCTCAAGGAGGGCTTTGTGAAGCATGTATGTGCATACGGTTGTGCTTATTCTTCAAACATGAAATAATTACTTCAGCTCTGACTAATACAGAATTATACAGTTGATTGACAAGCATTCACTGAAGCAAGACCAAAGCACGTATTTTTCTTTTTTTTAAAAAAAAAAAAACAACTTTATATTCAGGAAAACCCAAGCAAGTTCCATGCTACTAAACAAAACCTTAGTTAAACATGCCAATCACACACAAAATTCTAGAAACTGGGAGCTCTACGGTTCTGTTTCTGGCCTTGCTGCAGAATCTCCCTGGACCTGGCACTTCTACATCATATTTTTTCCCTGAAAATATGGATCTGATATAAAACTTATATAACACAGAGGAATTTACTTTCCTGCAATAACATTACATCATGAAGACTGTCAGAAGCTTAAAGAAATACACTGCTAATAACAAAGACTTCCTTATCTTTGCAAATGGTCCTACAAAAATTCTTTAAAAGAGTCTAACTTAATTTTATTTGGAAAGACTAATTTTACTTATTTGTGGTAGCACTGAAAAATTTGTAGAGTAATTTTTAAGTGAGAACGATTAATAGCAGAAGTCCTCTCTACAAGCCGTTAACTTAGACACTGGAGTATTTATTATTCAGAGCGGGGGCACAGAATTGGAACCAGAATTGCTGGTTTAGTTTTGCCATGAAAACCATGGGACCCTACTTTCTCTGACTGCATACCTGATTAACTATAGAAATATTAACAGATAGACTGCAGTGAGAAATATTTAGATTTTTACCATGTAAAAGTTAAAAACTACAGTATAGATAAATGTTTGACCTTAAAAACGAGTCAAAAGAAATAAGCTACTTCTACGTGTATTCTATTAACACAAAACTGTCAAGTAACTACAAAATAGAACATAGAGAGGTGTGTAAAAATGCACCGTGAAAATCTGAATTCACCAGACAGTGCACAGTATTTGAGAACTTCTTTACAGACAAGCAAACCTTTTACCAGCGTTTCTCCAGTGTCCATAGTTGCAAGTCATGTAACATACTTGTTTGTCCTCAGCACATACCAGTTGTTGACACAGAGGAAGTAACAGTTAAATTCACATATACTGTAAATCATATCAGAGTGCTGAAGAATAGAAATTGCGAAGACCTTCCACACCACTGAGAAATATTCTCACAAAAGAGAACATTTAGTATGTCATACAATTACTGTGTTCATTTAAGATCAGTAACAAATAAGAATTATATACATGTAACTAAAAAATAATTCAATTTTCAAATGTTTTCATGTTCAATATTCATGTCAGATAAGATGACAACTGGGTCTAGAAGCTGCTTTGCAACCATCTATAAACATGTGGAGTACTTTGTTAAATCCCAGCCTTGTAATTTAACATAGCATAATTAAAATCAAGGACTGACTGTCATTTTATGGGCGAAAGCTCTGTAGGAAGCCAAAATAAACACTGACAAATAGGAGCAGAACTGAGGTTTACACATGGAAATTCAAATCAAGAAGAAGAATACAAGTTTTATTACCCCTGAACCTGCCATTTCTTTGTTTAAGCAATAAGAACACACCGTCATACCCTTGCAAGCTTTGAAAGAGAAATAACGGTATATTTTCAGTAAAATCAATTCACTATTTTAGTATTGCAAATAAAAGCTGCAAATTAATATAAATCAAGTATTGGATATTGCAATAGTTGTTGTATTTTAAGTATTCACAGGGAAGTAATATGTTTTTATTGTTGAAATGAAGTTTTAAATACAAAGCTTTAGTTCCTCAAAATAGTTTCAACAGTAGTTCCTCTGAAAGCAGCACAAAGAAAAACATGGAAGAAAAACTGTTATGCGGCATTTGAAGCAATTTTGAGGTCGTATTGTGGTCTTGAGAATTATTTGTTCAGATAGCCTTTAGAAACATAGTAGTAGAGCTAGTTCCATCTGTTTTCTTAGTTGAGTAGGCATTTAATTCTTTTAACTTTTTAATTATTTGTCCACAGATGGCTGACAACTCTATCTCTTTTACCTCATGTTATAATCCTACTGGTTCTCAGAAATCAGTCATAGAAAGGCAAGGGCAAGAAGACAAAAGCTGTTAAGTGCACCAAAAAAAGCACCAAAAAAAATTTTCTGGGATTTAGATATTAGTATTTGTCTATCTTTCTCAAAATGACTTATTGCTAAAATATGATGCTCAAAGGCAGGGTATTAACAGGCCAAAACATTTTGGGAGAGGTGATACATAAAAAGCAATAGTCTGCTCACTTTCTATTCTGAGCAGTTCCACTTCATCTAGTTAATGTGCTCTTGTTATCTGTACTAAGTAACGGAATTCCCCTTCATTTTCTTTCCCCATACTACTTCTGGCCTCTTTACAATGTTTGCTGGTGGCGACATCACAGAGTAATAATGACAGAAGTTATATATGAAAACAGAGAGAAAGAGAGAAAGACAAAGGAAACGTTAATTCTCTGTGGCATTTTGAGACTTAAAGGGCAATTTTAATTTATTTTTCATCAGAGTACCAATAAGCTAAGTAGGCAGGTATGCTATAAACCTCCCCACTAGATTAGAAAGTATTGACATAAAATGACTATAAAGTACGAATGCAAACACTAGTCAGCGAAAACCATCAAGTCTTCTGAAACAAGTGAAATATATGTGTGTAATAAACAGTACAATCAACCTACAAAGGCATAATATACGGATTGTATATACATATACGGATTGTATAGAGGCTGGATGTCATCCAGAACTAAAGGAATATACCAGGCTCTTCTAAATCCCAGGATGACTAACATGCAAATCATTCACATAAAAGTGGCAAGAAGAGTGGTAACCCTCACTGCCAGCACTGCAGAGACAAGGAGCGGTGAGCTTCAGTGTCACTAGGCAAAAATGTTCTGTAAAGGGACTGATGAGGCAAGTTTGTACTCCAGCTTCCATGACACAGCTAGTCAGTCACTGACAATGCTGCTACGTTTCTACTGATAAGCAACCCTACAAGAACCAATAGATTCAGACGGATGATTTTTGTTGGCAGCGTTATTTTGCACACACATAATAGTGCCTACGGAAAGAGACTAACAGGAAGAGCTGTTTCACCTATCACCTTCAATTTCTCCCATAGCACAGCATGAGATGCAAAATAAGCCACTGAAGATTCAACAGAAGACTAATATTTCAGATGTTTTTATTTACATTAATTACTGGATAGGAATACCTAAGCCCTTTAGTCCACAGTATCCTATGCTTCTGAATCCTAACTTCTAAAATTAATTCTTCCTCTTCGTCTTATTTTATGACTCAAATCCTATGCTTCGCCTAGCAGGGAACATCTTCAAATAATATTTTGAGTTCTGGAAGGACTCCCTGTCCATTATACTACCCATAGATTTAAAATACAATTTCATAAAAGGAAACAGGACAACAGACACTAGTTGGTTGCAATAATGCACACAGCTGTAATGCATCTGTGAACTGGAAGATCCGTTCTTCTGGAGAAAAGGGAAGCAATCAGAGCTTGATAGCTTCAGTGTTGGATGCAGAGAAAGGATAGGTGTCTCAATCAATTATAAAAACAAGCCCTTTAATGTATATGCCTTCCTACCTTCTCTCTTTAAACGTCAGGTTGATGCCACTCACTAGATAAACACAATTAAGTCTCACTTGCAAAAGCCTTATTATCTCTCCACAAATCCTTTCCTTGGATTTAACAAAAGCTACCATCCACAAAGTTTAAGAGCATCAATGAATTTTCTTTAGACTGAGAAATATAGTCACCTTGCTGTTTTTTTTCCAGTTTTGTTCAATATTTAAAATTTCTCTCTCTCAATCTCAATTTACTATCAGAACGTGACAACCAGAACTAAGTAACTTGGGCAGCCTCACAAGCAGTTAAAATATATTAAAAACTATGAATTACCCAGAAAAAAAGCCAGGTTAAAGATTTCTCCCATATTTACGCAACGTTCCATGTAATAGTTGTTTATGCCAGTAATTTACATAAAACTTCCTTAGGTTTTATGACAGCAATTTATTCTGTAGATTAATTTGGACATTTTAATATTTATGATTCTAATTTTAGTATTCATTTATTTCATTCTGTATGTCAACAACACTTCTGAATTTTTTTCCAGTATTGCTTGGAATTCCTTTCTCACTTTGAATCCCACAAAAGAAAGCAGCTACTAAAATAAATAATTTCTGAAACCTCATTCACTCAATTCTACCCACAATACAGAAGTATTGGAATTCTGCCACATTTTTGAAAGGCAAATACAAATGTCTTAACATAAAGTTGTAGAGTCCTTCTAAGTGAGTTTTCAAAAGTCGTTCTGCACTCTCCTCATCTCAGATCTACTTTATCGCCCCTGCTTTGCATCAGTATAAAAGCTTTGCTTCTTAAATCAAGTCAACAGTCTAACCAGGTTATGACCTGTCCAAACATTCGCTCATTTTAAAGCACCAAGCAGCTCCCCAGCCTAATGCTCCTTTTGGCTACACGAACACAAAGAAGACAGCTTTACTTAGGCAGCAATAATACTGCTATATTGTAATGGTTTCACATGATAGCTAAACTTTAACATCTCAAGTATACATTTGGACATGGGAGAAGTTCACAGTCCTTATTTCATTACACAAGACAAATGTTGTGATGGTCATGAAACTAAATGCATTATAAAACATTGCATCTTTAGCAAGTAGCTGAGATTCATACCGAGAGCTCTACAAACAGATTTTTCGATTTGGCAGTGAGAGAAAGACAGTCTAGCAAGGGTTGACTAAAACAAAACTTATCTTCTATATTGGAAATTTTTATTTCAGTCTCAGCATGCGATCCTACCCCCTAGAATGCTTTATACAAACCTTTTCTTTATTAAGTCCCTATTTAAGTCCTTTTTGAAGTCTTAATAAATATTAATCAAATGCAGATCAGAAATGCTCTTTGAAGATGAAACTTGAAATACTTCCCTGAACTACAATTCTATTCTAGAACATGCAATACTTCAAATAATATGTCCAGGAAAATAAGTTATGTGTGAGCTATACCAGGGAAGGTTAACCTTCTGCAAACAGAAGAGTTTCATTGACAGACTAGATTAAAGACAATTAAAAATATCTATGTCAACATCGAAATCCATTGAGGCTGAATTTATCATCCTCACAAGAACCAATTGCTGGGAAGAGAAAAGCTTGCATTAAAGCTTCCAGACAAATACAACTTCCTATGGAGAAGTCTAGGCTGCAGAACTCCTTTCAGTAAGTCTATGTTATTTAACATATTTAACAGGTGTCTTCCATTTTTAACAATAAAATAGGATTGTGGAGCCAGCTGAATAAAAGCCATTATTCATCACCAACATCTCTCATCCAAATAAGCTATTTTTAAAAAAAATCTACAGCTATTTTGTCTATTGCATTTTGTCTTAACTGTCATTTCTTGATTTTTGCAGAAAACAAAAAGCTTAAGCCACAGTTTACTACATTAGATTTCTGTCGCCAGCTGACAGGTCAAAGACAAAACAAACAATGTTTTTTTACCATTTGCCATTTAGTTGCTACTAAAACTTTAGTTGCTAGTAAAACTCCAGAGGGTGGCATGAAAACATGTCCAATACACACTAAGAATGGCAGCCTGTGAAATTATCAGTTTGAACCGGCTTCAAAATATCAAACTCCAGCTCTTCATGAAAATAAAATTTCTATCATTGTTTTTCAGAAAGAAAGAGGGGAGGGATGCATTATCTCTGTCATTATGTGGTATTAGTGTAGGGGGCACCACACAAAGGTAGGAAAGTACGGTTCTTTGTCTAAAACCTTTGACTGATGGTATTTAAACATTGCATTAGAAAACTGAGTATGATATTAAAAATACCATGATTTTTCTCTTGAGATTGCAATTGATGCACTCGTAACACAAATGACTGTCGTACGAAAAATGTACAAAGTCTATCACCTATTCCATGTATGTCACAAGATCTACCAAAAGTACTTGTCAATATATGTTAACAATTTTGTCGTGTTACGACTTTCTCTGTACCCATCCCCTATAAAAGTGTACTTCAGTTATCTACTGCTAAAATTAGAGAAAACAACTGCTCTGCATATAACACATTAGCACAGTCCCTTACAAGCTAAGAGTAATTTGTTTAAGGTCCAGTGATAAAGTGAGAGAAGAATTAGACTCATTCTCAAGGAGAGGAACATTCAAAAAGTGTAAAAACTAAAATGTCTGGCCTGCGAGCGAAAACACATTCACAGACATCCATTTCAAATTATAAGTGCAATACAGTAACAATAACACACAGGCAACAACTAGACAACAATACCACATAAATAAAATAACTTGTCTCCACTTCCCGTGCTGTTTGGCCACTTATTGTAATACCCGTTTTCCTGCCAATTTTGGCAAAAGCATTTTTGAACCAGATCCGAGCCAGTAACCAGAAAGAGGCTGTTTTTCAGCTAGGTTTCTTCTTCAGTTCAGTGACAAACTGGTACTCACTCTGACATGGCTCCCCCTGGGGTAAAACAAAAAAACGGGGCCATTGCACAGGGGTGGAAATGAGACACCAGGGGAGCTGGGTCACATTGACTCTGACTGAAATCAGCCTAGCCAGTGATGGAACTGCAACCTTTCACTAGAGACGTGACCTGTAAACAGCCAAAGCTAGGCAGCATGGATACCAGCCCTTGCTTTCAATTAACTCAGCCCTGATATAATTTAACAATTGTCTACAAAGTGATTAAATAGTTAACTCCCATGTAAATAAGTGAACAGAACAAAGAAGCAGTAGAGAAAGTCAAGATCCACAATAAATTAAATTTTTACTAATTTGATGACCACATGGTAGCGTACAATACCCTATAAGTAATTTTTCTTGAGGTAGTACATTACGTTGTAAAGTCAACTCTTAAACAATTAGCAGTCTTATAACATTAAATATCTCTACAAAGAAAAAAAGAGAATGTACTGGCCTTCATTTTCCCCACCCACTGTTTGAACTAACCCTTCAAAAGACCTGACGGAACGAGACGTTGTTCCTACAGAGTTTTTATTCTGAGCCTCTAATGCCAAACACCCTTTCCAGTTTAAGCATGCTTTCATGATACGCTGTACGATGTGGAGGACGCCACTTAGGGAATGAGAAAACAAGCTGACATATGTATATAAACCAAGATCTTTCTAAGAAAACACATTGCCATAACCTACTTCTTTAGAAAACTCTTGAAACAAAAGCTGATGAGCAATTATGATCCCTTAAATTCAGTACATTTTAATTTTAGAAGACATGGACAACAGGTACACATCACGCTCAATGAAGATCATGTAAGGAATACTGAATTACTGTTTCAAAATTAAACTCCATGAACCATAAAGACAGTTAAAACAAAGGGGCTGGAGGGGAATATTATCTTAATCAGCTACAATAATTAATTACACTTTGTTTAAGAGCAACTGGACAAAAGGCATTAAATTACAAAACCGCTTTATTTTTTTTCCCTGGAGCTTCCCCTGTGAAGAGAAATAACATTTTTAAAATATAATTTCTAAATAAAGATGTTCTTACTCAAGTAAAAGCAACTAGGTGTATTTAATAGTATATTTGGACAATAAACAAAACCACAAAACTGTAATTTTAAAAAAATTAAATACGATCATATTTTACAGTATCTAAGTCACAAAACGTAATGTCATTAATTTAGAGAATCCTGGCCACTGTGACAGCAGTACTTCAGTAGTGCAACTCTTGGCAGTGTCTGTCAAGCAAAGGATATGGAAAAGGCCCCAGGTTGTATTTCTCTGTAAAAACTGCTTAGAATATTAATGTAAATTACTAGATTTTGCTAAGTTGTATTATACTATGTATGTAAATAATAGAATTTTCTACATTTAAAAGCTGCATTACTAGAATATCTAACTGAAGTTACAGGCAAAATCTCTTAGCCCAAGTCAGAAGACTGTTTTTTAACTTGTAGATAGTTTAACTTTTACATTAAAGTATTTACATGAATCTCTAGCTGCTATCTACCAGTAATGACCTGCTAGCAGAAACTGTTTTCTGCAGAATGGCAATAGTGCAGGTCTTGCTGCCACTGGGTCTACTATGTTAAAAGATGGTCCCTGTCCCAGGCAGTTTATAATATGCAGCATGAGAAAAGGAATGAAGACAGTTTCAGAGACCAGCTCTGAAAAGAAACAAGCCAACTGTGAGAGAAACTTTCAGTGGAGCACATCATCTCAACACAACACTTCAAGGAAATGAAAATACACCAGGTGCACTCTGTTGTATAGATGTGTGTAATTTACAAAGCCAGAAATATGCCAGCACATGCGCTTTCACATATTTTTTTTAATTAATTTTTCAAGCACAGCTATAAGAGAGCGGTAAAAATTTAATGTAAAACATTGTCATAAGTAAAAAAAAATATAATTAAATAACAGTATTTATATTTTTATATTATTTATTTACAGTCCATTATGTTATGTAGTTCCTTACAGGTCCTTAAGTAGTACTACAGAGTTTTTCTGGTATTACATGAAAATATTCTATTTGGTCATAAACAAAAGCTGTCTGGAAAAAGTGCTGGGAATTAAACAGAAGCAACAGACACAGCTAGCAATGTAAAAATTCAGAAACTGCCAATTCCTGCCCTACTAATTACTAAAAAGGAAACACATTTTTTTAAATGAAACGTAAAAATCAGAAGCAAGTATTCATTATTTTGCAGTAACTTCGCATGCATTAGAAGGAGAGAAGAAAGTAATTGTCAGGCATGACTGCTCTATAAAGAGATAGCAGTATCTCTTAAGTGAGCTGAATTATCTCCATACCTCTTTCCCCTCACATTGGGAAGAGGCCTTGAACAAACAAATTCACATCTTGACAGCCAGCATGGCTTCACCAAGGGTAAGCCCTGCCTGATCAATCTATTGGCCTTCTCTGATGGAGCAACTACATCAGTGGACAAGCAAAGAGCTACGGATGTCATATATCTGGACTTCTGTAAGGCCTTTGGCACGGCCTCCCACAACATCCTTCTCTCTAAACTGGAGAGAGATGGATTTGATGTATGGACTGTTTGATGGATGAAGGTAGTGGTGAACGGCTCAATGTCCGGATGGAGATCAGTCACAAGTGGTGTTCCTCAGGGGCCCATATTGGGACCAGTACTGTTCAGTATCTTCATCAACGACATAGTCAGTGGGATCGAGCGCACCCTCAGCAGGTTTGCAGATGACACCAAGCTGAGGGGTGCGGTTGACGTGCCTGAAGAATGGCATGCCATCCAAAGGGACCTGGACAAGTTCAAGTAGTAGGCCCATGTGAACTTCATGAGGTGTGCAGTGTGCGCTTGCAGCCCAGAAGGCCAACCATATCCTGGGCTGCATCAAAAGGAGCGTGGCCAGCAGGTGGAGGGAGGTTATTCTGCCCCTCTACTCTGCTCAGCCGGGGTCTCACCCAAGTACTGCCTCCAGCTCTGGCGCCCCCAGCACAGAAAAGACATGGATCTGCTGGAGGGCCACGAAAATGATCAGAGAGCTGAAGCATCTCTCCTATGAGGACAGGCTAACAGACTTGGGGTTGTTCAGCCTGGAGAAAAGAAGGCTCTGGGGAGACCTTATTGTGGCCTTTCATTACTTAAAGCGGGTCTGCAGGAATAATGGGGACAGACTTTTTGGAGGTCCTGTTGCAATAGGACAAGGGGTAATGGTTTTAAACTAAAAGAGGGCAGACTCAGACTAGATATAAGTCAGAAATTTTTTTACAATAAGGGGGGTGAGAGGCTGGCACAGGTTGCCCAGAGACGTGGTAGATGCACCATCCCTGGAAACATTCGAGGTCAAGTTGGACAGGGCTTTCAGCAACCTCATCTCGTTGTCAAGGTCCCTTCCAATCCAAACTATTCTATGATTCTATGATCTTGGCTGACTCCACTAAGCACATAAAGTTATACAGGATGATACACGGACACCAATTAAATTATGTTTTCTGCTTAAGGAAATATAAATATACATGTATATATGTAAATGCTTCCACAGTCTACAGTTGTTCCATGAATATTCCTTCTGTTTCTATTTACAAACACATAAGTACATAAATATGCACACATTCAAATGCAGATGGATACTACAATGTAACAATATCCTCAAGTAACAATAATTCTAACAGAAAGATAGTCTCAAAAATTATGCAAACTCTGTGTACAGTTTAAATAATCTACAATTCTTCTTGCATGCACTCTCAGAAAAATCTGCACTAAATTAGTAACAGTTTCAAAACTGAACTCCTGCTTTGCCAAATAATAACCAGTTGCTGGAAAATAATGCTTGCCAGAACAAAAGGAAAATAGCTAAACTGAAGATAAATTGCTATTCAAACAAAAGGAACTTCTTAAATCAAACATTAGGCAAAGAACTTCCTCCTCAATGAGAGAAGACAACTAGATGCTTCACCAGGAAACAACAACTCTGCCAGTAAGCAACGTAAAGCAATAAAACAAGCAATAAAAACTTAAAGACAACATTACCATGTTACTTCCCATGGCAGTTTATGGGACACTTCCTAAAACACTCTCTGCACTTTTTTTTTTTAATTCTGTAGAAAGGTTATGAGGCCTGCAAAACAAACCGTATTTTCTGACTAATACGAGAGAAGCTGTAACATATGCTTTTCCCAAAAACAGAGGTAAGAAGTCCATACTCGTTCAGAGTGTTTTCCGTTTCAGCTCATGTGTTCTGCACTCAAGAGTTACAGTTTACACACCCTTAGTCTCATTTGCGTGAGCATATAATCTCTCAAGGAAGCTAGCAGCAGGTAAGTTTATACATATACACACAATAGACACCAAAAAACCTTAAAAAGTGATCAGGTCTTTTGACTAGAAGTCATGACCATTTTAATCAAGCCCATATTTGTACTATACATTTTCACTCAGAGCAATAAGCCTACTTATTTTCTCTGCATTTCTGCATGACAAAACTTAGAAAACACTCAACCTAATCAGAGCTAATAATTACTGAGAATAAAAATTTTCATTTTATTTGGAGAACACTGGTATTGGCTGTGCATTCTGAAATGAGGTAAGCACTATATGGAATACCTAATTATACTTGGCATGCAAATTATACCCAAGACTAATACCAAACAGTTATTTTCAGCCTACAAGGAATAGTAGGAGTGACTACTTACTACATTCTCCTAGTTTCATAATAAGCATTTTCCAGTGATTTCCCCTAAACTTAATTACAAAATCCAACTCTGTAAGGCTTTCAGATCACTCTTATGGAAGGGTCAACATTCCTGATACAGTATATCAGCAGCTTAACAGCTCCTATTCTAGAAGCCAGAAATAAAAGCTAAATTTGTAGACTCCAAGATTACCCACTAAATCAATCCTTTTCATTTTCTAACTTTTAAAATACATCTTTGCCTTAAATGAGGTCAGCTAGCAGACAGAGACGGGAAGAAGGCAGAGAAAGACTGTCCATTTTTTTGCATCTCTCTTTGTATCCAAAGCATTCCACAAAAGATATATGTACTAGTGAAACAAAAAGAAAAATAAATAAGAGAAAGAAGCTGGATCTTCCAGGAAACCTTTTTATTAACACTATATTTTGTAAGTAACATCAGTTTTATTGAATGAAAATTGAAAGGCAATTTCGGCACAATGATCTCTGCCATTTGCCATGTTAATTGCATCAAAATGCATTATCAGGATAATCTGAAAACAATGTTATTACTTCAGCACTTTTCTAGTCATTAGCAATCAAACATTTATCATCACCTAAACCTGAAAGACACAGGTAAATTGAACAAATACAAATGTTATAAGAACACAACAGAAAGGCTTTTTCAACTTTATTTAAAAAGGTATTACTCTTCTGCTCCATTTGCTAAATATATTTTTTTGTAATACTTAATGTTCCACTACACTAAACACACTTTTTATTTAAAGGAGTGGGTCTCTCATCATCCGACACTGACACCTTACAGTGTCTAGTGAGAAAGACAAACTCAGTTACAGCTTATATAGCTAAGGAATCGTAAATTACACATGTTGAAGTGATGCTGGCATATTAGCATCAGGGGAAAAAAGTCATAACTGGTAAAATGTGGAATAAGTAGCACTTCACAGAGATGCAATTTTTTTTTAATAGGTTAGAAAATTAAACCAAGTAATTACCAAAGATTAATTCCTCTAGAAAAGTTTCACGAAAACTGACCTATTATCTGGTCTGCTGACAGCACTTTGACATGTCCTTATCTAATTTGCTGCTGCAAAAGCTAAAGGAAAAAAAGAGTAAAACCTTATTAATCAGTCTAATTTACACATTGAGTGACAAAGTGACACCAACTATTTTTTTTTTTACCATAGATGAATCTCTGTAAGCTCAGACAAAACATAAGAGTGTTCCAGTTGAAAACGTAATCTTCCCAAACCATTACCACCAGTACCAGTAGATATGGAGACTTTTTAAGTGCAGTATGGAATAGTAAATAAATATCATCAGAAGCAAGAGTATCATTAACTTTTATTTAGAAAAATTTAAAAAAATAAACGCAAATCAATAAGAATTTAAACCCAGTAATGTCTATTTGCAAAAGAAAATTAAGTATTTAGATGAGCATTTTTTGCATATCTTCAGGGTACATTGAGAAGAACTCTACCTCCACCTACTGGACCAGCGACAAAAATGTTTGTAGTTTGAAAACAGCACAGGGAATAAAATTGCAAAGCCATCTATATGAATATGCAACTCAATTATATCGAAGATACTAGTCTGACAGAAGTTTTTCTTCTCCTTTCTGTTAGCTCTCTACATGTCGTATGTTTGAGGACATCATACTTCATTGTTTAATCTTGCCTAAACCCGTTCTTAAGCTTGTGTTCACAGCTGAAGACTACCAGTCAAAATACACTGTAATTGCGAAATACTGAGGCTGAGCACATTAACTTTTATCCTTTTGGATTGTGATGGATTTAAAACAGTACAGGACTACCAACACACACACAAAAAAATCTAACCTGGATTATGTTTGTTGGTTTTAGTTGGGGTTTGGGGGGAGGGAGGGTTGCAGGGTGGGTGTCAGAATTTCCTAAGCCATGTCTTTCACAGTAACAGACCCACTGGGATCATCAACCTAATTCAACACATGTTAGTAGCGTAGTCTTCCCATCTTTCTTCCCATCCCACAAAAAGACTGAAACATGGATCAGAAACCGTTATCTTCAGCACCATTTTTCTTCTGCGTGTGTCTCAGTTGCGGCTTAACAGGTTCATGCACACACATTACAGTAGGTACAAATACTCCTCAAGCAGCTCCCACAAAAGCTGAAAACCCACGGAGGGCTTCTTCTACCTCCAAAAGAATTCACCCATGACACTCCTGAGCTTGCCAATGGGCAAAGAAAGCAGGCTGTATAAATTCTGACTCCCAGGAAGTCCACTGTTCCTTCTCCCTAAGAAGCACTGAGGCTCACTTTACGAGCACAAGCCAATCCGATCTCACCCATACACAGGAACACACCTACTGCATACACAGAGCCTAACAAAACCATGGTGAGGGTGTAACATCATCACTGCCTTCCCTTACCAAAAAAATAAGATCATGGACTAGCCAAGCATAAAGGTGGTAATCACTATTCCAGCTAAGCAGTAGTGGATCCGCTTATAAAATTCATCTTTCATCACTGACTGACGAATTGAATCATCATATTGATTTTGCCATGCACATTACCGCAGAGTCTCTTTTCCATAAGAAGTGAAGTTGAATTTGTTACTTTCCATTCTTTCTTTAACCTCTTACTTCTTCTCAAGTCTGTTTTCTTTCAGGATCCCCTTCTCTCCACTCCACAAGTAACACCAACAGAGATACCACCTTAGTTACCCTCCAGTGCTCAGTCTTTGCTTTTCTTCTGAGTTTCTTCAATGTATGCGAGATCATTCTTTCACCTAAATGCTACACAATCCAACTCAAATCTTTCTTTAACTGTTATTATGCTTTAATATTTCAGGAAAAAATCTATATTAAGTATTTAATTACTTACGTGAGTCTGCTTATGTTGTACAAACCCATGTTCAAGAAATAGACCACGTAAGTCTGAAACACAATTACAGCAACCCCTTTTCACCAGAGAGAGCATTCCTTTCAGTCTGCTTCAAGTTCCCTGTAATACTATGTCACCCATTTCACCTGTTAAAGTAATAAAAGCCTCCCACTGTGAGTTTAGTTTCTAATCCATGCAAAATCTTTTTTTTAAGAGGAAGATCTGCCTGAAAGTTCTGTACCCTGACAGCACCATACTACCAGAATTGCCCAAACTGTACAGTGTGCTAGAGTAATTGATGGAAACTACAGTTCCAAGTTAGAGGTTCTGTTAGGCCTCAGATGAAAGTGTTAACACAAGAGTGTGATAAGCCTCCCAAAAGCCGAATTTTAATTTCTTGTTATTTCTCATACTTGTTACAAGCCATTCAGTGTTTCTCAGTAGCTCTTATAAGCACTTCTGATGAGACATATTTGTCACTAAATTCACAAAAAAGCCTTGTGTTGCTACTTATGGATGAGTTAAGCCTTTGTATTGTTTTCTAACTGATAGATAAAGGAAACCTTAATCTCCAGCAATTTAAGGTACTAAAAGCACCAAAAATTACCTGTTGCTCAAACTAAACAGGCAGCAGTGTCTATTTCCCTGGCCTAAACCATGTATACCACAGATTATTTGCTGCTGTTCAGGAGATTTATTGCACTTTATGTAATACACAAAAACAAATAATCAAAAAAGAACACCGAAATCCACAGAGAAAAAGATATACAACATCCAAAGCAAAATACAAAGGCAAAGGTAGAACAGAAAATAAGACAGAAATAAAAATCAATCTATTTAACATATCTAAGTACAGTAAACATTAGTGATTCATACCAGACGTAGAATGAAAACATTTAGAAATACTTTAGTTTTCTCAAACTTAAAAACACCATCTCTACATCCTGAAAAGGACAGAATAGACCTACCTTTTTGTGGACCACTGTAGGATTTATTTCCAGTGTTAAAAACAAAGATGTTTACAATAGACTCCTAATTTGTGTATTCTGTGTTTTCAGCTATTAATATTAATGTAAGTGACTAATGCAGCTACTGCATTAAAGGTATTGATTAATACAATTGCAGCATGCTTAAAACGGATTTAGCTTAATTTGGTTTAAATTGACACGCTGGAGGGGAGGGATGCCATCCAGAGGGACCTGGACAGGCTGGAGAGGTGGGCCCAAGCCAACCTCATGCAGTTCAACAAGGCCAAGTGCAAGGTCCTACATCTGGGTCGGGGCAATCCCAAGCACAAATACAGGCTCGGCGGGGAATGTCTGGAGAGCAGCCCTGAGGAGAAGGACCTGGGGGTGATGATTGATGAGAAGCTCGACATGAGCAAGCAGTGTGCGATCGCAGCCCAGAAGGCCAACCGTATCCTGGGCTGCATCAAAAGAAGTGTGGCCAGCAGGTCAAGGGAGGTGATTCTGCCCCTCTACTCTGCTCTCGTGAGACCCCACCTGGAGTACTGCATCCAGCTGTGGAGTCCCCAACATAAGAAGGACATGGACCTGCTGGAGCGCGTCCAGAGGAGAGCCACGAGGATGATCAGAGGGCTGGAGCACCTCTCCTATGAGGAGAGGCTGAGAGAGTTGGGGCTGTTCAGCCTGGAGAAGAGAAGGCTCCGGGGAGATCTTATTGCAGCCTTCCAGTACCTAAAGGGGGCCTACAGGAGAGCTGGGGAAGGACTTTTTACTGGGGCATGTAGTGATAGGACGAGGGGGAACGGCTTTAAGCTGGAAGAGGGCAGGTTTAGATTAAACATTAGGAAGAAGTTTTTCATTTTAAGGGTGGTGAGGCACTGGAACAGGTTGCCCAGAGAGGTTGTTGAAGCCCCATCCCTGGAGGTGTTCAAGGCCAGGCTGGACGTGGCCTTGGGCAACCTGGTCTAGTGAGAGGTATCCCTGCCTGTGGCAGGGGGGTTGGAACTCGATGATCTTCAAGGTCCCTTCCAACCTAAACCATTCTATGATTCTATGAAATTTAAAGTCAGCTTTAAAAGGCTTCAAAATTTTATTCAGCAAGTACAGGACTAGGGAACACAAAAGGATGTACACAGAAGTGAATCACTGCCCCCCGGAACAGTGTCACCATTTGAGTGAACAGTAACCACAGGAAACTGTATTTAAATATTTGAACAGAAGCCTTTTCTCAAAGACTTTTTTGTTATTGTTTTTAAAATCAGACCAGACCACACACACAGTGCATTTATTATCATACATAAACTTGCCTGCTTTAAACTTCCAAGGTGTTCTCTCCTCCATATTGCCCAGGGAACCCTTTTTTAGGATGAAATTTCTTAACACAAAAAAAGTTTAACAGCACAGGAGCACATACTGACTTCTTATGGCATTGATTCTACCAGGACAGTAACATTATCGCTGATCTGGGACAATGAATAAAGCTAAGATGCTCATACAAGTAAATATTTCATACATTCTGATTTTAAGGGGACGTTCTTGGAACTGTTTTTTTCCTCTCCAGAGAAGATCTAGCCAAATGTTGCAGTTAAAATGTAATTTATAGTCCTTCTTTCCCTCTTCTAATCCTCCCCGACTCCAAGGGTATCTTCTGCTTAAAGGACACAGGACAATAGAATCATCTTTGCAATATCCTTCCAAAATTGCTGAACTCTCAAGACTCAGTACGGGCATCAGAAGATGTTCAGAGCAGCTACCTGAACCTGACTTTCCAAAAGCATTAGACTGATTAACAGTGCGTTAGTTGCTTTGCAGTATTTGCCTAGGCATTGTACACATGGAAATAAGATTTTTAGTAAGAGAACAGACACATTTACACGAAAGGAGAAAGCTACCACAGTAGCTAAAGCATTACTTACAGCGGGGCTTATCTCATTATGTCTTATTTACCCTTTCAACCTTTAGATCCAATCAGTTTCTATCTTCCACCTTCTATCATTCTTTTTGTTACGTGAACACATGAAAATGAGATGGAATACAGACTTCATTTCACAGCTGCCAACACCACCAAAAGAAACAACTTATTTAGTACCAGACAGTAAAGTTATAATGAAAGGAATTATCAGTTTTTCAAATAGGAAAAATGTGAACGCACGAAAACACTAGAAAATTACCTAGTGGTTAGAGAAGGCATTAAAATATCATTTAGCACTTATTCAGTCAATTAAAAAAAGTAAGATAACATTAGTACCTCCTATTTTCAGCCAAATTTGCACCTTCATCCTTCAGCTCCTTACTTCTCTTTACACAGTCTTCTAAGAGAATTTCCTTTCTTCTCTTAGTTGCATGCACCCAGTTGGCATCATCGTCATCGGCCAGATCCTTGTCATCCGCGGCCTCCGCTTCAAATTGCTGAGAAGTAGCTTTTGAAACTTTCTCACCGATTTTTCTCTTCCACCCAAAAGAAGCCATTTGGAGAACTAGAGAAAAATGTATTTTCAGCAGTTTTTAAGTGCACAGAAGAGAAAAGTACACCTGTCTCACCCCGAGTCTGAGACAGTAATGTGTCACAGGCTGCCCCTCCCCTGCACAGATCCTGCCCATCGGCTTCCCCGGAGATGTCAGTCAGGCAACTCTAATTCTGAGCCCAGCTCAAAGATGTTCTATAGCAGGAAAAAAAAATAAAATAAATGCGGGGGGGGGGGGGGGGGGGATAAAAAGAAAGAAACCCAGGGGTCTGGCACACTAGGAAGCCTTGAAACGTTGAAGCCAACAGACCGCAAACCCGGCAGAGGCGGAGAGGAAGGGCCTGGGCCCGGGGAGAGCGGGGCACCAGGGGCCCGGCCGCCCCCGCCGCCCCGCCAGAGCCGCGCGGGCCACGCAGCCCTCCACAGCGCTGCCGCAGCCCCAACCGCCTTCGGCCCGGCCGCTCCCCGGCCAGCGAGGCCTCCCCCGGGACGGGCCAGGCCCAGCACACCCGCCGGGGTGGGCCGCAGCAGCCGAGCCGCCAGCAGGCCTGAGGCGGAGGAGGCCCCGCCACCGGCCCGCACCCCCCACTTCCCCGCGGTGGGAGCCCCCCGCGGGATGCCGCTACCTGCCGCCGTCCCGCGGGCACCGCTCCCCCGGCCGCAAGCGCCGCGCCACCCCTGACCCCCGCCGGCAGGAAGCGGAAGGGCGCGAAGGGGAAGGGGAAGGGGAAGGGAAGCGGCCGTGGGCTGTGGCGGCGCCAGGGGGCGGCTGCGGGGCGCGGTGAGGGAGCGCCACCCCGGTGCCACCCGCGGCTCGACAGCACCGCCGCCTCCCCCCGGGCGGGAAATGCTGCCGGCAGAAGCGGCCACGGCGGGGAAGGCGGGGGGTTGGCCTGAAGGGAAGAGGAGAAAGCCGGCTGCAGGGTTCGAGATAGCTGCCGGGTCAGGGAGACAAAATGGCGAGAAGACAGCGGGGGGGCAGGGGGGCTGTGACACCCGGCGTTCGGCCTCCCGCCCACCCTCAAATTCCCTTTTTTTGTTTTTTTTTTCCCCCCCTTTTTCCAGCGGCGCAGGCTGCCGCGCCGGGCAGTGTGCGGGCAGCGGTCGGTTCCGAAATGGAAACGGCTGCTGCGGTGTGAGGCCAAGCGGCAACAGCCCTCCTCCCGCTTACCCCGCCACAGGCGCGACACAGGAGGCGGCAGGCACACGGCGGTATTTCAGTATTTCATCTTTACTTAAGTTTCGAACGTTTAAAAAGTTACACGGTTACAAACAAGCGTTTTTGCCATTCAGCGTTGTCGGAAGGAATTAACATAGGAAGTAGGCACATCTTTGTTAAAGAACAGGACTTCGTATCTTACAATGGTGATCAACTTGTAAAATAAAATTTATTTCCAGGTTTGTATTAAACACTCATATCAAGACAAACATTTTATTTTTTTTTTTTTAAATATTGCACCACCAAGATGAATTTTTATCAGTTACCTAGCGAGTTGCATCACACATGGATGATCAAGTTAATCCATGTTTTTTGAAAAAAATTACAATACAAAGGCAAGGTAATTCAATGTACTCCAACGGGAGTAAGCTTGGGAATAGAGAGTAACATACTTGAGCAATTTGTGCATAAGCTGCCGCCTGAAATCCCCTGGCAGCTTTCTTAGTGAAGTTTTGTTTCACAGCCTATTGGCAGGTACTAGTGCGATGCTACAAAAAGGTCTACAGGATCCGTACGAACACGTGAAGAAAGCAGTTTCAAAAGCAAGAGCTACAAAGCATAGGAAAGTCACACAACAGACAACTGCTCTGGGTGCAGCTATGTTGTCAGTCCCCCCTTCTCCCTCCCGCACCCCCTATAAAAATCTCAGTTCAATCAGAAAACTTTTGGCCATCAAAACTTATTTATCATACCAATAAAGTTTACTTTATTTAAAACTACACATACAGTAAGTACACTTCTGCCAGAAACTTACTTTAACCTCCAGATAGCAAGACAAAGGAAAAACCATGGTTCTCTTAATGCACAAGAGGGCCAAAAAAAGTATACAAAAATTTTAAGCTGTTTGCAGCTTGACACCTTGCATTTGTGGTCAGCATTACACGGAGCAGATAAACTGAGTATTTATAAATTGTAACATATGCAAGAGTGATCCCAAACCAATTCCAGTGAGGAATTACTACAATTAAAAAAACCTGTGCGTTTGTTGTATTTGTACAAGTGCAATATTTAACATTTTCAAAATAGAAGGGTAACAAAAATGAACACACTGATTTTTTCAGTACATCAGAACCAATTCTTACAAGACTAAAAACAGGACTTAAAAGTAGGATTTGCAGCTGGTCCCTCATGTTGATATCTCAATCTCAGGAGTTTAAACCCAAACTTTTATCTAAGAAAAATCTTCCATTTTGAGATACAGTAATAGAACCTTACATTACAGGGACCATGTGTGACACCCAAGGATGAAGAACTGAAGTTGTAACTTGTACCTCCATAGTAGACAGACCACACAATTGCCCGGTTCAGAATGCAGTTACAGCAGTTCTGGGGCTTAAAGCAGCTTTATGTTTCTTCAGATTCTGTGCACGTTCATAACAGATGAATTTCTGGACTGGAGCCAGTTGGCCTGGATTAAACTATATTTGTATCTGTAGGTAGCAGTTTTCTGTGGATGAAATCTCAGTCATTGGCAAGAATCCCCATTCATTTTAAGAGTCCAGGTTTCATTGTTCATAGTAATGCCTTGGTTTCCAGTCTCTCCCTGGGAGAGCGACTTTTGAAACTGAGTAGGTCATGAAGTTTATCTTGAAGAGAACATCAATTCTTGAATGCAAAACTAAACATTTTATGACATACAGTTTACTGTTCATACCTATTAGTGCTACATGAGAATGGAACTGTGGCTAATTATATCTAATTTACAAGAGACTAAATGTTTTTGTGCAAGTGCTAGCTGTGATTTTAAAATATATGTTCAGTTTTCTTCCTGAAACGTTGCAAAAACCATAAATGTGGAAGGATTTATGCTATTGGTAGTTGCTATCTACAGTTGAAAACTTTTTGAGTATTAGCACTTAAGTTGTCATGATCAGTTTTCAATGTCCAACTGAAAAGTTGGGGCTATTTAATTTAACAATTAACTTAAACAGCAAAGTTTGCTATAAAAGTGGATTGAGAAAACCTAACCTATATATGTAGCTTCAACTGCAAAGTGAATTCTATATAAGTATATGCTGAGGTAATGTGATAAACAGCTGTATCAAAGTATTAACATATGTTAAAAAACTCTCAATTTTACATTCTGGAATAGCATGCAACAGCCCTTAGGCTCTGCTCTTAATTACATGCATGTGTTTCTAAGGAAAAGGATTCTCAGCCTGCAGTAGCAGTGGGGAGCTCCTGTGCTGCTACCACAGTAAGATATGTGCACAGATCAGGAGCTTGCCTACTGTTCTTCAGAGAGCAACGTGTTTTAGCCCACGGGGTGCCAAGCCTTCTCAGCATGAAGTCTCTCACTGTTTCTGTGGCCTCAATTGTTCTACTCATAGTCCACAGAATTTCAGCCCTAGTGCATTACAGAGCACCTATATGCATGGTTGGATTTGCATGCATTTAATCAAATTCATAAGTTGTTAAAAGTAGTACACTGTAACGCATTAAACTATTCTTTATCAAACAAGGGGGAAGAAACAGCAGTTTTAACACATTACTGTTAGAAGATGTTGATAGTTCTGACCGACTGATGCACAACTGTAGATGGTCACCAACAAGTCATACTTATGTCACTGAAGCAGTAAGTGTACAGTTACTTACAGTGCATCAGATGTATTACCAGTGAAAAAATACAAGAAGGTCCATCTAACTTAAATGTTATATGCAGCCTAACGTGCACTCAATGTAAAAAGTTACGAACACTGCCCCAAGGGCATGTGATTTCCTGTACCTGTAGTATGCTATTGGACAGCAGACAATCAGAATTCACTCCAGCTTCAAAATAATATACGTTAACTGCCCATAATCATTTCAATCCCTGTGCAAATTGCATTCTGTGGCTAGCTTTTTCAGCGCCTTAGTTAATTTGATTATAATTGGAAGCATCTGACTATGATTTAGGCATGCTTATTGCTATAAAAGAAATAAGCCCATCTTCAAAATCATTGTGCAAGTATTTTAATAAGATTTGCACACATCTCAAAAAATTCTATTGTATGACTCCCTGGTCTCGGAGTTAAGTCAGCCGTAGAGGAGTCAAGTGAAGAGCTCACTGACGAGGTAAGGGATGTATCCGCAGATTTTCCTTGTGCATCAGCATCTGAATCTTTTTGGCAGGATCTATAGTTGCTCACGGAACCTGATCTCTGTGGAGTTGCAGTTCCAGACTTTGCTTCAGTAATTTCATCTGGGATGCAAGGGGAGAGAGGAAGAAAATTAGGTATCAGTATCAAATCAGTTATAGGAACAGCAAACATCTTCCCCATCTCACACTTCTAAATCTTGTTTTTCAAAAATCTTGATTAATACATAAACAGCTTTTGCAAACTGTTACAGATATAGTAACACAGAAGCAAGTGTCCTTATGTGAATTATTCCGGTACTCTGAATACTCCTCCAGAACTGTTTACATGTAGTTTAGACCAGGACTTGCCATATTTTTCATTAACTAATTTCAGTGGCTAATAGCTCAATTTAGGTTACTTAACACACAAACAGGATAGCATCCTAAGATTAAGTCCAATAACAGTTCAAACACTTTGTAGATGCTTTTTGCTAGCATCTACTTTATTTGTATTCTATTTTTTCTTTATATTTAGTTATTTATACTTTGTATTATTTATATTTTTACTATAATTCATTGATACATTAATTGCTAGCATCTACATTAATTTATCCTTTGCTTTTAGAAGTTTTTCTCCTTAGTATGTTTTACATTTGCGCTGCAGCAGGTTAAGTTTACTTCTAAGATGAAGGTATTTCCTCCTCATAAGGAAGGTAATATTCTGCTGAAGTATCTCTATTCTTACTTTAAATACTGAACATTAGCTTGACTCTCACCTTGCACCAGAAAAGTTATTTCTAGGAGAAATTAGTGAACCCAGGAGAGACTGCCTTTTCACACCAAAGCTACTTTAAACTACAGTTTGGTAAGAGGAACAGAGAAGAGTTAACTGTGGTGGAGAGAAAGGGAAGTCAGCTGTGTTATTGGAAGAGAAGGCAAATCCATGCCCTTGGGTTGTACTTCCTGGACAGTTGAAGCCAGGACCGCAGCAGGCTGCCCTCCCCCAGCTGCATGGCTTTAAGCAGTCATCTCTGCTCCCACAGGAATGGGATTTGTCCTATACCGTGGTAGGCGAGTACAGGAAAGTGATTAGTCCCCTGTAACAAGTACCACCGGATCCAAGCAAGCACCTGTATTGTCAGGAGGAAGGAGGCAAGAACTGCACTGCCAAATCAGATCAGATTAAGCTATCACGGGACACACACAACCTTAGCCACCCTATATTGTACTCCAGCCATGCTCCAGTAAATCCTTTTTCCATGGCACATGTTTTCCCCTAGGCATGTAATCTACACCACTGGCTGTAGGTAATTCAGTTTTAGTCTACTATGACCATGAATAAGCATTGTGGCCAGTCTCTATTAGATCCTCCATTCATTTTCAGGAAGGTAACCAACCAGGATTTGTATGTTGTGTTACTGTCACTCTATAAAATGTATCTTTCTATAGGTTAGATCAACTGCTTTCAAGAATTCAGTTACTGCAAGCATACAACTCCTACCTCAAATTTTGTCTACTACTAACATTGGCAGGTTGACTTTGCCTGACAGCTAATACCTCAGCACAAAGGGGAAGAAAATTGGAAGGGGAAAGTGGAAAACTCATGGGTATAAATAAACATAGTTTAGTAACGGGAAGGAAGAAAACAGGAAATGAAAAAAAAACAGTGATGCAAAGGCAACCACTCACCACCTCTCCAAAGCAGACTGATGCCCAGCCAGTCTCAAGAGTACTTTCCCCAAACACCCATCCCCTCAGTTTCTTTGCTAAGCATAACATTATATGGCATGGAACATCCCTTTGGTCAATCCGGGTCAGCTCTTCAGGTTACGACCCCTCCCAACTTTCTGCGTATCCCCAGCCTACTACTCATTGCACGCAACAGTAGGGAAAAAGAAAGGCTAGGTACTATGCAAGTACTGCTCAGCAACAGCCAGAACACCGGTGTGTTATCAACACTGTTTTAGTCACAGATCCAAAACACAGCACCATACAGGCTGCTGTGAAGAAAGTGAACTCCATCTCAGCCAAACCCAGTACAGCAATGTACAGTCCAAGTCAAATTTAAACGCCTAGATGCCAAGCTTTATCTTCACTAGGAAGTGTTATTCACATGCTTACTTCAGATCTAAATTAACAGTTAAATTTGGGGCTGAAGCTCCAAAGGCAGTTTAGGTTAATGCAAATCTCACCTCTCACAGCCCTGTCCTCTTTTCACCAGTCGTATTAGTGCTGGTTCAGACACAAAATGCAGCAGTTCAGGAGCTGATATAGCTAAAAAGCTATTTTTTAAGGGATGAAGCCACTAACCACCTGATTATAGGAACACTAGACCAGAAAGGAATAAAGAAACACTAATACAGACCTAGACTGGCTTAAATTAATGAAAGACAACACTTACTTGACTTCTAAACAAGTAAATTAAGACATGTTTGCATTTAGAATTATTTGTCATACAACTTCCATTAACTTATGTAAGTCTTCACATACCGTCAATGCTACGAAAGTCCAGTAAGTATGTCCTGCTGTCCACCTGATACAACTGTAGACTCATTTTGGAATACGCACTTGTCACTGGATTCTTTCTTCGAACACGCAGATAGTATGGATTTACAACCTAGTACAAGAGAGACTTGAGTTAGTTACCAGAACTGCTCAAGAAGCACTACATATTGATTTTGCCATTTCAACTCACTGGTATTAAGTGATTTCAGGCTTACCTGTTAGAAGTTTAGGGTGGTTTGGGTTGGGTTTTTTTGGTTGGTTTTTTTTTTAAACCGATAGAAAAATCATTCCTACAGCCCCAATAGAGAAGTTAGATATGCTAGCATACCTTCCCAAACCCTTCCTGCGCAGCAAGCGTAAGCAGTCAGCACAGGCACACAAGATTATTTTCCAGCACAGGACAACATCGTTTCAGATTTCTGGACTATGCAGAACACAGCTCAAACAATTTACTGTCACCTGCTGTAAAGACCCTTTAATCTTTTACCTTCCATTCATAATCCAGTTGTTTAATTGCTCGACAAACTTCAGCCATGATATCATTTGGTCGACTCTGACTCCGTATTCCCAAGTGCCACTTAGCTCTTCTTACACCTTGGTGTTTTGACTTCTGTGGATTCAGCTCATCAAGAGTATGGCGAGGACGTGGTGCTTCAGCTACTAAGAATGGCACTCTTTCAGGATGAGGGCGAGACAGATGGTGATCATCAAGAAAAGAATCCGGTGGGCTGGTAGCCAAGTAGAAGTCTTTGGCCTCATTCATTATTCTTCTATTATCTATAATGAGGTGATAAGCAACCGCTAACGGATCCTGATGATTTCGGCTGTATAGGCAACTTAGCACTTCCTCTTCAGTGCATTCAAACTTCTCACACACTTCTTTTAAGGCTTCATCATCAATCATTGTAGAGCTATATGATGGGTCTTCAGGAAACAAGTATTTTGGAAGGTCCTGCTTAAACCATTCGTGTTCCCTAGATTTAAAAATAAAAAGAATCTGAGTATATATATGTAAAGCAAACCTTTTTAAATTCTTTTAAAAATAAAGTTTTTTTTTTAGGCTGTGCAAAAAGAATTACAGTTGTCAACCTAAGTCCCCTTCTGTGCAGCACAGACAATAGAACAGTACCTAAAGGAAAGTAATCACCACCTTCACAATATTTTGCGGGACATTTTGCAGGAGACTGAAAAAAAATCCTTTCTATAAATTTTTCCAACCACCTGAGCTCCAAAAATATCTTTGTATAACACATCAACCTTCTTTTACATAAATGGTGTATTTTTTTACTGCCACTTTGTTAGTTTTAATATATTTTCAACTGAAATTTTTATACTACCCGCTTGAGTTGTTCCTCCCCCAAGTGATAGAGAGAACTAACACTTAAGGGCTAATAGCAGGAGGAAACATGCTTAACGCAAAACATGTATCTATAACCTTGTAGCCATTGCCTCGCTTAAGCCATATCTATAATTATAACTTTGGCCATCGTATAAGACGTTTAATCGGGAACTAGCAGAGGGGAGTTGCAGAGAAGAACAGAACAGTCATGGCCGGCCTTGCTAAAGAAACCAGCTGGAACTGACGTTGCGGTTGTGGAGTCTGATAAAAGAGAGACTGAGCCTACGCAGGAATAAAGAGTCACTTGTGGTGATGAAGAAGAGTGGGTTTGCCTTCATCCTCTCGACCCTCAATGACCACCACCAGAAGAAACTGTGCGTGCTCGGTGGGGAGGAGATCACAGAAATAGCTCATTTGCATACAATGCAGGATAGATAGTTAATATGTATAGGTGTATTGAGAAACCTTATGAATATGTAACACTTTGCTGCATAAATACAATACGAGCTGCCGCGTTAAGCACGCACGAATTTGGTGGGACAACCCCCCGTGCTGCCCAGCGCTGAATAAAACATACCTACTTTACAACCTCCTCAGTTGTGGAGTCTGATTTCCGCACATCACAAGCATACACATAACAATACATTACAAAATCAAGAAATGGTGATGCTGAATAACTTCTTGGTAGATGTTTGGACACAGATATTTGAACCTTAAAGTCATATGCTCCCCATCCCAAACAAGCTGCCTATCATTTCTTCACTCAGAACACCCCAAGCTGTCTCTTCAAGATTTAAAGAGTTGAGGGAAGCTATGGAAGCATCAATCTGTACCTCTTTACTACTGTATCCTTGTGCTGGTATTCATAAGAGAGAAACGGAAAGATACATAAAGAACAAAATGCTTACATTGCCCAGGCATGCAGAAAGAAATAAGACTGTCTTGTGTGCCTAGAATAAGCTGCTTAACTAGCTAAAGGGTATGGCATGACATTACTTTTGAAAGTATTCTTGCTTATAGCATAAGGACTTGCTACAGATTTAAGAGCAGTTCTACGGATATCATGGTTTAACCCTGGCTGGAAACCAAGCACCACACAGCCACTCGCTCGCTCCCTCCTAGTGAGGTGGTGGGGAGAATCAAAAGGGTAAGTGTGAGAAAATAATTTGCGAGTTTCTCCACAGCAGAGAAGCAGGCCCACAGGCAGGAAGAGAGATTCTCTTTGAATTCTTGGAGTTGGCTGGCCAGTCCACCCACAGTTGATGTCTCCATGTCTGTCCAGCTTGTTACCACCAGGGTGTTGGTGTATGGCTTCAGTGCACTTCATGCAAACTTCTGCCACATGGACCGAGTGTACCAGATTTCATCTAGGTCTTTGGATACCTGGTTGTCATTCACATTGCTACACATCACCACCACGGCTAACTCCCTCAGATACTGCATACCTCCCTCAATAGTCGTCCATTTGCTTAGGGAACTTGCAAGACCTTCCTTGAAGGTATACCTGTCTGTCACACTCGAGAGGAGTCACCTCCAAAGACTGAGGACTCCTGCCCCTTCTACAACCCCTTTGTCAGTGTGAGGAGCAGAAAAGGCCTTGACACTGTGTAAACAGTGCCCGTGGATGCACTAAAACATCCATGTGTTATTAATGCTATTTTCAGTACAAATACAAAACGCAGCCCTGTACAAGTTACTATGTAGAAATTTAACTCTACCTCAGCCAAAACCAGTACAATGGCCCAAGGTGTAGTCAGTGTGATCCTGAGAACGTGGCTCAGCACAAATGTGTTCAGCAAAATACATTTTCATCAGAAGCAACCAGTTAATTTGGAAGCAGAAAAAGTTTCTCCTATAACACTACAAAGCACAGCCCTAGCTGGATGACTGAACCCAGAGAAATATTTTGTTACTGTTTATTGTGGTGGGCCTCTCCGTTTGCACGCACGCACACACCACATACACCCCCCCCAGAAGAATTAAGCTATTCAATTAAATTCAGTTTGTCCTTTAAACTGTGAGGTGACCTGTCTTATGGCTAACACGACAGAACTGTTTCAACCTCAAAATCCATCCACATTCTGGAACCAATATTTTTCAACATCTTTTTCACACCACTTCTCTTCCAGACTTTAACATGACTGAGATAAGCTAAGTTCATAGCCATTCAAGCTTTACAATGCTTAGTTCCCACAGTGCTTCAATTTCTGCAAGAAAGTATTTCAAATTGTAACAAAGTAGCAAGGCATAAGCTACCACATTTTGTTCCACTGAAAGAACATGAACATTGCTGACTTCCTAACATTCAACCCTAAAAGAAGCAGCATTTCACTAAGGTAGTATATCTGAGCTCTCTCTAGAGTTTCTTACAAAGGAAACAGGAAAACCTAGCTAAGCTGCTGCATGACATACAGCTCTATCAGCTAACTTTTTTTTTTCATTCAACCCCCTGAACACTTGCCAAAGCATTCACCTTCTCCAGAATCTCCTCCCGGAATCTGGAGCCCACGATGGCTATCTGTACCTACAAGCTTTAACTTATCAGTATTCAATGCAGCAATTATCACTCATATGCAAATTCATGCCAGGGTTTTGAAGCTAGAAAGTGCTATCTTGCAAGTGGAATACTCACAATCTTAACAGATGATTTTTCAGTCTGAAGAAATATGAATAAAAGTGGTAGTTATCAGATTAAAGAGTCATAACTTCCTCTCAGACACATATGGTACAGAATAGTGGTTCTTAAAAGAAAGGATATTCTTCTGCTCAGAGAAGTCAATACAGTGTAGTTTTTGCAAACCATTCTGCAGGTAAACAGCTTTGCTGTAGCAGTCTTAAACCTAGAGTTTCTCAGAATTTCTGTATGTAACATATATTTGTTTTACTGTGACTTCCAATAGATACTTCATTAGCTACTGGAGATCAGAACCATCAGAGCTGAAGCCAAACCACTAGAAGTTGAGTTTTTCAACTCAGTCTATAAAACATGGATGAGCTGTATGAGTTATTTCTTTGTTCTGCATATTTGTACTGAGATCATCATTCCAGTATCCTGTGATCAGACATCAGTTAGTGTTTTACCTTATGTCTCTGATTGTTGCTCTCTTCATTGGATCCACTTGCAGCATGTGCTTCAAAAGACTAATTACAGATGGATTCAGGTACTGAGGGGTATAAAAGATACCATCACATATCTTCTTAAAAAGGGTTGGCACGTGATCATCATCAAATGGAAGCGTTCCACATAACAAAGCATAGAGAATAACCCCACTGCTCCAAATATCTACTTCTGGACCTGCATATAATCTGGGAAAAAGTTAACTATTAGTGATTTGTGTTTAATATATTTAAATAGATTTTTTTGCTTTCTTACACTGTATCACAGTAATTAAATGTGTATGAGGCTGGGACAACTAATCTGCAAGTATTACAACATTTCAGTTCTATTCCATGCCTCCCTTGAACTTTAGTGTCCTTCCCCTTCAAATATATAACAGGGCACAATTATGCAGTTTTCCTCTCTATTGTATAACAATAATCCACAGATGCAATTTAACACAACGGCAAACTGAAAGAAACTTGCACCTACCACTAAGAAAGTCCATGTTATACATTGTTATTACTGTTTCAGTAGAATCTGTGCAAAGTCATCTACCCCCCAAATCTGGGACACTGAAAAGTTTAAGGTAAGTCCACATGGCAGAACTTGTCACATATTCTTTGCCACTGCCTGAATAAAACAGATGTTTGGCTTTCAATCAGCAAGAGGTAACATTAGAGTAGGTAGCTGAAAGCAGATTTGACAATCATCGAGTCCAAAAAAAAAAAAAGGGAAGTTACCTTCAGACTAAGTATCTACTCTGCAGCAGATATTTCACTGCTACTCAACCTTACAGGAGACTTTGCCTGTATTTCTATCTGCATGTCTATTTGCAAGATCTGATCTGTGAGATTTTTAAACCAATTCAGGCACACTGTACACCCTGGATTTGGGGCATTAGACATCATCCCTACCTTACAGGAACTATTCAAAGCTAGTTCATAGATGCCATAAACACCCATGAAAAATTATCAAGACAACTGAAAGTTCAGCTCAGAATTTCTCAATATTAAGCTTGTCAATTGCACTAGTTTTGTAGCCTTTAGAATCAAGCAGCAAAATAACTGAAATACGTGCACACATATAACCAATATAAAAGAAACTACCTTCCTGAAATTACTTCTGGTGCAGCATAGTTAGGGGAACCACAGCTTGTTCTTAAAAATTCTCCATCTGACATCATATTTGATAGACCTGAAAGTGTATAAGAGTAACTACTAAAAATTCAGAGAGCAAAATTATTTCACACTACACATATATATACCACATAGAACAAATCACTGGTAATTCAAATTAGAAAATTAACAAGTTTATCTCAGTAAAGAAGTAACATTGTTTGGAATTACTTAAATTTATATATAAGCATGCCACATAATCCTCCATTTAGTTTACCAGAGTAACATCAATACATTATTGCACACAACCTAGAAATGTTTGAGAACGTATTCATTGCAAGACAAAAACCAGTCCAATTTAGATGACACGTGCATGATAAGAGAATAAAGTTACTGTAAGGGAGATGGAGCAGCATAGCAAAATAGGATTTTGGTCATTAAAAAGAAAGTCTTAGAAACCACATTTGCTTCTAAATGACAATGCGGAAGACGTCACAGAATTGCCTAAAATTCTTTAAGAGGTTATACAGAATATGGGAACTGAGGAATACATGTGACATCACAGTTTAGATACCTACGCTGCTCAGCTGGTTCCTGAATCACTGCAGTTCAGTTGTTTGATTTTAGATATTCTGTTAGTAATTAATGTGTACTTTAGAACTAGGCCATCTTCATTCACCATCCCTCAAGTATCGTCTAATATCAGTAAAGAACTACCACTTCTAGAACAGCTGTGGAAAATATAATCTATTTTCCTCAGTGGAGGCTGCATGACCAAGTCTACCACAAGCCAGAGAATTCAGTCTCCGAGAAGGAATTATGCCCTTTTACAGGGGGAGGGGGAAGATGAAAGAGTACAGCTTGACTAACTTTCATATTCTAATAGACACAAGCTTTTATTAAGCTCTTGCTTAATACACTAGCCATGATTAACTGAGTGCTACAGCTTTGCTGATGTTTAGGTCAACGGAAGATATTTTTATAAGTTACTGTACTTCACTTCAAATACGCCATTTCACCCAAAGCATCAAAGCATTTTCTAGACACAAGAAATCAATATGATTTCCAGTGCCCACATACTTGAATACCATACTTTTAAAATATACTTAGAATACTCAGCATTATTTAGCACCTTTCATCAGAGACCTCAAAGTGCTTTACAAGGGCAGGTATTATCCACTACATCTACAAGAGATGTATCATGATGATATAGCAGCATGGATACCTTACTACACTTATATGGTGAGGTTTTCTGATTCAGATGGTTCCAAGAACTCGTTGCCAGTCTTCTCAACAGCTGTGTCACAAACAGCTAGCATAAACGATTAAGCTTTCTGATTAGTTAAGCAGGTATGTCATGGTTTGGGCCAAACCAGCCACAGGGTGAGCAACAGATGCTCCCCACTACCTCTCTTCAGAAAAAAAAAAAAGAGGCACGAGAGAGAGAGACAGTTTAGAAAGAACTAAACTACTTTAATGAAATAATAATAAAATACAAAGGAAATGATGAAACATACACAAAACCGTATCAAGCTCCCAGGATGACGATCACATCACCAGCTGGCACTGGGGAAGTCTCAGACTGGACCCCGGATCTGGATTCAGGATTGGGACCAAAGGCAGATGAACAGAATCCTCCTCAGACCTCGGCCATTGAAGGAAGAGGGCTGACCCTTTGACCCCTTGAACTTTTATACTGAGCACGAGGCAGATGGAATGGAATACCCCCCGTTGGTCAGTTTTGGGTCACCTGTCCTGTCCGCTCCTCCCCACAGGTGGGACCCTCTATGCTTTTCCACTTCTGACTGTCCAAGGGGGCAAGTAACAAAGTTCACCACCCTTGGGTGTTATAGCAATCAGTATAAGCAAGAGCCTCTCTGCATCCCATGCCTTGGCATCAACTATCAATATTGGTCTGATCACTCTGAGAGCGAACAGTGTCAGCACAATATGCTGTTAATTTCAGTAGTTAGAAGAGGCCTAGCTAAAAAGTAAAGTTACTGAACAAAATTGTTCCTGTTTTACCTCAAACCAGGACAAGGCATATAGCAAAAAAGCACAAGATTTTGCAAGATTAACTGTTCTCATTTTACTTTTTATGGTTTAATTACTTTTTTCAATCACATCTTTAGAGTTTTTAAAGCGAATTTAGTAGTTTAGTAGGAGGACTAGTGTATTTTACTATAGCAATGTGGTTCTTCCACCATGATAAACTGCCCTTGCACGGTGCTTCCAAGAGAGTTAAGCATCTACATTTTACAGATGGTGAAGCATGCAACAGGAGTGAATTCTGAAGTTGAAAGGTCAGGAACTAAGTCTATTTAGCATTTAAGAGAAATTATCATTAAGCAAAACCAAACAAATCAGTTCATGATTTCACCCAGCCACAGAAAATACCTGAAAAGAAAACCTGAGAGGAAAGCAAGGTCTATAGACATGCAAGAAAAACATTTTGCTTTACATTCATACTCTTGAGGTTCTTTTATTGTGTCCCACTACCAGGATATTCAAGTATACACATTTTATTAAATATTTCCCACAGTAGTTAACAGATCTAAATAACATCAGAAATGCAATCAGATATAAAACAGCAATGCTTACCAAAGTCAGCTATCTTGGCATTCATATGTGCATCAAGCAGAACATTTTCAGGCTTCAGATCTCTATGTACTACCATATGCCTGTGACAGTAATCCACACCAGAAAGGATTTGCTGGAACAGACGTCTACTTTCCTTCTCATCAAGCTAAGACAGACAAAGGTTTTAAACAATTATGAGACAGTGGAAAGTAACTTGCTTTGCATTTATATGAATTAAAGGAAGTTTTCCTATGACCTAAAGTTATCATTTATAGTTTTGACACTTTATACAGCAGATTATCAGAACTTGTAGCAGAAAGCTTCACAGCTATGGTACAAACAAAATTATGTAAGCTCTAAAATGAATAAAACAAAACATACCAAATGATTCAGAAAGTCACTGAAACTTCTCAAGCACTCTTCTGAAGTTGGTTAGGGAGACGTTACATACTCAGTAACTAGAAACATTAGCACCCAAACATTAACTTTGCCTAATTGGAATATCAATGAACTTCGACATTTAAGCACAGCCTAGGGTCTAAGTTGACAAAAAGCTGCTAACACACAGCACAGAAGTGATAAATTTTAGATGTTATTTATGCTACTAGCAGCTTGCCCTGAACAGCAGACTTAGCTGGGTATTTCCTGCAAACATGGCCTAATCCATGCCAAAGTTTGTTCTAACAACTAACTAGAAGTATCCTGGCTATCTAGATGGTTCATCAAAAGTGATTTTAGAACTTTCACAGAAACTGTTCTACTAGAAGAGCATAATAAAGGCACAATGGTAGCTTTGCAATAATGGATTATACTGAAGAAATAATTTCCAGCTACTCCAGCTGGATACACTTCCATCCAGTTTGTACCCAGTAATTGTAATTAACATATCGGTATCAGAGAGGAAAAATGCTATGACCAAGTCATACATAAAGATCTGAAACCTGTTAACATATAATAATTTACTTTCAGAACAAGATGCAGTCATAGTATATTTTAATTGCTAACAACAAAATTAATGCTGAATACATAAAAACAAACCTTCATTTAACAAGGTGTGACTGGTACCCCCTGCTCCAGGCCCCTAGTAATGTGGTTAGCATAACTAACACCATTTTATAAGGCAAGCAGCCATTCCGTGACCAAGTCACATACTCATGCCCTTTCCCTCATTATTAGGCTCTGAAGGTCCTGTGAACCAAGCAGAGAAACCAAACAGATTTCTTCTTCCCCTCCTTACCAGCCCCAAGGTTACTGGTCATCAGCCTGACTACCCACTTCCTTACCAGCCTTGAAGGTCCCAGGCACCCAGCCAGCCAGGTGGTAGTGATGGCCCCTTCACAGAACAGGGAAGCGTAACAGCACACAGAGCACTGTCCGTAAAAATGAAGTAGTTACAAGTTCTAACTGGGAACCTGCACCAGAACTCCTGCTGGACAGTGAGACCCATGACTCCCCGTGGCCAGGGATGCCTCCAATGTCCTCTGCTTCCTCCCAGGATTGAGTGAGTGACTCACGTTCTTTCATACGACTTTCAAGTTTAGATCATGAATGTTACACTGACGCAGCAAACCATGTGTTAAGATTTGACCCGATCTGCTGAGGATCTAGGTCATGAGAAATCGTAAGTTGTATTATAAATTCTGCATTATGCTACTTATAAATTGCACTACTGATTCTGCTTGTAGAAGTCCTGTGCCACTCTAATCATAAGTTCTGTGCTAATCATAATATCCTGCTAAGAAAATAAAGCTTTAACTATCTCATTCAGCCAAGGATCCCCCAAAAGAACCTGTCTGTCCCCTCAGAGTCAGGTGACACGGGAATGTTGCAAAAGCAATAACAGAATGCAAGTCATTGATTTGTAGAGACTACTTCTTACCCTTCCATTTTTACAGATATAATCAAACAGTTCTCCTCCTGAAACATATTCCATTACCATGAAAATGTCAGTTGGTGTACTGATGACCTGGTACCTGATAAAAGAAGGTATCTGTTAGTCTACACATTCAATAAAAGATGCTAGGTAAATTTAGTTAAAACCAAAGTTGTGCAAAAGTCAGATAAAAGTATACTTTAAAATATTTATCAGCCAGTTTACAGCTACTGGAATGACAGCGTTTTTCAGAAGCTATTTCCTCTCCTTTCACCATGTGATGCCATCATTGCCAAGACTAGCAGGAAATTTGTATTCCCCACCAGGAATATCGGTCTTTGTACTTTCAGAAGACTGAGCTTAGTCCAAATGATTTCTATGAAACTATTTACAGTGCTGTCTTGCAGACAGCTTGGTGCAGTGAAGAAGGAATTCAAAAGGACATTTTGAAATAACTAGTTTATGGCCAAGCTTCCCCATTTAAGAGATTTTGATTTTGTTCCACATATCCTTACCTAAAAGTTGTTCAATTTTTTTCCCCTTACAGCAATCAGAAGTGATCCATTTTTAATGGTACAAGAAAATGAACACTGATAACACCTCAGTGAAAATTCAGATACTATATTAAGAAAACAGGAGGTAGCAACTGAATAAAAATTGTTTCGAGGTACTACACTTCAGCATGCAAATATCCGAATTGTAATAAATAAGTGAATTCACACATACACTACAGAACAGCAACGTTCTTCAGAATGCTAATTCCAAGACAAAGAGGAAAACAGACATGCTATGGTTTAGTGAGACAAGTTATTCTTGAACTACATAGACAACAATGAGTTCAGACTATCCAGGTGAAATACATGTGCACATATATGTGCGTGTATCTTTTAATAGCTTATTATAGCGTAACATTTCAATAACCTCAATACCCTTCTGAGGCAGTTATCAACATGAGATCTTCAAAGTTAGTTTTACATGAAATCTTATAGTCCAAGATGCTTCACCTTTACTGATTTTTCTCTCTAATACCTTGGTTGAAAGTACCTCATGTAATTAAATAACAACATTCTGAAGCCATGGCTAAGGCATTACTACAGAAATAGTATTTTAATCCTTTTAATCCAAAAGTTACAGCCGTGCTTCTCTATAGTCAGTCATTTTTCTGGTTATGGGAAAGGAGGTTGTGGAATAGTTACACACCTATAATATAAATAAGGTTTTTAAATCACACAAAAAAATCACAGAATGCAAAAAGAGGCAATTTTATGTCAGAAAACAAGATACATTCTATTGCTAGAGGTGAAAAACCACAAGAGCAGATGCTCTAAAGGTTTTTATTTAAAGCATGATATAGAAAAAAAGTCTGACTGCAATAAGCTTAAAATTGTATATACTGCTAAAACTGTGTATGAAGTTTTTCATAAAGCACAGCAATGTTCCTAATTAGACATTGTCTAATTTGTAATATTAAGCTGAAGAAGTCTGTTTACTTTTATCCCAAATATCTTAAGCTGCTACCTAGCAGTTCCCCAGTCCAGTTCCTACTAGTATGAGCAGCATGATCCTAAGTTACCAGCAAGTCTGACTGCGCCACAGTATCAATTATACATCAAATGCTGTTTACACATAGGCTAATAGTCCTTTTGCTTTAGAAATGCAGGCTGACCAACTGAAAACTTGGGGATCCATAAGTTTTTCCATCATCTCCTACTTCTTGTCCCTCATATCCACATGCAAGAGAAAAAATTCTCCACAGAATTCCCTGAGAAAGAAACTGTGATCTGAAACCTGTTAAGCTGACTTAACAGTTTAGCAAACACCACAAGTACACATTCCTGTTCCACCCCCACATCTCAGTCAGTACACTAACACTTCCTATTTTGTTTCGGCTACAGGTATGTCCTTTGGACTCTTTCATGAACTCTAACTGGCAGCACTAGCAATTTTGCAGCCAAATCAGCTCAACAGTCTTCTGAAAACTAACCCACTGAAGAATCCAGTTTAATTTGGCAACAGCTCTTACACTGAAGCTAAAGGGAGCGTATAGGGATGGCATCTGTCAGCAGCAATGGGGTCTTAAGACAAGACTGCCAATAAAAAAAAAACTACCAACACCATGATTAAGACAGTGAAAATCCCCCACATTCTGGAGATGCAGGTTAACGTTACAGGAAATGAAAGAAAAAAATCAATGGCATTTATAATTTATTTCCTCAAATGAGACATGAGGGGTCTACTCTCGAACATATTTAATTGTACTCTGTACCCCACTGATGAACTATTGAACTACAAGATGTAAACAGTCACACTAAGTATCACATTTAGACAAGTAGTAGCAGCTACATTGAAGAATTCTGAAATCTCAATCACATTTAACAAACTGCTCATCCTTAATTCAGAAAAATCTCACAGAGCACCATCAACATTGGAAAACTCACAGATCACTGACCAGCACATCACTAAAAAACTATTTCACAATAAACACAATAAACCTACTATAGAAATGCCCTTTACAATCTTGTTCTTAGTAACTTCATTTTCTAAGCAGAAAAAATATTAAATATAACCAGAAAAAGAAAACTGAAGTAGCAGCTAAAAACACAGGTGGATGCTGCTAGAAGTATCTATCACACCATTACCTTTTATATACCTCCCCAAAGAATTTATAAGCAAAGATCTAATGGCAGCTCTCCAGCCTGCAGATAAGATCAGTTTTGTGAAAAAAGCATTAAAGATGACACTGAAAATGGTTGCATACTTGTAAGCTGATTACTTTTCTGACAAGATACTGCTAGTAGTATTGTCCTTTAAACACAGATCAGATCAGTGACAGCAAGAAATAGATTACTACCTAAATATGTTTGATTATAGCAAGCAAAACTTACAGCTTAATTATATGAGGATGCCTGAAGAGTTTGAGGTTCTGAATCTCCCTGCGGATTTTTCCTACAACATCAAGGCTGCGAATCTTCTGTCGATTCAGGATCTTCACTGCAACTTTATGCCCAGTTAACTCATGTTTGCCAACTGCAAGGAACAAGGAAGTATTTAGTCAGGGTTTTCAATTACTCTGTAGAGACATTAATTTGCCCATTTCAACTGTAGCCCAGAAACACAAGTTAAGATTCCACTTATCCCCATTATCTTTGGGGAGGCTGAAAACCAAATTGCACATCATTTCTTCTGCCCTACTCCAATTTCTTCCACAATTCTGTCATTAGAAGATGAATGGGATATGTAAGAAAAACGTTAAACCTAACCCTCAGAAATCTTGCAGCATGACTACATTTTTGCACTACTGTGAACAAACAAAGGGTATCCCAAAACAGTTGCCACCCTTGCTCATTAGGAAGACCATTTTCTCTCCCTGTGTAAGACACTCCAAGCTTTTGTCTCACTCAGTAACCCACTCAGACATGTTCTCCTGCAGCTCTTCTACTTAATCTGCAAGGATCGCTCTTACTAAAGAAACCGCTGCTATCCTTCCCTCAAGAAGTCTGTTTCAGCAACTACTCCAAATTACCACTAAGCATATCTGATCGGTTTCCTTGAAAAATAAGAACATTAAAAAATAATTACCCTATATAAGCTCCACAGTCTGTGCAGCAAACACCAGAGCTTTATTATATTAAAAAAGTGGCAAAACCTACAGGAAACGCACAGAAAAAAATCCAACAGTAACTACAAGAAGCAATGCAAACATGCAACCTCTTACATTCCTCAGTTTCTGTCCTACGAGAGTTTCATTTTTCTTTCAATAGAGGAACTCAAAAGTGTAAAGTATTTCCTAGACAGCTACCCCTCCTAAAGTCCTTAATTTTGTAGGTGCTATTGGAAGTAGCCACAACAAAGTTGCCAAGAACATTTTTCTTAAACCCAATATTTTTCTTAAACCCAACATTGGATCACAGATAAACCACAGGAGGCATCTATCTCTTCCACCAGAAGGCTTTGCTATCTGCATTTGTTTCTGCATGCAGTGATTATAACTGCATCACTTTCACTCACTACCCTGATTCCTACCTTTTGAAGATAAGCCAAATTCCAGGGACACCTACATGGTTCCTCCTTGTCCACCTGAACGGACATTGCTAACTGACCTGTGCTGAACACATTACACTCTCATCCAGGTGCCTCACCTCACTTGAGAATTTAACTAAGCCCCAGGCTTCAGGTTTTATTTAAATATATCCATGGGAAGCTGTGTTAACAGCAGTGATCCACAAAAATCTTTCTGCATTCAACAGATAATTTGGATATAATTAACGAATACCTATCAATCTGTAAATCTCATTCCCAACACAGTAATTTCCTGCTGCCTTTTGCCTCTACCTAGCTAAAAAACAATGCAAGAATAAATTCTTAGCAGGGAGACACATAATGAGAAGCATCTTAGTGATTATTCTTACAACAAAAAGATAGCTGCTGTGTAAAATAAAGCAGCTTGTCCAAATTCCTGCAGGGAAGTAACTAGGTAGTGGATTACCCAAGACCCTGAGCCATCACAATGTGGTAGTGCGATGCCTTTTATACCTGAGAATACAGAAAGGCTCCAACTGCAAGGTGAAAAAACACACCGCCCTCATTCAGAGGAGCTATTACCTGAAAATGGCCACAATAACCAAAACACTGTACAGGCATGTTTGCACTGCTGAGGAAGGCAGGACAAAGCCCACATCCGTCACAAGTTCTAGACAAACTATGAAACATTGGTAGGTGAGTGCCTAGAACTGTAAAATCATGTTACCGATGAGAATTACTTGCTTTCAACCAGATCTACAATTAAAGCAATCACATTCCCTTTGTTTTTTTCAGTTCAAATGTGATTGAAGTTTTAAAGGAATCCAACAACTTGTATCACCTATGCTCAAACCCTAAGGGGTAATGAATCATTAACATAAAATATCAGAAAAGCGACTATTCCATTTGAAATACAAAGTCTTTGCATATCAATAATATGAACTGATGTAAGCCAGAAGTATTTGAAAAAAATCTTTAATGAGTAAGTTAAAATTTCACATTAATTTTTGTTGGTAGGAAACAGCTTCTTGGAAACTAACCAAAAATCAGTTAAACACATGAATTTGCATCTTCCTTTGCTTTACAAAGTACACTTAAGGTGTTTAGTTTAGTAACACATATATTTGAGCAATTCTACAGCTTAGAGTATAAATATTCAGTTCTGACATGCATTGTGTTATAAAGTCTCATGTATCAGCCAATTTGTTTCATTTCTGATTTGTCAGCCTACCTTAGACTAAAACTGGAATTTCATTAGAACTCAGAAAAACATTAGAAAGCAATTTATTAGCTGCAACAATCTATGTTCAATATGCAAGGCAGATAAGAGAGTTTTTCAAAACACATTTTTCATTCAAAGTAATTAAACAGTAACATTTGTAGTTGACTGAAACCAATTCTAGCTGTCACAGCCTTCAGGACTGTGTGCCTCAAGCCTGGATTTTATCCATTGACTGGGAGAAAACAAGATTTTCTGCTTCTTCAACTCTGTTTACCAACTTTGAATAAATTATTGTAATGAAAACATACTGTGGTTTTGTCCAGGTGCAAAAAGATCCCAAAACGCCTATTCATGTGCTTAAGACATTTCAAATGGAATAGTTTTCTTCAGTAATTTTGCTTTCCTTTAATTCAGTTTAAGATTATAACAAGTCTAGCTTTTTAAGATATGAGTTTCCAATAACCATCTACTTCATGAAAAGAAATGGTTTTCCTGGATATGGTTCAAGGTATCTGTTATCAGTAAGACAGCAGACACTAACTGGTACTACTTTTGAATTCAGCATTAAGACAGAACTCAAAGAAAGACCTCAGATGATAACATCATGCAGAAACGTATGCAGCCAGTGTTATCTTTCCAAAAGCTACTTTGTATTACCTCTGGACAGAAGTTTTATCTGTAAAAGGGAAGGCTCGCAAATTAGCAGTGATCAAAATATATTTATGTTAGTCACCCTAATCCTCAACCACCTATCAGTCCTTTAAAAGAACCACTGCAAAACCAAGTTCACTTTGCAGACCTGGTATTTCCCTATATTTCTTCATTCTCTGATAATACTAATCTCCTTCAAGCTTCACCATGGCTACGCATAGGGCAGAGATTTCCAAGACAGTAACAGTCGAAAAGCAGCAGTGACTTCTTTTGACTCTTGAAAGGCAGGAGCAACAGTCTCTAAACTCAGTTCAGCGGGTCTTCAACTGGAAAACAGATTACGAAGCCATCCAGAGTAAACACAACATTCTTATGAAACACAGGCACCAGTCATGATGTTTGTAGAAAAAAGCTGAACAAGCGTACGTTGTATTTAATGAAACATTTCTGCAACAGGCCAAAAAGCCAATCCGAGGCTCAGAGGAAAGTAGCCTTTAGGAATACGAGCTAAACAAATGTTTTCACAAGCATAAAAAAAACATGTGTTAATGCTGTCCAAAGGCATACTGCTGAACATTAGGTAGCAAACTTATCTTCGCTGTCCATTTCCAGGTCTCTTATCATTGCATTGACAAAGACAACCTATTTACATCAGTTTTGCGGTCTATACAGGCGCTTTAACGTAGTCCTACAGACAGGAACAAATATTGTATACCTACAACCCTAAGTAGTATCCCTCATTTTCTCAGTACTAATCACCAGAAGCCTGACTACTCTTCCTTTTATGAAATCTAACTTTATTTCCAAAAACATATGGAAATAAAAGTTTGCATTTGGTTTCAGCAGGAAACATCAGCAGCAATTTGTTGGAATTTTGTTTTGTTGTGTTTTTTTTTTTAAAAAGACACATTAAAAATTTGACTAAAATAGGGATAGATGTTTTACACTGAATCCTGGTAAAGTTTAGATAAGAATTGATTTAGGTTCCGCACTCTCTTCTACCCCACAGCTTTTCACTTCTGTGGCATTTCAGCTTTGCCTCGATACTGGTTAGAAACAGCTGTCTTGTCCATGACTGTCCACTGGAGGCACAGTCCAGCGAATTAAGTTAGTCAGTAGTTAATTCAGGATGGTACACCCAGAGGAACCGTTAAACCAAAAAAACATCACTTCAGTAACAGTCACCTGTGAGGGTAAAAAGATAAGCCGCAGGGTGAATTCATCTGGCAGCTACCTTTACAGCAGGAGACCTTTTAAGTAAAGCACTGATTTTCCAGTTCAATCTTTTTCGGCTGCCAACGCTGTTAAAATTAAAGACCCACTTTCAAGAACTCATATGCCTGACCCCCTATATCATGTGAGTTCAAGGAAAACCCTAACAGAATTAAAAAAATGAACATATTTGTTACAGTTTTTCACTTTATTGTCAATTGATAAAAGCACACCCGAGTCACCAAAAAAGGAAAATGATGAGGACTACAGTGAAACAATCACAGATCTGGTATTAAATGAAGAAAATGTGTGCTCAGGAGGAAAACCAGTGTATCGTAGATAAAATACGTCCTTTAGTTTTGTCTTGATTTAGCTGTGTTTAATAACATAGTGTATTATCTAGGGACAAGGAAAAAAATCCCAAACCTTACAACAATTTGTATATGGGAACAAACCATTGGTCTATGAACACTAGCACTTACTTCCGTATCCTAAATAAATTCCAAGCCACTTACAGAAGGTATTCAGTATGCAGAATGGTGCCACATTTCACTACAAGGTGATTTCTCCCCCATCCTTAAAAATACGTTCATACATGCATGTGTGTACTCTTCGTATAATCAATAGTTACAAAGCAGGCTAAAAGAACACCTAATGTCAATCAAGTAAGGTAGACAGAAGGGTATTATGGAAATTGAGCAATAATGAAAGTGGCAACTCTTTTTTTTTTTTACAATTAAGTGTTTCAAGCTAACTGTATTTCATAAAGTAGTAATAGGACTGATGTTCAATAATATATTAGAATTTTAACAGTAGCTCCACAAATTGACCATCTTTCAAGGTTTCAACTTCAGACACATTTGCCAATACAGATAGTCCAGCAGTAGTGGAACAGCACTGTTTGAAATTACTACTAGAACTAGTGCACTAGTGCAAAACACTAGTTTTGTGCTGTGCACTGAGGAAAAAAAAAAACAACTAAAACCAACGACATCTTTGACTCCTCTTCCCCCCTCAACCATGTAGTCCCTCCGTGAAAGAGAATCTGATGCCTGCCTTCTGCTCACCTCATTTCCTCCCTATTTAAGGAGGTGCTAAGCTCCCAAAGAAAGGAATGGTACTCCAGCTGCCAGTCACTGCTCCCAAGTGGCTGGGCGGGGAGGGGAGGTGTGTCACTTTGCTTTCCTAGATATTCTTAGTGACAAATATACTCCTATTTTCTATACATCAGAATTTTTTCAGAACATGCCAATAGTTGAAATAGCTTGTGCAGAGAAGATACCTTTTCTTATATGTAGATGCTCCTATTGTATCACGTTAAAAGCCAGCCAGCACATCAGATGCAACTGGGTAAACTGTAGCTTTTTACTGGTTCTAACTATGATCAGCCCACTAAGTTAACCATAAAAAAAATCTTATTAAGAATACAACCTGAGTGTAGTCTAACTCATTTGTGAAAGGATGTTTTCAATTTGCCTACCCCAATATTTGAACAATTCCCACAAACAACACAGCAGGAACAATGTAAGCTAATGCACAGCTTTGCCACCTGTGGTGGACAGCATCGAGGGAGAGCTTAATCTCTTTTTTATTTCTACTAGGCTTCAAATTTGCAGCATGGCACCTGCACCCCTCCTGAGAAGAGTTTTTTAATGTCTGAGCTGAAAAAAAAAACCCCACTTTAATAACCACTAGATTTAGCACAGTCTTTCCACGCCTGAGTGTCAGCTGTGTTGCCACTTAATCCAATAATCCCCAACTCATCTTTTTACACTTATTTCTCCCTTCGCATAGGAAGAAATCTTGCCTTCCTTATAAGGCCACCAAGCCTCAGCGTTCGTGCAGCAAAAATGCAGCGTACAAGAGAGCTCGCGAACCAAGACTGCCTACTTCCATGACACATCCCGTGCTCTTTTAAATAACTGCAGCACCATTAGCTTCCAGCAACTACTTCCGCACACACCGAGGAGAAACCCAGTGCCTCTCTCTCCCCCCCCAGCCACCACTTCCCGCTGCCGGGCCGCCAGTCCCACCCCCGGCAGCCCAGCACAGCCCAGCCCAGCCCGCACCCGGTAGCGCCGCACCACCCGCCGTTTCCACAACACGGCCCTCGGCTCCCCCCCCCGCCCTTCCCCGCCTCCACCGCGGCTGGGGGCCCAGGCTCCGGCGAACGGCCCGCGAAACGCCTTCTGGCGGCTGCCCCGGACGGCCTCCACTCGCTCCCCCCGCCCCGGTCCCTCTGCCTCCGCCCCCACCGGACCGCGCTGACTCACCCGGCCCGGCGGGAACGGCCGGGCGGTGCCCCGCAGCTCAGGTTTCCCGCCGTCGCCGCCGGCGACGAAGCTCAGCCCGCCGCAGCGCCCGAGGCGGGAGGCGGAGCGGGGCCAAGCCCAGGCCGCACTCCCCAACCCCCCCGCTCCTCCCGGCCAGGCCTCGGCGGCAGCCGCCCAGCCCCTGCGGACCGGCCGCCATGAGGTGACCGCAGGCGGCGGCGACAGGAGGGACCCCCGCTGTTCAGGCCGCCGCGCTGCCCGCCCGCTCGCCGCCCCCCCCCCCCCCCCCCCCCCACACCCTCACCCGCCCGCCTCCCCTCCGCCCGGCTGGGCCGTGCCGCTCCGCGGGGCAGGCGGCGGCCCCGCTCCCCGCCGCTCACCTTTGACTTTGCCGAAGGTGCCGACGCCGAGCGTATCGCCCAGGATGTAGTGCCCGATCTTCACCCGCCCGTGCTCGTGCTTCTGTTTATCCGCCGCCGCCATCTTGAGCCAAGGGCCGAGTCTGCGCATAGTGCCCGCCCGCGCCGGGCCGGGCCGCAGCGACGGCGGGGGAGTGGCAACCACACAGCGCCCGCCCGTACCGAAACCCGGAAGAGAACGCCGGGCTGACCGACTTCCCGCCCTCCGCGGGGACGAACCACTGCGGGTGCGGTGGGGGGAGCCGGGTCAGCCCAGCGGCGTCCCGGGGGGTGTGGGGTGGCAGGAAGAGGCTCCTCCTCTGAAGCGGAGCGAGGGGCCGGGAAGGGGACCTGTATTTACACACGCCCCCCCGAGGAGCAGAGGGGATTCACCTGGGTTTGGGGAGAAGGCCGGGGCGGGCCTCGCTCCTCAGGGGCTGTGGCGGTTCCCCTCAGCGCCGGCGCCACGCGTGGGGCTGGCCTGGGCCCGCCGGTGGCGGAGGCGGCAGGGCCGGAGAGACACCGCCTGGGAGCTGGAGCTGCCCCGCGTTACCGCCTGGCGCCGCCACCGCCGCGGGGCCTGTGGCCGCGGGCAGCGGGCTGCTGGGTCTGAGCGCTCCCCACAGCGCGGGTTGGCCACCCTGGCGCCGGAGGGAGGGCGTGCGGGCGGCGCGCACGTACGCTGAATGAAGAAATGGCACCGTGGCGCAGAGGTCGCTGGGCCGTCTGCCTCAGATTTGCTGGGGGCTGATGGCCAGCAAACCCAGTTTGCACTGGGAGCGCGCTGTGTTTCCGAGCCAGCCCTGCTCAGCAGTGAAGAAAGGCCTGTGATGGTTTAAGATGAAGCGGGCTGGTGTCCCCGCCGTGTGTCTGCTTCCCTCCCCGCCTCCGACATCAGCGAACACCACTCCAGTCTGTCATTACAGTGATTCAGGAGCGTGAGCTGCCAGAGGATCAGTTCAACTGCAAATGGGTATTGGGATCCTATGACAGAAAACGTAGCCGTCCTCAAAAAACAGACCTTTCAAGTCTCTGTGCTTCCAATCAACCTTGTAAATTAGATCTGTTAGTTCTCCCCCGTCTCCCTTCCTCTTCCCTGGTCCAAATCCAGGGCTTGTTATGGGAATATGGATGGAAGTAGGACCCTCTTAACTCCTGCTACCTTGACCAGATAACCTGTCCTCCAGTTTGTCTTCCCAGCGCATGGATTCACATTGCATTTAGCCCAGTAGCCTTCCTTCCATTCACGCATTGTGTGCTTTCTACGTACCAAAGACCATATTCATTTATTGTTGACTATAACTGGTTTTTCTTTTAATCACTTTCCAGCCCTGTTTCCAAAGAGAGGGATGAACCTGCAGGAATGACAATTGGATGGGTATTTTCACATGGAGAGATCATCAACTGAAGAAGAAGGTTACAGGCAACTCCCATCCCTTGACCGCCTTTCCCAGTTCTCCAGACTAAGTGAATGATATCAACTAAAATGCTTTCTCTTGCCTACTCTAAGCACAGACCTTGAACATGTTTGCAAATGCACAAATATATTACAGAAACTATAATATAAACATTTTGTAATGTGCAGACATCAGGAAGATAAACATTTTTTTCTAGTAACAGTCCTAAATCTGATTCAGAGAGCATTCAGTATTACTTATGTTACAGTCATTAATTTAAAAAAAAGTTGGAAAACGGAAATTCTGGTCCATGGAGAAACTTTTTATTTTAAAACATCCCTCTGCCTTAATGGGCTAAAAGATTAAAGCCCATCTGTTCATTACTATGGGAGAAAAATTCTGAAATATTTAATAGGAAATATAAATAATCCTTTTTTAAAAGATTGATAAAACCAATTTGTTCAGCCAGTGCCAAAACAGGCTGGTAAGCAATATAAGCAATACTTACAATATTTAGCCTGTTAAAAATTGCATGATATGAAATAAAATAACATTTAAAGGGTAAAATAATCAAAACAAGGAAAGTAAAAATAATACATAATTTTTATTTGAGTAATTTAGAATTTTAATTTCAAACATTTTCTGGAGGGTCATCTTTGAGCAGAAAATGTGAGGAGCTTTCAGCCTGCACTAACTGACCAGTATAAAGTTTTAATATAAATGTAATATATTAAAAAGATAGTATGTAATGCAGGAAAAGCAACTGGTATTGTTCTTCAGTAAGCCTGCGTTATTGTGTAACGGTGCCAGATTTTTCAGTTCCCGACTTCTGAATTCAGATACATTAATTATGCCCTTTCTGGACATCATCTGAAGAGGAGTATTCTCACAGAAATTCTAATTGGAATCACAATTCGTGCTCAGCATCAGTAGTCTTGTGAATCATGTTGTTGTGCAATTTTTTTTGTTCTTGTAATTGGAGGAGAAGAATAGAGAGTACAGAAATCTGGCAATTTCTCTGGAGCAGAACTTCCTGTCTTCTGCTGCTGGACCCATCGGTTCCTAACAGAGCCTTGGCATACGTACAGAAAAAGCACAGAGGGGAGACAAACAAGTGTCAGGCTTTGTACCCATCTGTATCCATGTGATTTCCTACAGCTCTGCTTAAATGGAAGTGGCATCCCCTGTTTTTGAGGAAAAACAGAACATGTTCAGAGCCATGAGCTTTCACAAACATGGCTTTTAAATGCCTTGAATTTCAGTTATAAAATGAGGCCTTAGCTTTAAAAATGCTAACATTAAAAGGTATTTGACATTGACTAACATAAACTCACCCACTTTTTACTTTGTTGCACATTTTATCTGCCAACACTGCCTCCCGTATCCCACAGCAGAAAAATAAACAGCATCAGGGCCAGACATTGTTTTATTGAAAATGTTTTCTGTAGCAGGTCAGAAAGTCGGTTAATGTCTGAGAAGCCTTCAGTGGTGCCACAGAAGAGAGAGAGAAACAAAAACAGTTGGCAGAAGTCAGAGAAATACAAAACCAAACATGTAAATAAAAACAAAAGTTCAGTTCCAAGACTTTATTTAATGCTGCTCAGTAGAATCATAGAATGGTTTAGGTTCGAAGGGGATCATGTAGTTCCAAGCCCACTGCCATGGGCAGGGACACCTCCCACCAGACCAGGTTGCTCAAAGCCCCATCCAACCTGGCCTTGAACACCTCCAGTGATGGGGCATCTACAACCTCTCCAGGGAACCTCTGCCAGTGCCTCACCACTCTCAGAGTAAAAAATGTCTTCCTAATATCTATTCCAAATCTCCCCGCTTCCAGTTTGAAGCCATTACCCCTTGTCCTACCTATCACTACATGCCCTTGCAAAAAGTCTCTCTCCAGCTTTCTTCTGGGCCCCCTTTAGGTACTGGAAGGCTGCTATAAGATCTCACTGGAACTTTCTCTTCTCCAGGCTGAACAAGCCAAACTCTCTCAGCCTGTCCTCGTAGCAGAGATGCTCCAGCCCTCTGATCGTCTTTGTGGCCTTCCTCTGGACCCCCTCCAACAGGTCTGTGTCTTTCTTGTGCTGAGGATTCCAAAGCTGGACACAGTACTCTAGGTGTGGTCTCACGAGAGCAGAGTAGAGAGGCAGAACCTCCTCCCTCAACTTGCTTGCCACACTTCTTTTGATGCAGCCCAGGATGTGTTTGGCATTCTGGGCTGCGAGCACATATTGCCAGGTCATGGTGAGCTTCTCATCCACCAATGCCACCAAGTCCTTCTCCTCAGGGCTGCTTTCCAGCCATTATCCCCCCAGCCTGTATTTGTGCTTGGGATTGACCCAACCCAGGTGCAGGACCTTGCACTTCACCTGGTTGAACTTCATGAGGTTGGCATGGGCCCACCTCTCAGTCCTGTCCACGTCCCTCTGGATGCATCCCTTCCTTCCAGCACGGCGACCACACCATATGGCTTGGTGTCATCAGCAAACTTGCTGAGGGTGCACTCAATCCCAACATCCATGTTGCCAATAAAGATGTTGAATAGCACCAGGCCCAGCACTGCCCCCTGAGGAACGTGATGCGTCACTGGTTTCCACTTGGACATCGAGCTGTTGACCACAACCCTTTGAGTGCAGCCAGACAGCCAGTTCCTTATCCACCGAGTGGTCCATCTGACAAACCCATGTCTCTCCAATTTAGAGACCAGGATGTTGTGAAGGACAGTGTCAAATGCTTTGCATAAGTCTGGGTAGATGATGTTGCTCTCCCATTATCCACCAATGCTGTAATGCTGCCCTAGAAGGTCACCAAATTAGTCAGGCATGACTTGCCTATGGTGAAGCCATGTTGGCTGTCACCGATCACCTCTTTATTTTCCATGTGCCTTAGCAGAGGTTCCAGGAGGATCTATCTGCTCCATGACCTTGCCAGGCACAGGGGTGAGACTGACCGGCCTGTAGTTCCCTGGGTCTTCCTACTTTCCCTTTTTGAAAATGGGGGTTACATTTCCCCTTTTCCAGTCGGCAGGAACTTCACCAGACTGCCATGACTTTTCAAATATGATGGAAAGTGGCTTGGCAACTTCATCCACCATTTCCTTCAGGACCGCCAGATAGATTTCATCAGGTCCCATGGACTTGTGTACCTTCAGGTTCCTTAGATGGTGTCATACTTGGTCTTCACCTACAGTGGTCGATTCTTCTTTCTCCCAGTCCCTGCCTTTGCCTTCTGCAACTTGGGCGGTGTGGCTAGAGCCCTTCCCAGTGAAGGCTGTGGCAAAAAAGTCATGGAGTACCTCAGCCTTCTCCATATCCTGGGTGACCAGGTCTCCTGTTTCCTTCCGGAGAGAGCCCACATTTTCCCTAGCCTTCCTTTTATCACTAACATACTTATAGAAGTTTTTATTGTTGCCCTTGATGTCCCTGGCCAGATTTAATTCTATCTGGGCTTTAGCTTGCCTGACCTGATCCCTGGCTGCTTGGACAGTTTCTCTGTATTCCTTCTAGGCTACCTGTCCTTACTTCCACCCTCTGTAGGGCTCCTTTTTGCTTTTGAGATTGTCCAGGAGCTCCTTGTTCATCCATGCAGGCCTCCTGGTGTTTTTTCCTGACTTCTTTGTTGGGATAGCTCCAACAAAGCTGGAATAGCTCTCCAAGCTCCTGGGCCTGGAGAAGGTGATCCTTGAATACTAACCAGCTTCCTTGGACACCTATCGCCTCCAGTAAGTTATCCCATGGAATCCTATCAATCAGATCCCTGAAGCTGCACACCTTCCTCGCTGCCCTGAGGATCTTAAACACTACCATTTCACGATCACTGCATCCAAGGCTACCCTTGAGCTTAACATTCCACTCTAGCCCCTCCTTGTTGGTAAGGACAAGGTCCAGAATAGCTCCTCTCCTTGTTGGCTTCTCTACCACTTGGAGAAGGAAGTTGTCATCGACACATTCCAAGAACCTCCTGGATTGCTTGTGCCCAGCTGTGTTGTCCCTCCAACAGATATCAGGATGGTTGAAGTCCCCTATGAGGCCCAGAGCCTGTGAACGCGATGCTACTCCTGTCTGTCTATAGAAGCTGTCATCTGCTCCACCATCCTTGTCAGATGACCTGTAGCAGACCCCCACTGTAACACCACCTGCCCCTATGTTTCCTTTAATCCTGACCCGTAAGCTCACAGTTGGCTCTTCATCCATGCCCGTGTGGAGCTCCATGCACTCCAACTGTTTATTGACATCAAGAGTGACACCCCCTCCTTGTCATCCTCCCATCTGTCATTTTTAAAGAGTCTGTATCCTTCCATTCCAACACTCCAGTCATAGGAGCCATCCCACCACGTCTCCATGATGCCAATGAGATCATAGCCCTGGAGACATGCACGTCTCTGACTCCTTGTTTGTTTCCCATGGTATACATGCGCTTGCATAGAGGCACTTAAACTGGGTCCCTGTTGAACTTCCTGGCTGGAGTGGCTGCATATCCTTTGTGATGCTCTCCAGGCGGCCTTCCTTTGAGGTGTTTTACCCGTATTTCTCTGTTGGCTCCTATTGCCTCAGGAGCCCCTGGATCATCTCCATAAGACTTTGAGTGTGCTGCAGTGTACCCAGCACATCTTGGAGCAACAGGCTGAGGGCTCTCGCCTCAGTAGGATGCGTTTGAACCAGATGATACCTGAAACCATCTGCAGCTACTTGAGCCAGCGAAAAGCTTGAAATTATCTACAAGTATTTCTAGGATGTATGAGGAGTATATAGTAAGAATGCTCCTGTGCAATAAAATAGCTGAAAACAGTTCCTGTACGTGTACGTGAGCAGATCACAGGAATACAGTGATCAATTACATTTCAAATTCTAAAGAGAGGTCAGACCTTTATAGGCCCTAATACCTAACAAATGTGACAGTGCACAAAAAGGCTGCATGGGCTTTATCCCACGTTAGCGCTTATTGTTAGTTAAAACAACATACAAGCTGAGACTGCTAACATTTTTTCTTCAGTTACTGATCTTTTGGGAAAGTACATTATTGCGGTGAGGTGGGAACCCGGGTTTGATTCTTGCTCCCCGCCCCCCCCACCCCCCCCAACCCCCCCTTATTATTCTCCTTTCGTCTTCCTGTAAAATGCTTGTATTTGCAACACAAGGTAATCTAATACTCAGGCGAGATCCAGCCCCACCGATGATACTCTTGCTTTCCTCCAGACGGTTGAAGACTGGCTGGGTTAAGTCCAGTACATAAGAAGGGTAAAGCTGTAGTATGTCTATAAGAGTACTTAGCAAGGGGTACTGGCTCCAAGTTAGAGGCTGTGTCTAATGTCTTAAGAATTTCAGCACTTATCTGAAGTGTCTGAACACCTAAATTTTGTATAAGATCTTATCTATGGCTTTGCGGAAAGGCTGATGTGTAACAATGTAGGAAAAGCAGAGTATGCAGGCTCATTTCTGCAAGTAGTAATAGGAAAGCATATCAAAACTGTGAATTGTTTCCTGAATGGTATGCAATCTGCACAGACATACTATTTGATATATAGATCACCAAGCGCTAATTAAGGCAGTGTGAGAATGAAACAACATGCGGAGTGCTGCTTGCTATGCGTGCTGTCCCTTGCATGTCTTCCTGATCTCTAACTACATGGATTCAGATGATAAAGTTCATAATATGTTGAGATTTGCACATATGCAGTTTTAGATTGGCTTTGTTGCTTTGATTACTATGGAAAATAGAGAATCATAGAATCATAGAATGGTTTAGGTTGGAAGCGACCTTGAAGATCATCGAGTTCCAACCCCCCTGCCATAGGCAGGGACACCTCCCACCAGACCAGGTTGCCCAAGGCCACGTCCAGCCTGGCCTTGAACACGTCCAGGGATGGGGCTTCAACAACCTCTCTGGGCAGCCTGTTCCAGTGCCTCACCGCCCTTAAAGTGAAAAACTTCCTAATGTTTAATCTAAACCTGCCCTCTCCCAGCTTAAAGCCATTCCCCCTCGTCCTATCACTCCATGCCCCAGTAAAAAGTCCTTCCCCAGCTCTCCTGTAGGCCCCCTTTAGGGACAGGAAGGCTGCAATAAGGTCTCCCCGGAGCCTTCTCTTCTCCAGCCTGAACAGCCCCAACTCTGTCAGCCTCTCCTCATAGGAGAGGTGCTCCAGCCCTCTGATCATCCTCGTGGCTCCCCTCTGGACGCGCTCCAGCAGGTCCATGTCCTTCTTATGTTGGGGACTCCACAGCTGGATGCAGTACTCCAGGTGGGGTCTCACGAGAGCGGAGTAGAGGGGCAGAATCACCTCCCTTGACCTGCTGGCCACACTTCTTTTGATGCAGCCCAGGATACGGTTGGCCTTCTGGGCTGTGATCACACATTGCTGGCTCATGTTGAGCTTCTCATCAATCAGCACCCCCAGGTCCTCCTCCTCAGGGCTGCTCTCAATTCATTCCCTGCCGAGCCTGTATTTGTGCTTGGGATTGCCCAGAAGCAATAAAGGTACCTAGAGACTATCATATAGTAACGGAAAGCAAAAGTTTGAAATAAAATCTGTCCTTATAACCATAAAGAGCTACAATATTTTTTTATTTCATCTCTCAAATCAAGTGCAAAAATAAAGAATATCTAAACAACTTCTACCAAATAAAGGAAGGTTGGAAAGAATAGATTTTTTTTTACCTGATATTGTGACTTCAAATGATTTTTTTAATGACTTAAAATAATTTTCTCAGTTTTCACCAGTTGTATTATATTTATGATTGTTTTCCTATATTCTTGTACACATATTTGAACTATATTTTCCCACTGCTTTAACTGAATGATACACATTGCTCCCCCTGTTTCAGAAATCCCAAATAATGTTGCACTTGTGATTGTAACCAGTAAACAACTGTTAACAACAAGGAATTTGACCTTTAAAGAATGAGGTAAATATCTGACAGCTATACCCTTGAGAAGTACTAGGACAGAGTACTTCGGTGTTGTGTTGCTTGTCTCAAACAGGGCCAGATCTGTCACCAAGTACAAGAGAATGCCAAGAAATAGTTCGGCCCATTGTCTTTAATATCACTTAAATGTTTGACTGAGGTTTTCCTATTTGAATAGCTAAACGAGCACTTTCATGAAATATATCAATTCATGTTTGTATTGCCTGTTTTGCTCTTCTGGCTAAAGCAGACAAATCACACCACCTGTGTTAGTGGGTGCAAACAACTGTAAAATTACACAAGTTTTTGAAGCCCAATGAAAACAATTATTTGGCCTAATGTTAGATCATTGGCTCTAAAAATCTTGTACATCAAGGCATAAAAAATCTGATTTTCATTTTACATCACCTTTACTGTACACTATACAAGCCTTAAAGTGGTTGGTTTCACCTAGTTGCAATTTAAATAAGGTCCATCGAGTCTTTCCTTCAGATCATGAGATGAGTAGAGAGATTTATCTCAGCCTGACATACTTCTCCCAGTGGCCAAGGTGACCGTATCCAGCTTCCTGGGGCTGGATGGTGACTAAATGCTACTCTTAAGCTCTAGATTTCTCTAGAGATCTTGCAGTTGGATGCTGCCATACAGCTGCTCTGGATCTTGATATTAATGCCTCATTTTTCTGAGTTCATAAACATTTCTGATGAGTTCTGCTCACTCTGGGCTCTCTGGTGGCTATGGGAAACCACAGCAAGCAAACAAAGACTACGAGCTTATCAAAGGAATGTGCATTAACCGTTGACGCATTTTGTCAAGAGTATTCAGAGGCACAGATGGTAAGAAATGGTCCTGAACTTGCCTCTGCCCCTGTTGCTGTTCAGGAATTCATTGTTTCTCTGGACAGGCTCATCAGAGAAACCGTTAAAGGAAGAAGTGCTCAATTGTGCTGATTTTTCATAAATATCATCATCCCAGAACAAATGTTTTAATCCAAAATCCCCAATACACGCTTGATATGGAGCTATTGGAGACAGTCCAGCAAAGGACCACTGAGGTGATTTGGGGGACTGGAGTATCTCTCCTATGAGAAAAGGCTGAGTGTGCTGCAACAGTTTAGCCTGGAGAAAAGAAGTCTCAGGGGGAATTTTATGAATGTATATAAATACCTGAAGGCAGGGTATAAAGAAGAGGGAGCCAGGCTCTTTTCAGCAGTGCCCAGTGACAGGGCAAGAGGCAGTGGACACAAACAGGAGGTGCTGTCTGAACATCAGGAAACATTTTTTTTCTGTGAGTGTAACTGAGCCCTGGGACAGGTTGCCCAGAGACGTTGCAGAATCTCCCACCTTGGATGGAGGTATTCAAAAGCCAGCTGAACGTCATCCTGGAAAACTGGCTGTAGGTAACCCTACTTGAGCAGGAGGGTTGGACCGGATGACCTCAAGGTGGTCCCTCCCAACCTCAACCCTTATGCGATTTTGTAATGAAATTCAAGGTAACACTCTCAAATGGACGTTACAACACAAAGTGAAATAAAATGGAATTCAGAAAACGAATGAAGTTTATTCTTCTGATATAGATACATCCTGCACTGTGGCACATATTTCTTGATAATAATGTTACATACGTTCCCTTTTTCAGGCTTCTTTGAGAAGGGAAGCCTAATTGTGTAAGAAGAGGAATGGATGAATTGGAGATTTTTCGTATCATTATTTCACTTGTTAGTCATCAGGTACAATCTAGTTTACATCTAAAATATTTTTTAAATCACTGGCTTAGTGGCTGTTCTGTTATCTGCAATGAGTATGGGTTTAATAATAATACATAAACACATGCTCCATCCTGAATAGTAACCAGTTACAGAACTTCTTAATGAAGTTCTAATTTTCCCCACAATTTAAGTAAAAGACAATCTTCATCCAGTACTTTCCATAGTGTTTCAAATGAAAACAAGTTGTGAAACCACAGTATTACATTACTGTTTATTTAAATGGAATATAAATGGAAGCAAGGCCAAAGTTGAATATGAGAAAGGAAATACTGGGCAGTTTTTGCCTTGGTCCTGAATATATGCAAGAAGTAATGATAAATGGAGGAATTTTGAAATGTCTGAACGGGTTCAAAACCATTTAAACTGCACTAGTGGACTCTCTAAAACAGGATGCCATACTTAACATATAATGTAATGTCATTGTCTTTCATGGAACAATTAATCATTGGATGGAGGAATTAAGACTCAGTCAAAATGGAAAGGTGTTTGTTGCTGCAGCTGGTCATTAAATTATTTCTATAAAGCTTAAACATTGGATTTTATTGTTTTTATTACAGATATTCTTCTATAAAAATACATTTAAACTTCCCTTTTTAGATTTTGTGGTTTAGTTTCTTGGCTTCTGTTAACCAAACATTTCTAGTGAAACACAAATATGTTTCTCCACTGGAAGAAAGGGTATGCTGTTCTATTATCAGTGGAATTGTCACTGACAATAGGAACCAGAACTACAGAAAAAATCTCACCTTGATTTCCAAGACATGATCTTGTCGCTATACAAAAAAGTATGAACGATGGCTGTAACACAAAAGAATTATGATATGAGGTCATTTTTTGTTGGGTGGGAATTCCTTTTATTCAAAGCAGATAGTTGATTAAAAAACAATATTTTGTGATCTGTAGTGGTACTGAGGAGGATTTTCCATACTCTGAAGATACTGACTTGTACATGCAATCCTTCTAAAAAAAAATTTGTCTTTTTGGATGGACATCTTGGATGGTAGGGAAGGAAAGAAAGAAACTTCTCTGCTACATTTAACCCTTCAAATGGCAGTACCAAAGAAAACATGATTGGGGAAATATCCAAGCGACACCCATCTTCTTTACTCTATATCAAAGGATTTGTTGTCTTGTTTGCTTCAACAAGGTATTTTTAGCAGATCACTTTCTGTGGGGCTGCTCTCCAGTCTCTTGTCCCTCAATTTGTACGTATAAACAGAATTACCCCATTCCAGGTGCAGAATCCTGCACTTGCACTTGTTAAATTTCATACAGTTGGTAGTTGCCCAGCTCTCTAGTCTAACCAGATAGAAATCTAGAATCAGTTACATTGGCCATTTACGATCAGCCAATCCATCCATTAACCAAGCACTACCAAGTCCACCACTAAGTCCATAATTGCCATATCTACACCTTTTTAAATACCTCCAGGGATGCTGACTCCACCCTGGCCAGCATAGTCCAATGCTTGACTACCATTTAGGTGAAGAAATTTTTATGAGTATCTAACCTAAACCTACCCTGGCACAACTTGAGGCCGTTCACTTGATACCTCCATCCACACCATTTACAAAACATTAAAGTACACTGGCCCTAAAACTAAGATCTGGGAAACACTGGTGGTGGCTGGCCACTAGCTTGATGTACACAATTTACTATAACTCTTTGAGGCTGACCCATAAGCCAGTTGTTCGCCCGAATTATGACCTTGACACAAAATGGCTGGCTGGTGCCACGGGTGGTCCTGGGCAGGGAGACTGCCTTGGAGCTGCAGACTGAAACCGGGTAAGGCTGCAGTCTGGTACCAGCAACGGCAGCACCCGGTTCCCGGGCTGTGATGATGCACAGACTCGGGGACGAGAGGCTGGAGAGCACCCCCACGGAAAGAGACCCGGGACATCAAACTGTGTGAGTGTGCCCAGAGGATGGCGACCCAGCTGGTGAAAGGCCTTGAGGGCAAGACTTCTGAGGAGTGGCTGAGGTCACCGGGCTTGTCCAGCTTGCAGAAGAGAAGGCCGAGGGGTGCCCTCATGGCAGTCTGCACCTTCCTCACGGGGAGCAGCAGAGCGGGAGGTGCTGACCGCCTCTCCCTGGTGACCAGCGAGAGCACACGAGGAAATGGAATGGGGCTGCGCCAGGGGAAGTTCAGGTTGGACGTTAGGAAAAGGCTCTTCACTGAGCGGGTGGGGGGTCCGTGGATGGGGCTGCCCGGGAAGTGGGAAGTGGAACACGTCAGGCTCCAGGCCTGGCTCCAGCTTCTTCCCAGCGCCTGCTCTGATGCCTCCCGGCAGGCAGAGACGCTGGGGCTCTTTGGCGCTGTGTCCCGCCATCGCCCTGCAGACTGCAAGCGGGGCAGGCTGGGCCCCATCCAGCCCCAGCCCGGCCCAAGGGGCATCAGGAACTGACAACAAAAACCCTTCTGGAAAAGTGACCGCCTGCTGTGGTGGCTCCACGGGTTGTGTGGGAAGTGGCCAGGCACAGGCTTGGGTTGTCCTCCGGGTAGGACAAGATGCGCGAGGGCAAGCCAAGTGCTGCCCGTGAGCCGCCATGGGAGGAAGCGGGGGAGCCCAGAGGGCTGGCCAGCCATGCTGGGCTGTGGGGAGAGCCTGTGGGACTTTGTGCTGCGGCCTCCAAGGGAGGCAGGAGGCGTTATCGAAGGGACCCTCTTGCGGCATGTGCCTGGAGGCGTCAGCCACGGCCAGAGCGACCTGACGGGGCCCCAGGAGCCATGGCCGAGGCCTCGGTGACTGGCGTGAAGCACTGATGCCGAGCACAAGACAAGAGCTGTGGGGATGGAGTGTTGTAGTGACGCTGGAGCCCTGAGCAAGCGCTGCGGGCGAGGATGGCCCGTTGGAACATCCTCAAGCGATGGACGGTGCCGTCTCCGGGTGATGGGTTCTGATGTTACTGGGGGATGGATTGTGACACATCCAAGCGATGGACTATGATGTCCTCAAGCGAGGGATTGTGACCAGGTGTCCCTCGCTGCTTGTAGGCGGGCACCGAGTCTCACCCAGCCGTCTCGTGCCCGGACGCCAGCTGAGCGAGTACGCGAGGTTGGAGTCTTGAGCGAGGCTGTTGCTGGTGCTGAGGTCGTGCTCGGGGGGTTCTTCGCTGCAACCCTCTGTGCCCGACCCCAGAGCCATTGAAGGATTTTCCGCGGCCCTGCCAGGTTTGGGCAGCCGGGGCACCCAGCAGGCGCGCTCGCAGCAGCACAGGTGAGCTGTGCAGGGAAACCTCACCCTGGGGAGCTGGGAGGGTTCCCTTCTTGAGGGGCCTGCACATGTCGTGCATCCCTCCCTGGACCCGTGAATGAGTGTGGCCTCTCTTCCTGTTCTAGTGTGACACCCGCTGCTGCAGCACCACTGAGAGGGAGCGGCTCAACATCTGCAGCTCGCCCCAGCCCACCGCAGCACGTGGAGAGCATGGCCACGGAGCTGGAGGACCGCTGTCCAATCTGCTTGGACAGCTGGGAGGAGGCCAGCTACGTCCTGCCGTGCCTCCACAAATTTTGCTACGCGTGCATCACGCGGTGGGCTGAGAGCAAGCCCGAGTGCCCCCTCTGCAAGAGGAGGGTGCAATCCATCTTGCACTCGGTGCGGGCGGATGACGACTTCAAAGAGGATGTCATCGCACCACCTCTGGTACCATCGGTCGTCATCCAGCTGCGAGGAGGAGCTGCCGGACAACCAGCCACCCACAGCGTCCAGCAGCGTGCAGCACCTCAGGCAGCAGGCGCGAGGCCGCTGCCCGTGGCTCCAGTGGGCGGCTTCTATGCCTACGTCTGGGCGTCCGTGTTCCGCATGTACCCCACTGCCCTCCATCCCCTGCTGCCCTGGCTGCAACAGGAGCTGGGGCAGCGCTTTGAGGATGCCCAGCGAGCAGCAGCAGTGCAGAGGCTCATCTTATCCAGCCTGCGCTACTTCGGCCTGGATGAGGAGTCTCTGACCCTGCTGCTGCGGGACAGCCTGGGCAGGCGCACGAGGAGCTTTGTCCACCGCCTTGTTGAGGCCGTCGTGCGCCGGTGCAGTGGGGAGGCGCGACGTCGGATGGGCCTGGAAGACGCCCGTGCTGCCGAGGAGCAGGAGGGCAGCCCCGAGGCTGCTCCCGGCCCTGCTGCCTCCCGAGAGGGGTCTCCTGCCCCCAGCCCAGCCCTTCAGGGGGGTGCCGGCAGCCCCCCCAACGCCACCGTTGCCGCCCACGGAGAGCAAGAAGAGCTGCGCCACCACCAAGAGGAGGCTGTGCCGGGGCCCTCCACTCGCAGCCAAGGCAGCCAACGCTCCCCTGGACGGCCCCGACGGGCCCCGAAGAGGAGGGCCAGCAGCCCCGAGGACCCCTCCCAGCCTCGCAGGAAGCCACCCCGTCATCGGTGACCCTGGGAGGGTGCCTCAGGGCTTGGCCCAACCACGGCCGCACCAGCAGCTGGGACTCAGGCCGGTCTCCAAGAGGTCCCGGCCCCCTTGGCCTAACGATTACACAATAAAAGAACATAAAGGCATGAAAGCCGCAGGAGAAAGTCTCAGGATTACTAACAATGCAGGTGGGGTGCTACGCCCACCGTTTCCTCACGTGTCTCCTGGGCCCTGCTACCCGCTCCACGCAGAAGCCTTGCAAAGTCGGTACAGAGCCTGCAGTGTGGTACCAGCAACGGCAGCGCCCCATTCCCGGGCTGTGGGACTCAAGGGACAGGGTGCACCCACTGTGGGTCCTGTTCCTCTGCAGGGCAGAGGAACGGGGGCAGGAGCTGGCACAAGGCTCAGGTGCGCGGAGGAGCAGAAGCACGAGCCTCTCTGCTTCGGTCCCCGTGCTGAAAGGCGGGAATGCCTTGCACCAGCCGTCTCCTGAGGGGCTGCTGTTCTTTGGAAAGACCCCACCGCGCTGTGGCCTGGGGGTGTTCCAAGTGCTTCGGGGAGGTCTGTGTGAGGCGCGGGCGTGGATGCCCTTTGCAGCGCACCGGGAGCCAGCCTTGTGGGTCAGGGACATAGCAAGGGTTTCCTAATGCGTGTCAGCCCGCAGCAATGGCAACGCTAGCAGGCCGCTCTGTCTTCTCACCTGCGCAGACTCTTTCCAAGGGGGCTTTTGGTGGGCTTTTCTGGGGCGAAATGCGCAGTTTATTCTTGCCTTTGGTTTTCAAACCCAATTCCTGCAGCCATAAAGCACATGGTGGGGGGCTTGTTGTGACCTGGCAGTGGAAAAGCTGGACAGTTCACAGCCAGCAAGGAGACCAGTAAGCTCTCAGGAGTAGTCTGGGTCTAATTGTTAGCCAGAACAAGGAAAGAAAGGGTTGAAGACCGTCCTCAGCTTTGCTAACGCTATGAAAGCAGGGGATGTTAACGGTGATGGTTTCTGCTTGCCCGCATTGGGATCTCCTTGGCACCATGGGTATGACTCACAGCCATACACTCCGTTCTTGCCCTTTTCTCTTTGGTTTCTTACTCCATGTTAGCCCTGAATGAGCTGCACGTCTCTTCTGTAGATGCCAGGTACTATTTCCACGTTCTCTTTGCTCCCCGCAAAAGTATGTTTTGCCCAGCTCCAGGCCTGCGTCTGCGCTGCTGTTTCTGGCTTTGGGGTTGAAGACACAGCAAAAATCATCGAATCGTGGAATCATAGACTGGTTTGAGTTGGGAGGGACCATTAAAGGTCACCTAGTCCAAGCCTGCAGCAATGAGCGGGGACATCTTCCACCAGATGAGGTTGCTGAAAGCCCCGTCCAACCTGCCCTTGAATGTTTCCAGGGATGGGGCACCTGCCACCTCTCTGGGCAACCTGTGCCAGTGCTCCAGCACCCTCAGCATAAAAACATTCTTCCTTATAGCTAGTCTGAATGTACGCAAACAGGTCTCCCCGGAGCCTTCTCTTCTGCAGGCTGAACCACGGCAACTCTCAGCCTGTCCTCACAGCAGAGGGGCTCCGGCCCTCTCATCATTTTTACCAAGAGCAAGTGCAGCATTCTGCACCTGGGAGAGCCTAATCCTGGTTAGATGTACAGACTCGGGGACGAGAGGCTGGAGAGCAGCCCCACGGAAAGAGACCCGGGACATCAAACTGTGTGAGTGTGCCCAGAGGATGGCGACCCAGCTGGTGAAAGGCCTTGAGGGCAAGAATTGCGTGGATGCCCTTTGCAGCGCACCGGGAGCCAGCCTTGTGGGTCAGGGACATAGCAAGGGTTTCCCAATGCATGTCAGCCCACAGCAATGGCAACGCCAGCAGGCCGCTCTGTCTTCTCACCTGCGCAGACTCTTTACAAATGTCTTTGACATTGATCAAAACATTAAACTATACTGCATCTAATAAGGACTCCTTAGGGACAGCACTCGTCACTGATCTTCGTCTCGACATTGAGCCTTTGACCACTATCCTCTGCATGCAAGCACCCAGAGATTTCCGTACCCACCAAATATTCCATCCATTATATCCATATCTATGGTGGGGACATGATGGGGGGCTTGTTGTGATCTGGCAGTGGAAAAGCTGGACAGTTCACAGCCAGCAAGGAGACCAGTAAGCTCTCAGGAGTAGTCTGGGTCTAATTGTTAGCCAGAACAAGGAAAGAAAGGGTTGAAGACCGTCCTCAGCTTTGCTAACGCTATGAAAGCAGGGGATGTTAACGGTGATGGTTTCTGCTTGCCCGCATTGGGATCTCCTTGGCACCATGGGTATGACTCACAGCCATGCACTCCATTCTTGCCCTTTTCTCTTTGGTTTCTTACTCCATGTTACCCCTGAATGAGCTGCACGTCTCTTCTGCAGACGCCAGGTACTATTTCCGCGTTCTTTTTGCTCCCTGCAAAAGTATGTTTTGCCCAGCTCCAGGCCTGCGTCTGTGCTGCTGTTTCTGGCTTTGGGGTTGAAGACACAGCAAAAATCATCGAATCGTGGAATCATAGACTGGTTTGAGTTGGGAGGGACCATTAAAGGTCACCTAGTCCAAGCCTGCAGCAATGAGCGGGGACATCTTCCACCAGATGAGGTTGCTGAAAGCCCCGTCCAACCTGCCCTTGAATGTTTCCAGGGATGGGGCACCTGCCACCTCTCTGGGCAACCTGTGCCAGTGCTCCAGCACCCTCAGCATAAAAACATTCTTCCTTATAGCTAGGCTGAATGTACGCAAACAGGTCTCCCCGGAGCCTTCTCTTCTGCAGGCTGAACCACGGCAACTCTCAGCCTGTCCTCACAGCAGAGGGGCTCCGGCCCTCCCATCATTTTTACCAAGAGCAAGTGCAGCATTCTGCACCTGGGAGACGCTAATCCTGGTTAGATGTACAGACTCGGGGACGAGAGGCTGGAGAGCACCCCCACGGAAAGAGACCCGGGACATCAAACTGTGTGAGTGTGCCCAGAGGATGGCGACCCAGCTGGTGAAAGGCCTTGAGGGCAAGACTTCTGAGGAGTGGCTGAGGTCACCGGGCTTGTCCAGCTTGCAGAAGAGAAGGCCGAGGGGTGCCCTCATGGCAGTCTGCACCTTCCTCACGGGGAGCAGCAGAGCGGGAGGTGCTGACCGCCTCTCCCTGGTGACCAGCGAGAGCACACGAGGAAATGGAATGGGGCTGCGCCAGGGGAAGTTCAGGTTGGACGTTAGGAAAAGGCTCTTCACTGAGCGGGTGGGGGGTCCGTGGATGGGGCTCCCCGGGGAAGTGGGAAGTGGAACACGTCAGGCTCCAGGCCTGGCTCCAGCTTCTTCCCAGCGCCTGCTCTGACGCCTCCCGGCAGGCAGAGACGCTGGGGCTCTTTGGCGCTGTGTCCCGCCATCGCCCTGCAGACTGCAAGCGGGGGAGGCTGGGCCCCATCCAGCCCCAGCCCGGCCCAAGGGGCATCAGGAACTGACAACAAAACCCCTTCTGGAAAAGTGACCGCCTGCTGTGATGGCTCCACGGGTTGTGTGGGAAGTGGCCAGCCACAGGCTTGGGTTGTCCTCCGGGTAGGACAAGATGCGCGAGGGCAAGCCAAGTGCTGCCCGTGATCCGCCATGGGAGGAATCTGGGGAGCCCAGAGGGCTGGCCAGCCATGCTGGGCTGTGGGGAGAGCCTGTGGGACTTTGTGCTGCGGCCTCCAAGGGAGGCAGGAGGCGTTATCGAAGGGACCCTCTTGCGGCATGTGCCTGGAGGCGTCAGCCACGGCCAGAGCGACCTGACGGGGCCCCAGGAGCCATGGCCGAGGCCTCGGTGGCTGGCGTGAAGCACTGATGCCAAGCACAAGACAAGAGCTGTGGGGATGGAGTGTTGTAGTAACGCTGGAGCCCTGTGCAAGCGCTGCGGGCGAGGATGGCCCGTTGGAACATCCTCAAGCGATGGATGGTGCCGTCTCCGGGTGATGGGTTCTGATGTTACCGGGGGATGGATTGTGACACATCCAAGCGATGGACTATGATGTCCTCAAGCGAGGGATTGTGACCAGGTGTCCCTCGCTGCTTGTAGGCGGGCACCGAGTCTCACCCAGCCGTCTCGTGCCCGGACGCCAGCTGAGCGAGTACGCGAGGTTGGAGTCTTGAGCGAGGCTGTTGCTGGTGCTGAGGTCGTGCTCGGGGGGTTCTTCGCTGCAACCCTCTGTGCCCGACCCCAGAGCCATTGAAGGATTTTCCGCGGCCCTGCCAGGTTTGGGCAGCCGGGGCACCCAGCAGGCGCGCTCGCAGCAGCACAGGTGAGCTGTGCAGGGAAACCTCACCCTGGGGAGCTGGGAGGGTTCCGTTCTTGAGGGGCCTGGACATGTCGTGCATCCCTCCCTGGACCCGTGAATGAGTGTGGCCTCTCTTCCTGTTCTAGTGTGACACCCGCTGCTGCAGCACCACTGAGAGGGAGCGGCTCAACATCTGCAGCTCGCCCCAGCCCACCGCAGCACGTGGAGAGCATGGCCACGGAGCTGGAGGACCGCTGTCCAATCTGCTTGGACAGCTGGGAGGAGGCCAGCTACGTCCTGCCGTGCCTCCACAAATTTTGCTACGCGTGCATCACGCGGTGGGCTGAGAGCAAGCCCGAGTGCCCCCTCTGCAAGAGGAGGGTGCAATCCATCTTGCACTCGGTGCGGGCGGATGACGACTTCAAAGAGGATGTCATCGCACCACCTCTAGTACCATCGGTCGTCATCCAGCTGCGAGGAGGAGCTGCCGGACAACCAGCCACCCACAGCGTCCAGCAGCGTGCAGCACCTCAGGCAGCAGGCGCGAGGCCGCTGCCCGTGGCTCCAGTGGGCGGCTTCTATGCCTACGTCTGGGCGTCCGTGTTCCGCATGTACCCCACTGCCCTCCATCCCCTGCTGCCCTGGCTGCAACAGGAGCTGGGGCAGCGCTTTGAGGATGCCCAGCGAGCAGCAGCAGTGCAGAGGCTCATCTTATCCAGCCTGCGCTACTTCGGCCTGGATGAGGAGTCTCTGACCCTGCTGCTGCGGGACAGCCTGGGCAGGCGCACGAGGAGCTTTGTCCACCGCCTTGTTGAGGCCGTCGTGCGCCGGTGCAGTGGGGAGGCGCGACGTCGGATGGGCCTGGAAGACGCCCGTGCTGCCGAGGAGCAGGAGGGCAGCCCCGAGGCTGCTCCCGGCCCTGCTGCCTCCCGAGAGGGGTCTCCTGCCCCCAGCCCAGCCCTTCAGGGGGGTGCCGGCAGCCCCCCCAACGCCACCGTTGCCGCCCACGGAGAGCAAGAAGAGCTGCGCCACCACCAAGAGGAGGCTGTGCCGGGGCCCTCCACTCGCAGCCAAGGCAGCCAACGCTCCCCTGGACGGCCCCGACGGGCCCCGAAGAGGAGGGCCAGCAGCCCCGAGGACCCCTCCCAGCCTCGCAGGAAGCCACCCCGTCATCGGTGACCCTGGGAGGGTGCCTCAGGGCTTGGCCCAACCACGGCCGCACCAGCAGCTGGGACTCAGGCCGGTCTCCAAGAGGTCCCGGCCCCCTTGGCCTAACGATTACACAATAAAAGAACATAAAGGCATGAAAGCCGCAGGAGAAAGTCTCAGGATTACTAACAATGCAGGTGGGGTGCTACGCCCACCGTTTCCTCACGTGTCTCCTGGGCCCTGCTACCCGCTCCACGCAGAAGCCTTGCAAAGTCGGTACAGAGCCTGCAGTGTGGTACCAGCAACGGCAGCGCCCCATTCCCGGGCTGTGGGACTCAAGGGACAGGGTGCACCCACTGTGGGTCCTGTTCCTCTGCAGGGCAGAGGAACGGGGGCAGGAGCTGGCACAAGGCTCAGGTGCGCGGAGGAGCAGAAGCACGAGCCTCTCTGCTTCGGTCCCCGTGCTGAAAGGCGGGAATGCCTTGCACCAGCCGTCTCCTGAGGGGCTGCTGTTCTTTGGAAAGACCCCACCGCGCTGTGGCCTGGGGGTGTTCCAAGTGCTTCGGGGAGGTCTGTGTGAGGCGCGGGCGTGGATGCCCTTTGCAGCGCACCGGGAGCCAGCCTTGTGGGTCAGGGACATAGCAAGGGTTTCCTAATGCGTGCCAGCCCACAGCAATGGCAACGTCAGCAGGCCGCTCTGTCTTCTCACCTGCGCAGACTCTTTCCAAGGGGGCTTTTGGTGGGCTTTTCTGGGGCGAAATGCGCAGTTTATTCTTGCCTTTGGTTTTCAAACCCAATGCCTGCAGCCATAAAGGACGTGGTGGGGGGCTTGTTGTGACCTGGCAGTGGAAAAGCTGGACAGTTCACAGCCAGCAAGGAGACCAGTAAGCTCTCAGGAGTAGTCTAGGTCTAATTGTTAGCCAGAACAAGGAAAGAAAGGGTTGAAGACCGTCCTCAGCTTTGCTAACGCTATGAAAGCAGGGGATGTTAACGGTGATGGTTTCTGCTTGCCCGCATTGGGATCTCCTTGGCACCATGGGTATGACTCACAGCCATACACTCCGTTCTTGCCCTTTTCTCTTTGGTTTCTTACTCCATGTTACCCGTGAATGAGCTGCACGTCTCTTCTGCAGACGCCAGGTACTATTTCCACGTTCTCTTTGCTCCCTGCTGTTGCGTGAAAAGGCAGAACAGTTTGGCAGAAAAGAAACCCCCTTGCGTTCCAACACTCCTCACCGAGGTGGGAGGCTAGGTGCGGATAGGTTTGAATTCTGAGTGATGCCCAATTGGTGTTAAAGGGCGAATTAATTTGGCAGAAAATAAACCCCCTTGCGTTCTAACACTCCTCACCGAGGTGGGAGGCTAGGTGCGTCTAGGTTTAAATTCTGAGTGATGCCCAATCCACCACTATCAGTCCAGTCGCGTTTAATATATATATTAAACTATCACGATTCTGGATACACTAATAGTGGACTGCACCCTCAGTCCAGTCGTGCTCATGAACTACCACGGCCACTTTTATGGTCGCGTTCAATGAGAAACCAAAACGACCAGCTACTTAAGCAGCACAGTTTATTTTAGCAACAGTACATAAGTTCTTATGGATTGCCGGTGATAAATACACTGTCTGCAAAGCACGTGCAAATAAAAGTGTTGTTAGTTATACAAAACGCGCTACAAAGTTACATACAGTACAGCCTGGCTATAAACATAGGAAAAAGACTCTCTAGAGAGATTTCTAAGTTTTGAGGAAACACTTGGTATAGTTTAAGTCTTACCCAAAGGCATCCCTATGGGGGGGAAGAAAGGCTCAGCCCATCGGCTGGTCCCAGAAATCGAAGGCAGTTTTGATAGAGTCCTCCTCGACTTGTTCACGATGGTGTCTTCCCTAATATTCTCCCTTTTTTGGGCTATTCTTATACTATTTTTTACTTTCAAGGTGGAGTTTGAGTGACTTTAGTCATAAATACTTTTATTATGATTGGTGTACAATTCTCTCGCTTCGCATTTAAAGGTATAGTTTATCAAAAATTCAGGGCGCAGACTCAAGGAGGAGTGGTCGCACCTTGGAGGCGGGTAGCCTTTGGGATGGAGGTGTGTTTAGGTATTATAATGACATTATAATGAGCAAAGTTCGCACAAAGGACAGCATTTTGTCAAAATTTGACAAACTGTTGGCTCAGGGTAGCAAGTGTGCAGCTTATCAGTTCCATAGGACCATCTCGTTCCCATATCTGCTGATTATCGCAGGGCTTGGCCGTGGAATCTCCACCCCACTCCATCCCCGTGTTGCTCAGTGAGCGATATTGTGCAGGGAATCACAGATGTAGTGGATTCTTCGCATACCAGCTGTGGCTGTATTCTACCTTAGGAGCCTTTTTGATTTTAAGCTTTTTCCTTAATGTGTGAACAATGCTGTATTTTGGTTATTTTAGTAATTATTCCACACCCGCAAAAGTATGTTTTGCCCAGCTCCAGGCCTGCGTCTGCGCTGCTGTTTCTGGCGTTGGGGTTGAAGACACAGCAAAAATCATCGAATCGTGGAATCATAGACTGGTTTGAGTTGGGAGGGACCATTAAAGGTCACCTAGTCCAAGCCTGCTGCAATGAGCGGGGACATCTTCCACCAGATCAGGTTGCTGAAAGCCCCGTCCAACCTGCCCTTGAATGTTTCCAGGGATGGGGCACCTGCCACCTCTCTGGGCAACCTGTGCCAGTGCTCCAGCACCCTCAGCATAAAAACATTCTTCCTTATAGCTAGTCTGAATGTACGCAAACAGGTCTCCCCGGAGCCTTCTCTTCTGCAGGCTGAACCACGGCAACTCTCAGCCTGTCCTCACAGCAGAGGGACTCCGGCCCTCTCATCATTTTTACCAAGAGCAAGTGCAGCATTCTGCACCTGGGAGACGCTAATCCTGGTTAGATGTACAGACTCGGGGACGAGAGGCTGGAGAGCACCCCCACGGAAAGAGACCCGGGACATCAAACTGTGTGAGTGTGCCCAGAGGATGGCGACCCAGCTGGTGAAAGGCCTTGAGGGCAAGACTTCTGAGGAGTGGCTGAGGTCACCGGGCTTGTCCAGCTTGCAGAAGAGAAGGCCGAGGGCTGCCCTCATGGCAGTCTGCACCTTCCTCACGGGGAGCAGCAGAGCGGGAGGTGCTGACCGCCTCTCCCTGGTGACCAGCGAGAGCACACGAGGAAATGGAATGGGGCTGCGCCAGGGGAAGTTCAGGCTGGACGTTAGGAAAAGGCTCTTCACTGAGCGGGTGGGGGGTCCCTGGATGGGGCTGCCCGGGGAAGTGGGAAGTGGAACACGTCAGGCTCCAGGCCTGGCTCCAGCTTCTTCCCAGCGCCTGCTCTGACGCCTCCCGGCAGGCAGAGACGCTGGGGCTCTTTGGCGCTGTGTCCCGCCATCGCCCTGCAGACTGCAAGCGGGGCAGGCTGGGCCCCATCCAGCCCCAGCCCGGCCCAAGGGGCATCAGGAACTGACAACAAAAACCCTTCTGGAAAAGTGACCGCCTGCTGTGGTGGCTCCACGGGTTGTGTGGGAAGTGGCCAGCCACAGGCTTGGGTTGTCCTCTGGGTAGGACAAGATGCGCGAGGGCAAGCCAAGTGCTGCCCGTGAGCCGCCATGGGAGGAAGCGGGGGAGCCCAGAGGGCTGGCCAGCCATGCTGGGCTGTGGGGAGAGCCTGTGGGACTTTGTGCTGCGGCCTCCAAGGGAGGCAGGAGGCGTTATCGAAGGGACCCTCTTGCGGCATGTGCCTGGAGGCGTCAGCCACGGCCAGAGCGACCTGACGGGGCTTCAGGAGCCATGGCCGAGGCCTCGGTGACTGGCGTGAAGCACTGATGCCGAGCACAAGACAAGAGCTGTGGGGATGGAGTGTTGTAGTGACGCTGGAGCCCTGTGCAAGCGCTGCGGGCGAGGATGGCCCGTTGGAACATCCTCAAGCGATGGACGGTGCCGTCTCCGGGTGATGGGTTCTGATGTTACTGGGGGATGGATTGTGACACATCCAAGCGATGGACTATGATGTCCTCAAGCGAGGGATTGTGACCAGGTGTCCCTCGCTGCTTGTAGGCGGGCACCGAGTCTCACCCAGCCGTCTCATGCCCGGACGCCAGCTGAGCGAGTACGCGAGGTTGGAGTCTTGAGCGAGGCTGTTGCTGGTGCTGAGGTCGTGCTCGGGGGGTTCTTCGCTGCAACCCTCTGTGCCCGACCCCAGAGCCATTGAAGGATTTTCCGCGGCCCTGCCAGGTTTGGGCAGCCGGGGCACCCAGCAGGCGCGCTCGCAGCAGCACAGGTGAGCTGTGCAGGGAAACCTCACCCTGGGGAGCTGGGAGGGTTCCCTTCTTGAGGGGCCTGCACATGTCGTGCATCCCTCCCTGGACCCGTGAATGAGTGTGGCCTCTCTTCCTGTTCTAGGGTGACACCCGCTGCTGCAGCACCACTGAGAGGGAGCGGCTCAACATCTGCAGCTCGCCCCAGCCCACCGCAGCACGTGGAGAGCATGGCCACGGAGCTGGAGGACCGCTGTCCAATCTGCTTGGACAGCTGGGAGGAGGCCAGCTACGTCCTGCCGTGCCTCCACAAATTTTGCTACGCGTGCATCACGCGGTGGGCTGAGAGCAAGCCCGAGTGCCCCCTCTGCAAGAGGAGGGTGCAATCCATCTTGCACTCGGTGCGGGCGGATGACGACTTCAAAGAGGATGTCATCGCACCACCTCTGGTACCATCGGTCGTCATCCAGCTGCGAGGAGGAGCTGCCGGACAACCAGCCACCCACAGCGTCCAGCAGCGTGCAGCACCTCAGGCAGCAGGCGCGAGGCCGCTGCCCGTGGCTCCAGTGGGCGGCTTCTATGCCTACGTCTGGGCGTCCGTCTTCCGCATGTACCCCACTGCCCTCCATCCCCTGCTGCCCTGGCTGCAACAGGAGCTGGGGCAGCGCTTTGAGGATGCCCAGCGAGCAGCAGCAGTGCAGAGGCTCATCTTATCCAGCCTGCGCTACTTCGGCCTGGATGAGGAGTCTCTGACCCTGCTGCTGCGGGACAGCCTGGGCAGGCGCACGAGGAGCTTTGTCCACCGCCTTGTTGAGGCCGTCGTGCGCCGGTGCAGTGGGGAGGCGCGACGTCGGATGGGCCTGGAAGACGCCCGTGCTGCCGAGGAGCAGGAGGGCAGCCCCGAGGCTGCTCCCGGCCCTGCTGCCTCCCGAGAGGGGTCTCCTGCCCCCAGCCCAGCCCTTCAGGGGGGTGCCGGCAGCCCCCCCAACGCCACCGTTGCCGCCCATGGAGAGGAAGAAGAGCTGCGCCACCACCAAGAGGAGGCTGTGCCGGGGCCCTCCACTCGCAGCCAAGGCAGCCAACGCTCCCCTGGACGGCCCCGACGGGCCCCGAAGAGGAGGGCCAGCAGCCCCGAGGACCCCTCCCAGCCTCGCAGGAAGCCACCCCGTCATCGGTGACCCTGGGAGGGTGCCTCAGGGCTTGGCCCAACCACGGCCGCACCAGCAGCTGGGACTCAGGCCGGTCTCCAAGAGGTCCCGGCCCCCTTGGCCTAACGATTACACAATAAAAGAACATAAAGGCATGAAAGCCGCAGGAGAAAGTCTCAGGATTACTAACAATGCAGGTGGGGTGCTACGCCCACCGTTTCCTCACGTGTCTCCTGGGCCCTGCTACCTGCTCCACGCAGAAGCCTTGCAAAGTCGGTACAGAGCCTGCAGTGTGGTACCAGCAACGGCAGCGCCCCATTCCCGGGCTGTGGGACTCAAGGGACAGGGTGCACCCACTGTGGGTCCTGTTCCTCTGCAGGGCAGAGGAACGGGGGCAGGAGCTGGCACAAGGCTCAGGTGCGCGGAGGAGCAGAAGCACGAGCCTCTCTGCTTCGGTCCCCGTGCTGAAAGGCGGGAATGCCTTGCACCAGCCGTCTCCTGAGGGGCTGCTGTTCTTTGGAAAGACCCCACCGCGCTGTGGCCTGGGGGTGTTCCAAGTGCTTCGGGGAGGTCTGTGTGAGGCACGGGCGTGGATGCCCTTTGCAGCGCACCGGGAGCCAGCCTTGTGGGTCAGGGACATAGCAAGGGTTTCCTAATGCGTGCCAGCCCACAGCAATGGCAACGTCAGCAGGCCGCTCTGTCTTCTCACCTGCGCAGACTCTTTCCAAGGGGGTTTTGGTGGGCTTTTCTGGGGCGAAATGCGCAGTTTATTCTTGCCTTTGGTTTTCAAACCCAATGCCTGCAGCCATAAAGGACATGGTGGGGGGCTTGTTGTGACCTGGCAGTGGAAAAGCTGGACAGTTCACAGCCAGCAAGGAGACCAGTAAGCTCTCAGGAGTAGTCTGGGTCTAATTGTTAGCCAGAACAAGGAAAGAAAGGGTTGAAGACGACAGAAGACCGTCCTCAGCTTTGCTAACGCTATGAAAGCAGGGGATGTTAACGGTGATGGTTTCTGCTTGCCCGCATTGGGATCTCCTTGGCACCATGGGTATGACTCACAGCCATACACTCCGTTCTTGCCCTTTTCTCTTTGGTTTCTTACTCCATGTTACCCCTGAATGAGCTGCACGTCTCTTCTGCAGACGCCAGGTACTATTTCCACGTTCTCTTTGCTCCCTGCTGTTGCGTGAAAAGGCAGAACAGTTTGGCAGAAAAGAAACCCCCTTGCGTTCCAACACTCCTCACCGAGGTGGGAGGCTAGGTGCGGATAGGTTTGAATTCTGAGTGATGCCCAATTGGTGTTAAAGGGCGAATTAATTTGGCAGAAAATAAACCCCCTTGCGTTCTAACACTCCTCACCGAGGTGGGAGGCTAGGTGCGTCTAGGTTTAAATTCTGAGTGATGCCCAATCCACCACTATCAGTCCAGTCGCGTTTAATATATATATTAAACTATCACGATTCTGGATACACTAATAGTGGACTGCACCCTCAGTCCAGTCGTGCTCATGAACTACCACGGCCACTTTTATGGTCGCGTTCAATGAGAAACCAAAACGACCAGCTACTTAAGCAGCACAGTTTATTTTAGCAACAGTACATAAGTTCTTATGGATTGCCGGTGATAAATACACTGTCTGCAAAGCACGTGCAAATAAAAGTGTTGTTAGTTATACAAAACGCGCTACAAAGTTACATACAGTACAGCCTGGCTATAAACATAGGAAAAAGACTCTCTAGAGAGATTTCTAAGTTTTGAGGAAACACTTGGTATAGTTTAAGTCTTACCCAAAGGCATCCCTATGGGGGGGAAGAAAGGCTCAGCCCATCGGCTGGTCCCGGAAATCGAAGGCAGTTTTGATAGAGTCCTCCTCGACTTGTTCACGATGGTGTCTTCCCTAATATTCTCCCTTTTTTGGGCTATTCTTATACTATTTTTTACTTTCAAGGTGGAGTTTGAGTGACTTTAGTCATAAATACTTTTACTATGATTGGTGTACAATTCTCTCGCTTCGCATTTAAAGGTATAGTTTATCAAAAATTCAGGGCGCAGACTCAAGGAGGAGTGGTCGCACCTTGGAGGCGGGTAGCCTTTGGGATGGAGGTGTGTTTAGGTATTATAATGACATTATAATGAGCAAAGTTCGCACAAAGGACAGCATTTTGTCAAAATTTGACAAACTGTTGGCTCAGGGTAGCAAGTGTGCAGCTTATCAGTTCCATAGGACCATCTCGTTCCCATATCTGCTGATTATCGCAGGGCTTGGCCGTGGAATCTCCACCCCACTCCATCCCCGTGTTGCTCAGTGAGCGATATTGTGCAGGGAATCACAGATGTAGTGGATTCTTCGCATACCAGCTGTGGCTGTATTCTACCTTAGGAGCCTTTTTGATTTTAAGCTTTTTCCTTAATGTGTGAACAATGCTGTATTTTGGTTATTTTAGTAATTATTCCACACCCACAAAAGTATGTTTTGCCCAGCTCCAGGCCTGCGTCTGCGCTGCTGTTTCTGGCGTTGGGGTTGAAGACACAGCAAAAATCATCGAATCGTGGAATCATAGACTGGTTTGAGTTGGGAGGGACCATTAAAGGTCACCTAGTCCAAGCCTGCTGCAATGAGCGGGGACATCTTCCACCAGATCAGGTTGCTGAAAGCCCCGTCCAACCTGCCCTTGAATGTTTCCAGGGATGGGGCACCTGCCACCTCTCTGGGCAACCTGTGCCAGTGCTCCAGCACCCTCAGCATAAAAACATTCTTCCTTATAGCTAGTCTGAATGTACGCAAACAGGTCTCCCTGGAGCCTTCTCTTCTGCAGGCTGAACCACGGCAACTCTCAGCCTGTCCTCACAGCAGAGGGACTCCGGCCCTCTCATCATTTTTACCAAGAGCAAGTGCAGCATTCTGCACCTGGGAGACGCTAATCCTGGTTAGATGTACAGACTCGGGGACGAGAGGCTGGAGAGCACCCCCACGGAAAGAGACCCGGGACATCAAACTGTGTGAGTGTGCCCAGAGGATGGCGACCCAGCTGGTGAAAGGCCTTGAGGGCAAGACTTCTGAGGAGTGGCTGAGGTCACCGGGCTTGTCCAGCTTGCAGAAGAGAAGGCCGAGGGCTGCCCTCATGGCAGTCTGCACCTTCCTCACGGGGAGCAGCAGAGCGGGAGGTGCTGACCGCCTCTCCCTGGTGACCAGCGAGAGCACACGAGGAAATGGAATGGGGCTGCGCCAGGGGAAGTTCAGGTTGGACGTTAGGAAAAGGCTCTTCACTGAGCGGGTGGGGGGTCCGTGGATGGGGCTGCCCGGGGAAGTAGGAAGTGGAACACGTCAGGCTCCAGGCCTGGCTCCAGCTTCTTCCCAGCGCCTGCTCTGACGCCTCCCGGCAGGCAGAGACGCTGGGGCTCTTTGGCGCTGTGTCCCGCCATCGCCCTGCAGACTGCAAGCGGGGCAGGCTGGGCCCCATCCAGCCCCAGCCCGGCCCAAGGGGCATCAGGAACTGACAACAAAAACCCTTCTGGAAAAGTGACCGCCTGCTGTGATGGTTCCACGGGTTGTGTGGGAAGTGGCCAGCCACAGGCTTGGGTTGTCCTCCGGGTAGGACAAGATGCGCGAGGGCAAGCCAAGTGCTGCCCGTGATCCGCCATGGGAGGAAGCTGGGGAGCCCAGAGGGCTGGCCAGCCATGCTGGGCTGTGGGGAGAGCCTGTGGGACTTTGTGCTGCGGCCTCCAAGGGAGGCAGGAGGCGTTATCGAAGGGACCCTCTTGCGGCATGTGCCTGGAGGCGTCAGCCACGGCCAGAGCGACCTGACGGGGCCCCAGGAGCCATGGCCGAGGCCTCGGTGACTGGCGTGAAGCACTGATGCCGAGCACAAGACAAGAGCTGTGGGGATGGAGTGTTGTAGTGACGCTGGAGCCCTGTGCAAGCGCTGCGGGCGAGGATGGCCCGTTGGAACATCCTCAAGCGATGGACGGTGCCGTCTCCGGGTGATGGGTTCTGATGTTACTGGGGGATGGATTGTGACACATCCAAGCGATGGACTATGATGTCCTCAAGCGAGGGATTGTGACCAGGTGTCCCTCGCTGCTTGTAGGCGGGCACCGAGTCTCACCCAGCCGTCTCGTGCCCGGACGCCAGCTGAGCGAGTACGCGAGGTTGGAGTCTTGAGCGAGGCTGTTGCTGGTGCTGAGGTCGTGCTCGGGGGGTTCTTCGCTGCAACCCTCTGTGCCCGACCCCAGAGCCATTGAAGGATTTTCCGCGGCCCTGCCAGGTTTGGGCAGCCGGGGCACCCAGCAGGCGCGCTCGCAGCAGCACAGGTGAGCTGTGCAGGGAAACCTCACCCTGGGGAGCTGGGAGGGTTCCCTTCTTGAGGGGCCTGCACATGTCGTGCATCCCTCCCTGGACCCGTGAATGAGTGTGGCCTCTCTTCCTGTTCTAGTGTGACACCCGCTGCTGCAGCACCACTGAGAGGGAGCGGCTCAACATCTGCAGCTCGCCCCAGCCCACCGCAGCACGTGGAGAGCATGGCCACGGAGCTGGAGGACCGCTGTCCAATCTGCTTGGACAGCTGGGAGGAGGCCAGCTACGTCCTGCCGTGCCTCCACAAATTTTGCTACGCGTGCATCACGCGGTGGGCTGAGAGCAAGCCCGAGTGCCCCCTCTGCAAGAGGAGGGTGCAATCCATCTTGCACTCGGTGCGGGCGGATGACGACTTCAAAGAGGATGTCATCGCACCACCTCTGGTACCATCGGTCGTCATCCAGCTGCGAGGAGGAGCTGCCGGACAACCAGCCACCCACAGTGTCCAGCAGCGTGCAGCACCTCAGGCAGCAGGCGCGAGGCCGCTGCCCGTGGCTCCAGTGGGCGGCTTCTATGCCTACGTCTGGGCGTCCGTCTTCCGCATGTACCCCACTGCCCTCCATCCCCTGCTGCCCTGGCTGCAACAGGAGCTGGGGCAGCGCTTTGAGGATGCCCAGCGAGCAGCAGCAGTGCAGAGGCTCATCTTATCCAGCCTGCGCTACTTCGGCCTGGATGAGGAGTCTCTGACCCTGCTGCTGCGGGACAGCCTGGGCAGGCGCACGAGGAGCTTTGTCCACCGCCTTGTTGAGGCCGTCGTGCGCCGGTGCAGTGGGGAGGCGCGACGTCGGATGGGCCTGGAAGACGCCCGTGCTGCCGAGGAGCAGGAGGGCAGCCCCGAGGCTGCTCCCGGCCCTGCTGCCTCCCGAGAGGGGTCTCCTGCCCCCAGCCCAGCCCTTCAGGGGGGTGCCGGCAGCCCCCCCAACGCCACCGTTGCCGCCCACTGGAGAGCAAGAAGAGCTGCGCCACCACCAAGAGGAGGCTGTGCCGGGGCCCTCCACTCGCAGCCAAGGCAGCCAACGCTCCCCTGGACGGCCCCGACGGGCCCCGAAGAGGAGGGCCAGCAGCCCCGAGGACCCCTCCCAGCCTCGCAGGAAGCCACCCCGTCATCGGTGACCCTGGGAGGGTGCCTCAGGGCTTGGCCCAACCACGGCCGCACCAGCAGCTGGGACTCAGGCCGGTCTCCAAGAGGTCCCGGCCCCCTTGGCCTAACGATTACACAATAAAAGAACATAAAGGCATGAAAGCCGCAGGAGAAAGTCTCAGGATTACTAACAATGCAGGTGGGGTGCTACGCCCACCGTTTCCTCACGTGTCTCCTGGGCCCTGCTACCTGCTCCACGCAGAAGCCTTGCAAAGTCGGTACAGAGCCTGCAGTGTGGTACCAGCAACGGCAGCGCCCCATTCCCGGGCTGTGGGACTCAAGGGACAGGGTGCACCCACTGTGGGTCCTGTTCCTCTGCAGGGCAGAGGAACGGGGGCAGGAGCTGGCACAAGGCTCAGGTGCGCGGAGGAGCAGAAGCACGAGCCTCTCTGCTTCGGTCCCCGTGCTGAAAGGCGGGAATGCCTTGCACCAGCCGTCTCCTGAGGCGCTGCTGTTCTTTGGAAAGACCACAGCGCGCTGTGGCCTGGGGGTGTTCCAAGTGCTTCGGGGAGGTCTGTGTGAGGCGCGGGCGTGGATGCCCTTTGCAGCGCACCGGGAGCCAGCCTTGTGGGTCAGGGACATAGCAAGGGTTTCCTAATGCGTGCCAGCCCACAGCAATGGCAACGTCAGCAGGCCGCTCTGTCTTCTCACCTGCACAGACTCTTTCCAAGGGGGCTTTTGGTGGGCTTTTCTGGGGCGAAATGTGCAGTTTATTCTTGCCTTTGGTTTTCAAACCCAATGCCTGCAGCCATAAAGGACATGGTGGGGGGCTTGTTGTGACCTGGCAGTGGAAAAGCTGGACAGTTCACAGCCAGCAAGGAGACCAGTAAGCTCTCAGGAGTAGTCTGGGTCTAATTGTTAGCCAGAACAAGGAAAGAAAGGGTTGAAGACGACAGAAGACCGTCCTCAGCTTTGCTAACGCTATGAAAGCAGGGGATGTTAACGGTGATGGTTTCTGCTTGCCCGCATTGGGATCTCCTTGGCACCATGGGTATGACTCACAGCCATACACTCCGTTCTTGCCCTTTTCTCTTTGGTTTCTTACTCCATGTTAGCCCTGAATGAGCTGCACGTCTCTTCTGTAGATGCCAGGTACTATTTCCACGTTCTCTTTGCTCCCCGCAAAATTATGTTTTGCCCAGCTCCAGGCCTGCGTCTGCGCTGCTGTTTCTGGCTTTGGGGTTGAAGACACAGCAAAAATCATCGAATCGTGGAATCATAGACTGGTTTGAGTTGGGAGGGACCATTAAAGGTCACCTAGTCCAAGCCTGCTGCAATGAGCGGGGACATCTTCCACCAGATCAGGTTGCTGAAAGCCCCGTCCAACCTGCCCTTGAATGTTTCCAGGGATGGGGCACCTGCCACCTCTCTGGGCAACCTGTGCCAGTGCTCCAGCACCCTCAGCATAAAAACATTCTTCCTTATAGCTAGTCTGAATGTACGCAAACAGGTCTCCCCGGAGCCTTCTCTTCTGCAGGCTGAACCACAGCAACTCTCAGCCTGTCCTCACAGCAGAGGGGCTCCGGCCCTCTCATCATTTTTACCAAGAGCAAGTGCAGCATTCTGCACCTGGGAGACGCTAATCCTGGTTAGATGTACAGACTCGGGGACGAGAGGCTGGAGAGCACCCCCACGGAAAGAGACCCGGGACATCAAACTGTGTGAGTGTGCCCAGAGGATGGCGACCCAGCTGGTGAAAGGCCTTGAGGGCAAGAATTGCGTGGATGCCCTTTGCAGCGCACCGGGAGCCAGCCTTGTGGGTCAGGGACATAGCAAGGGTTTCCCAATGCATGTCAGCCCACAGCAATGGCAACGCCAGCAGGCCGCTCTGTCTTCTCACCTGTGCAGACTCTTTACAAATGTCTTTGACATTGATCAAAACATTAAACTATACTGCATCTAATAAGGACTCCTTAGGGACAGCACTCGTCACTGATCTTCGTCTCAACATTGAGCCTTTGACCACTATCCTCTGCATGCAAGCACCCAGAGATTTCCGTACCCACCAAATATTCCATCCATTATATCCATATCTCTCTAATTTTCGTGGAAGGATATTGTGGGAGAGATTGTCAAAGGCCTTACAGAATTTCATGCTGACGACATCCACAGCTCTTTCCGTGTCCACTGATATAGTCACTCCATTGTAGAAGGTCAGTAGGTTTTTCAGGGAAGACTTGCCTTTGGTGAAGCGATGCTGGCTGTCATGAATCACCTCCCTGTCCTTCATGTGCTGTCCCATAGCTTCTAGGAGGATCTGTTCCACAATTTTCCTGGGCACAGAGGTGAGGCTGACAGGTCATTAGTTCCCAGGGTCCTCCTTTCTACCCTTTTTAAAAATATGTGCAATGTTTCCCCTTTTCCAGTCACTGGGGACTTCACCTGACTGCCATGACTTTTCCAATATTGTGGAGAGTTACTTGGCAACTATATCAGCCAATTCCCTCCAGGACTCTGGGATGCATCTTGTCAGGTTCCATAGACTTTTGTATGTTCAGGTTCCTCAGGTGGTCTCAAACCTGATCTTCTCTTACAGTGGGAGAGATTTTGCTTCCCCAGTCCCTGCCTTGCGGTCCATCCACTGAAGGGGTGTGGGAAGAGAAGATGCCACTGAAGACCGAGGCAAAAAAGCTCTACCAGTCGTATTCGTCAGGGGAGGTACGCTTTCTTTGTCCCTCCTTTTCTGGCCTAAATGCCTCTAGAAGCCCTTATTATTTTTTGCATCCCTCGCCCGGATCACCTCCAGCTGCACCTTGGTCTTCCTGACCCCAACCCTACACAACCGGGCAGCATCTGTGTACTCTTCCCACCATACCTGTCCCTGCTTCCACTGCCTGTGCATTTCCTTCTTGCCCCGTAGTTTGACTGGAAGGTCTCGACTCAGGCATGCTGGTCTCTTGCCTGCCTTTCCTAATTTTTTACATCTGCAGATACAGAGCTCTTGTGCTGTATGGAAAGCGGCCTTAAAGATCTGCCAGCTCTGTTCTGCTCCCTTGTCCCTGAGGGCAGTTTCCCAGGGGGTCCTATTGACTGACTCCTTCAACAGCTGGAATTTTGCTTTCCTAAAATTCAGGGGCCTGACTTTACTCTTTGCCTGACCTGTATCCCTCAGGACTGTGAACTTCACCAGTGCATGATCGCTGCAGCCCAGGCTTTCTCCAGTCTTGACGTCACCAATTAGTTCACTTGTGTTGGTGACCATCAGGTCCAGTATCGCAACCCCTCTGTCAGGGATGTCTGTTACCTGAATTATCGTCAATGCATTCCAGGAGTCTCCTGGATTGCCTACAGCTCACTGCGCAACTTTTTCAGCAGATATTGCGGTGGCTGAAGTCCCCCAGCAGGGTAAGAGCCTGCAAGCGTGATACCTCCTGTGGCTGGAGTAAGAAGGCTTTGGCAATGGGGTCCCCTTGATCAGGCAGCCTGTAGTAGACACCAACCACAAGGTTTGCCTTTGTTGCCTTGGTCTAATTCTTACCTATATGCTTTCAACTTGCTCATGGCTTTTCTTCAGAGACAGCTATTTGCAATTGATCCATGCTTTAGGGATTAGTACATTAAGCAAGGCTATTTAACATTTCTGCTCACCAGAGTGATGGGACAGCATGCACTCTCAGCAATTTTTAGGATCCATACACACCTGTGTGAAGATTTCCAGCAAGCACGTACTGTTAGCTACAAGTACTCCCAAAGCAGGGAAGAAAAAAAAAAAAGGTTTGTGTGAGGGGAGAAGCATTGTTTGAAGTACAAGAGCTGAAGCAACCAACCTCACGCTGGTCCAATAACAGAACCCAAATTCACTGCACAAGACAATTTTTTAGTACTCTTAAGATTAAGGTGAAAGGCTTGTTAGAAGGTATTTGTGAGCAGGACAGTAGCCTTAGTGCCATCCAGTGGCTGCTGGATGTCAGAAAAGAGGAAATATGCACAAAGTCCAATGGCCTAATCCAGAATAACTTCAGATTTCTGGCCAATCTTACTCAAATATCAACCTTCAGTGCTCAGGGGTATTTCCATCTGGCGAGCCACTGAAACACAGTCATCACAGAGCTTTACCAGCCATTATGGCTGTTCCTGGAATAAAACTGTGAGGAAGGCAGGAGAAATAGTATGTCAAGTTGCAAATTAAGAATTTATTAATTTGTATGCAATTACTCAAAGTAATCAGACAAAAGAAATTGTTCAGGAATTGTGTTTGCCCCATGATTGTAAGGGTAGCAAAGTATTCACCCTGAGGCTGCTTGTTCACAGGACACCCACAGGATGGGAAGCCCTCTCATCTGCCCTACAACGCTGGAGAGCAATGCTGGCAACTTCTCTGCCGCCGGTGCCTTGGCATGGGCTGCTCAGAGAGGTTACCCAAAACCACTGTGTCATGGCCGTACCAACAGGAGCTCACTAGCACTCTTCATTTAGCATTCCTTACCAGGACGTCCACCTCAGCACTTCAAACAACCAAGATTTGCATCCATTTGCTGTATGGTATTAGTAATGTTAGAGACCAAAGATTTGGGGTTTTTTTTTGTAGCTAAAAAGAAGTTTCCTGAAAAATTAAGGAAAAACCTGACAGCCTTTTACCAGCCAAATCAGGAGATAAAAAAATTACCGAAAATACAGCTTCCAAATCAATTTCCCAGCAAGTTTCTCCCCATGATTTTTGCAGAGCTGGAATTAATCAGCAGCCACCTGCTTTGTCCTAGAGCATCCCTGGAGTGTGGCAGTGTCCTCAAACAGGTTTTCCACTGCCACCTGACGTCCTTTAGATGGCGGTCTAGCTTCTGTCTCCTGTGAGAGGGACTCCACACTGGAGCAGCGGAATAGTGTGAGGAGTTCTCCCCTGAGGACAAAGGAGCAGCAAGAACAACATGTGATGAACTGATCATACCCCCCATTCCCCAGCCCCTGTGCCACTCAGGGAGGTGGGGGGAGGTAGAAAAATTGGGAGTAAAGTTAAACCCAGGAATAAGGGAGGGGTGGGTGGAAGGTGTTTTAAGATTTGGTTTTGTTTCTCATTACCCTACTCTGATTTAATTGGCAGTAAATTAAATTAATTTTCCTGAGTCAGGTCTGGTTTTGCCCATGACAATAATTGCTGAGTGACCTGCCCTGTCCTTATCTTGACCCACGAGCCTTTCGTTATATTTTCTCTCCCCTGTCCAGGTGAGGAGGGGGAGTGACAGAGGGGCCTTGGTGGGCACCTGGCATCCAGCCAGGGTCAACCCACCACATACTGCAAAACGTTTTCTGGGCTTTCTCTACATAAACATCTCAAGTCAGTGACAGTGTCAAGTGACAGTTTGTATTTACCAAGCAAGAATCTCCTTACTACAAGTCAGTGTTTGATTTGTCAGTAAATGCAAATTAAAAGAAGAAATACAGTTCCTGCTGCGATTTCAGGCTGTTGAAACTCTCACAATATAGAAAGAATACCAATCTCAGCATTTCTGAATACCTTCTAAGGGAGAATCTGGCTCCTGCCACACATGGGCATTGGTTTTCTTTATGCAATAAAGGCTCAAACCAGGACAAACAGTAAAAAAGTTGTGTTACCAATGCATTTGTTAACACTCACTGCTCTGAATCAGTCCTCCCGGCCTATATGAAACATTGCCTGTATGACTTACTTCAATAATTCTATTAATTTTTTTAATTAATTTGATTCTTTCATCATGCACAAGGGTCTGGATTTATAACAAGAAAGTTCAGTCCTACAGAGATGAACTGAAGGTAGGCGGCAATGCCTCTGTCTTGGCATTTGTGACTTGTATTGACTTACACTCGCAGGCATGTGCCATTCATCCCATTTCTTTAGCTCTGTGCATTCAATACACTTCTTCCTTCACACTCTTGTCCAAGCAAGTGCATCAGTAAAACCAATGCTTACAGCCAAGTGCTCAGAAAAAAACTCTATTTTATAGCAGTCCTGGATGCTCATAAGGTCATGAGAAAGTTTGATGGAAAAGACACAGATACCCCAGGCCCTGCTCTACAGACTGCTATGGACTTCCAGGAGACCAACAAGTGCTTTTCTCTTCCATTTACTGCAGCGGATGTAGGACTTCTGGCTGCATACAGACTCAACTTTCAACTATTGGGGTTTTTACGGTATAACTAAAGGGAGATTTATTTTTTTGATTATTCTTATTTGTGAGTATTCTGTAGGAAGATGTTTTAACCAAGGAAATTCTGGCAAAATAAAACTTCAATGTACTGTTTCAGACAACTTGTCACGTTTTCTGTTACAGTGTATTGTAAGTAGTAACAGTTTATAACAGAAACTAAATTGCATTATTTTGACTGACACCTAATTTTACTAAAAACATCATTTTCCAGTACTTTTCAAATCTCATGATTGTATTTTGAAATGCAAGTGGATTTCTTTTTAATGTGGAATTTGCAAGAGGGTAGAAGTTTCCTTTGCTGTACAACTCCACTTGAGGTGTAACCCACTAAGGGCTTGGCCCAGGGATTTGTAAAAGTCAGGAAATACAGCCCCATTTTCTGCCCTGTGAATTTTCAGGGGTTTTTTTTGGCTTCTCTTCTAAGGAAAAGCAAGAGTGGTGTGGTACAAAGTGAGGCCTTTGATGTCTTATGCATCTTTGGCTGTAAGTGAGACACGCAGAATTGGTGGGCAGCTGAGCATCTCACACCAGGGCACGGCACAGTGGTTCCTGCAGGAAGGGCTCTGTAGCTCCGCCGGCTCTGTCAGGGAGCAACGGTACCTACCCAGCAGAAGGCTGTGTCCTCTCTAAACTCCTCATCCGCTGCAACCGGTGCAGCTTCCCAGACAGAGCTCCGAGTGTACTCAGTGCTGAGTACACTAGAGCACATTTGAAATGTCTCTGTACTAATGTGTGCAGCATCTTCGCTTGTGTCATTGGGGAAAAAGTAACTGGGTTGGTCTTCATACTACCCTCACAATACAGCAACACGGAAGGTGATCTTAACTCATGGGTAAAGTGAAATTAGCACCACTTTACGCGAGCACACTAGAAACAGGTGGGGTCAGAAAGTGTGAAACACCTTGTCCTGCTGTTCCTGCTGTGGAATCAACAATCTCACACTGACGAGGTGTACCTCGTTCATGCCACTGCGTTTGCCAGTTCACACATGCCACCTATCTAAAAACCACATACTGTTATTTACATGTCTTCGCAGGATGTACAATGGTACTAGAAGTCTACATTACCTTTGAGGGATTGGTTAGTGGCCCGATACCTATGGCTTGCTATGCGTTGAACAGCTGTGTTCGGTGTTGTCATCCTTTAAATATGAACCAACACAGATGAAATACCGCTCCATGACAACCCGCAGAATTCCTGCTTACAAATTTGAGACTGAAAAAAAAAGATCTGACACTTAAGTCCAGCTGACAAGGATCCTTTTTTCTTTTCAAACTCTGGCATTCGATTGCGCTTTTAGAGCTACACATACCAAAGCAGATGAATGTTCCACCACCACATTCACCTGAACACCTCTCTGCCTTTGAGAAACCTTCATCTGATACGCTTTTATCCAAAAAGTGAGACTGGCTACACTGAACAATATGAAATGTAACAATTTCTGATGTAATTTAGACTATACCATCTAACCGTGCCATATGTACCAGCCTGAAGGATGCAAAAATCAAACGATTGTGTACGCCAATAGTTGTATACCCAAAGGGGCAGATCTAAACTGCCAGTGAACTGCAGAGGTTCAGTCCTAACGGGTAACTCTCAAGTTAAGACGCTTGTAGCAAGATCTCAACAAAAGATAATTTATATACTGAAAAATCACTGAGGCAGCCTAGCTTTCAACTTTTAAGAAAACACTACGAAGAACCGAAGTGCTTCAGAACCTGTATCCAGTAAAGCTTTTAGTCCGACTATGACTGACACGTGAGCTACCCAAGTTTTTCTGAATAGGTCTAACATAAGCCCAAATTAACTGATTTCCTGCCTCTCACCAAGAATTTTAAACCATTTGAAAATACAGTGCCTGTCAAATTTCTTGTCCACAAAATTCAATCTTGCTGTAGGTAAAATGCCCCGAAATGAAGTTACTACAAGCCGTTGCAAGTTTCGATCACTATTACCTTGGTATGTTGCAGATTATACAAAAAGCTCGTTTTTCAGGAGTGCAGTTCACACCGAGGAGCTAATAAGTAGCAGCAGCAAATAGCTAAGCACTTGCCTTTGCAGTATTATGTCATGTTTGCGGCTCAGCATAACAGGCTGCTCAGCACAAAAATCCCACGCTACACGAAGACCACGAAAGATTTTGCAAAGCGAAGGCTTTCATTCCCACTGTCAGGATACCTGCCGTACCACTGTCCAACTGCACCGCTGCTCAGCCATCCCGTAGAGCCTTGCTAACCTGCTTTAAGATGCTTTCAGGGGTTATCCTCACTGCGAGAGCAACAACAGAGCGACGCATGTATGATTACTTCACCCTACATTTAAGCGTTGCCCAGTGTATCACCAACACCCAGATTTCAGATGCGCTCCTCAGCCCTGGGGACACATGGATGTGCAGTATGTACAAAGTATATTTTAATAGCTTCACCACCACTTACTTTCAGACTCTCTTAGCAGCACCAGTTGAAAGCGGAGTGAGTACAGTGTATTTGTTACATGCTAAGAGAAGAGCAGGGGAAGATTTCTCTTTCTGTTTAGAAACAGTTCAAGTAGATACTCTCAACTATCCAAAATCATTAGCTGGACTTCATTTAAAAATGCAAGAAAGCGCAGTCAGGTGCACTCCAATTTCAAACCTGGGTGAAACTTTCTTCAGTGATTTGCCCTAGTTGGTAAGTTAACCACAGATCCTTCAGCACCGACAAAGCAGTATGCTGCTTCTGGATGTTCACTGTGAAACCAAAGTAATCGCGTAAGAACCTCAAAGCATCACAAGTTTTTGGTTTTGTAGTATTTTCTCTTCAAGGCATCTGAAAATCCTCTAAATTCTTGCAGTGATTACTGCATCTCCCCAAATTTTTGTAACAGCATCTTATAATCACTTTTATAAAGCTGAGTTTGAAAGCTAGCTGAGCAGCCCAGTAACACACCACGTAGGGCACAAATTCATCAGGCATCAATCCACAATTCATAGGTACACCTAAATAACCTACTTCTGTACCATATTGGCTATCATTTATTGTTTATACCCAGCAGTTAACTCAGATCTTTTTGTGCATCAGCTTCCCACACCGACCTCCCCAGACCCTCTGGGGAACTTCCACCTCAACCACAGATCTCCAACCCCTTTGTGTCAGCAGTACGCGTGCTCCAGGCTTGGGAGTGTCTTCCTGCCCAAGAAGCAACGACCCGCTGAATAAGCAATACTTTGGCAGGCCTTTCAGAGCCACAGAGCAGTGAAAAATGGCTAAGACTGGAAATCCCTCTTTAAACTATCGCCTCCCAGAACAGGATGCACAGCCATTATTTAAGTTACTATCTTTGAGGTAAATTCTGACTCTGCATACCAGGGCACAATAAAACTCAGAGGCAAGCAGGGCCAGTCCGCAGTGCCAAGATTCCATTTCTCTTGCAGGTGAGCTCTTTTGAGTAACACATACAGCCTCCGCTTAAGTTCCGGACAGAGATAACGGTACTTCTCAAGCCAGAGGTGCTACCAAATGAAGTCAACTAAGGACTGTTTTTAATAAATTGCTTCAATGCATACCATCAACAAACCGTGCGTACAAATGCATGTACTTTCAGGAATCCTGCATTTCACTGAAGTAAAACACGTACAAAAGGTGACAGACTTTCTGGATAAGACCATTTATTTATAACAAATAGATGAGTCTTTACGATGAACTGGAGGCTGCAACAGCTGCTCTCTTGGGCTTCGGTGTAGTTCCCTCACGGAATCCATTCCTATAAGTAGAAACATGGTTACCATTTTTTGAAAGGATGATCCCACTCCAGGTTATTTTCTGACAAGTAATGTTTTAGATCAAGCTCACCTCAGCAATGCACTGAAATCACTACAGAGTTCACATGTTCAGACATTATTAATATGAAACATCTTACTAACAAGTGTTTGCAGTAAGCAGTATGGTTTTTGCTCTCTTCTGCTCAAGTACATTTGCCTTCTTCAAACAGGAAGATTTCAGTAACTGAATGAACACTGCAAGACTGCACCAGACACAGCACACCTGCTGATGGCATGCCTTACTTTATGTTTCAACTAAGCAGCTCAGCAAAAGATTTCATGTTTGAAATGCAAGTCAATTTCTTACAGAAATCATCTGTGCCTCCAACCAGAGGTTAAGACAGGCATGACAAGAGTTACGCCAAGCTCACTTTTGGATATGACATTTCTACTTCAGCAATATCGAGTGGAAAGCAGGCTACAGCTGCACTCTGCAAGGTATTTTCTGGCTGCTGTTGGGAAAGACTGTGCCCACCAAGACAAACAGATGAATGGACCCCTCAACTACACCCAGGCCTGGGACTTACGGCCTTGTAACAAGTTTTAGACAGCTGTAAGTCAGAACCTGATGTTATAGCTACCTAATGTAACGTGAACTCCAAGAGAGTGACTACTGAACCTCTCCTGTGAGGACAGGCTGTGAGAGTTGGGCTTGTTCAGCCTGGAGAAGAGAAGGCTCTCGGAAGACCTTATAGCAGCCTTCCAGTACTACAGGAAAGATGGGCAGGGACTCTTTATCAAAAAGTGTAGTGATAGGACGATGGGTAGTGGTTTTAAAGTGAAAGAGGGTAGATATATATTAGATATGAGGAAGAAATTCTTCACTCTGAAGGTGGTAAGACACTGGAACAGGCTGCCCAGAGCAGCTGTGGGGGCCCCACCCCTGGAGGCGTTCAAGGCCAGGCTGGATGGGGCTTTGCGCAACCTGGTCTGGTGGGAGGTGTCCCTGCCCATGGCAGGGTGGTTGGAACTCAATGATCTTTAAGGACCCTTCCAACCTAAACCATTCTATGACTCTATGAAATAAATAAAAATATTAACTTAGAAAGATGAATCTTACAATTAAGTGATATCTATGCAGGATTTCATACCACACTAGTCTGTAACAGTATGTTATACCTGAATCGACGGTAGACCTTTTTCAGGTGCCTCATGCGACCAGTTCCAGTGGTGTTGCGTCTTTTAGCCTTTGCGCTCCAGTTATCTAAAACACAGAAGTTACTTTTACTCATCTGTAACAGATAATTAAGTTGCACATTATTCAATCTGACAGAAACAAAAAAACCCCTACAAATTAAGTAAATTTCTGTGTCGTAATACTGCACGGTAGCTAAAATAAAGTTAAATCCGCATTAATTTGAAAAAAGCTCCAAACACTGCAAAGCAACACAGTATTCCTCCTTGGTTGGAAAAAAGCCAGACAAGACAAAAAGCACAGGTTTTTAAACTCAAGTCAGTTAAAAGTTTGCTACTTACACTTTCTCTTACGCTTAGCAGGGTAACCACATTTCCCACAAGTAGATTTTTGCAGATGGTACGCCTTGGACCCACATTGACGACACAAGGTGTGTGTCTTATTTCGTCGCTTACCAAATGACGATGTACCCTTCGTCTGAAATGCATTTCAAGACACAGCACATTGGAAATACCACTAGCACGTACAAATCACATAACTAAAACAATAAGTTTCTGTGAAAAACATGCACAAATCTTTTAAGTCCTATATACACGCCACAGACACACTGAACTCTGAAACAGCAACTAAGTTTCGCCTACAGATAGCCTCCATTTCTAGAAATCACTTCCTTACGCCTCTCGTCGCCGTTCCTTACGGAATGCACACACAGCGCACACACAGCCGCCCTGCGCTAAAATAAAAAGAAGCCACCGAGCGGTTATTTAAAGTCGCCTTGTGGGTCAGGAGCCAGCCTTGTGGGTCAGGGACATAGCAAGGGTTTCCCAATGCTCATCAGCCCACAGCAATGGCAATGCCAGCAGGCCACTCTGTCTTCTCACCTGCGCAGACTCTTTCCAAGGGGGCTTTTGGTGGGCTTTTCTGGGGCGAAATGCGCAGTTTATTCTTGCTTTTGGTTTTCAAACCCAATGCCTGCAGCCATAAAGGACATGGTGGGGGGCTTGTTGTGACCTGGCAGTGGAAAAGCTGGACAGTTCACAGCCAGCAAGGAGACCACTAAGCTCTCAGGAGTAGTCTGGGTCTAATTGTTAGCCAGTACAAGAAAAGAAAGGGTTGAAGACCGTCCTCAGCTTTGCTAACGCTATGAAAGCAGGGGATGTTAACGGTGATGGTTTCTGCTTGCCTGCATTGGGATCTCCTTGGCACCATGGGTATGACTCACAGCCATACACTCCGTTCTTGCCCTTTTCTCTTGGGTTTTTTACTCCATGTTACCCCTGAATGAGCTGCACGTCTCTTCTGCAGACGCCAGGTACTATTTCCGCGTTCTCTTTGCTCCCCGCAAAAGTATGTTTTGCCCAGCTCCAGGCCTGCGTCTGCGCTGCTGTTTCTGGCTTTGGGGTTGAAGACACAGCGAAAAATCATCGAATCGTGGAATCATAGACTGGTTTTGAGTTGGGAGGGACCATTAAAGGTCACCTAGTCCAAGCCTGCTGCAATGAGCGGGGACATCTTCCACCAGATGAGGTTGCTGAAAGCCCCGTCCAACCTGCCCTTGAATGTTTCCAGGGATGGGGCACCTGCCACCTCTCTGGGCAACCTGTGCCAGTGCTCCAGCACCCTCAGCATAAAAACATTCTTCCTTATAGCTAGGCTGAATGTACGCAAACAGGTCTCCCTGGAGCCTTCTCTTCTGCAGGCTGAACCACGGCAACTCTCAGCCTGTCCTCACAGCAGAGGGGCTCCGGCCCTCTCATCATTTTTACCAAGAGCAAGTGCAGCATTCTGCACCTGGGAGACGCTAATCCTGGTTAGATGTACAGACTCGGGGACGAGAGGCTGGAGAGCACCCCCACGGAAAGAGACCCGGGACATCAAACTGTGTGAGTGTGCCCAGAGGGATGGCGACCCAGCTGGTGAAAGGCCTTGAGGGCAAGACTTCTGAGGAGTGCTGAGGTCACCGGGCTTGTCCAGCTTGCAGAAGAGAAGGCCGAGGGGTGCCCTCATGGCAGTCTGCACCTTCCTCACGGGGAGCAGCAGAGCGGGAGGTGCTGACCGCCTCTCCCTGGTGACCAGCGAGAGCACACGAGGGAAATGGAATGGGGCTGCGCCCAGGGGAAGTTCAGGTTGGACGTTAGGAAAAGGCTCTTCACTGAGCGGGTTGGGGGGTCCTTTGGATGGGGCTCCCCAGGGGAAGTGGGAAGTGGAACACGTCAGGCTCCAGGCTTGGCTCCAGCTTCTTCCCAGCGCCTGCTCTGACGCCTCCCGGGCAGGCAGAGACGCTGGGGCTCTTTGGCGCTGTGTCCCGCCATCGCCCTGCAGACTGCAAGCGGGGGAGGCTGGGCCCCATTCCAGCCCCAGCCCGGCCCAAGGGGCATCAGGAACTGACAACAAAAACCCTTCTGGAAAAGTGACCGCCTGCTGTGGTGGCTCCACGGGTTGTGTGGGAAGTGGCCAGCCACAGGCTTGGGTTGTCCTCCGGGTAGGACAAGATGCGCGAGGGCAAGCCAAGTGCTGCCCGTGAGCCGCCATGGGAGGAAGGTGGGGGAGCCCAGAGGGCTGGCCAGCCATGCTGGGCTGTGGGGGAGAGCCAGTGGGACTTTGTGCTGCGGCCTCCAAGGGAGGCAGGAGGCGTTATCGAAGGGACCCTCTTGCGGCATGTGCCTGGAGGCGTCAGCCACGGCCAGAGCGACCTGACGGGGCTTCAGGAGCCATGGCCGAGGCCTCGGTGGCTGGCGTGAAGCACTGATGCCAAGCACAAGACAAGAGCTGTGGGGATGGAGTGTTGTAGTAACGCTGGAGCCCTGAGCAAGCGCTGCGGGCGAGGATGGCCCGTTGGAACATCCTCAAGCGATGGACGGTGCCGTCTCCGGGTGATGGGTTCTGATGTTACCGGGGGGATGAATTGTGACACATCCAAGCGATGGACTATGATGTCCTCAAGCGAGGGGATTGTGACCAGGTGTCCCTCGCTGCTTGTAGGCGGGCACCGAGTCTCACCCAGCCATCTCGTGCCCGGACGCCAGCTGAGCGAGTACGCGAGGTTGGAGTCTTGAGCGAGGCTGTTGCTGGTGCTGAGGTCGTGCTCGGGGGGTTCTTCGCTGCAACCCTCTGTGCCCGACCCCAGAGCCATTGAAGGATTTTCCGCGGCCCTGCCAGGTTTGTGGCAGCCGGGGCACCCAGCAGGCGCGCTCGCAGCAGCACAGGTGAGCTGTGCAGGGAAACCTCACCCTGGGGAGCTGGGAGGGTTCCCTTCTTGAGGGGCCTGGATATGTCGTGCATCCCTCCCTGGACCCGTGAATGAGTGTGGCCTCTCTTCCTTGTTCTAGTGTGACACCCGCTGCTGCAGCACCACTGAGAGGGAGCGGCTCAACATCTGCAGCTCGCCCCAGCCCACCGCAGCACGTGGAGGAGCATGGCCACGGAGCTGGAGGACCGCTGTCCAATCTGCTTGGACAGCTGGGAGGAGGCCAGCTACGTCCTGCCGTGCCTCCACAAATTCTGCTACGCGTGCATCACGCGGTGGGCTGAGAGCAAGCCCCGAGTGCCCCCTCTGCAAGAGGAGGGTGCAATCCATCTTGCACTCGGTGCGGGCGGATGACGACTTCAAAGAGGATGTCATCGCACCACCTCTGGTACCATCGGTCGTCATCCAGCTGCGAGGAGGAGCTGCCGGACAACCAGCCACCCACAGCGTCCAGCAGCGTGCAGCACCTCAGGCAGCAGGCGCGAGGCCGCTGCCCGTGGCTCCAGTGGGCGGCTTCTATGCCTACGTCTGGGCGTCCGTGTTCCGCATGTACCCCCACTGCCCTCCATCCCCTGCTGCCCTGGCTGCAACAGGAGCTGGGGCAGCGCTTTGAGGGATGCCCAGCGAGCAGCAGCAGTGCAGAGGGCTCATCTTAATCCAGCCTGCGCTACTTCGGCCTGGATGAGGAGTCTCTGACCCTGCTGCTGCGGGACAGCCTGGGCAGGCGCACGAGGAGCTTTGGTCCACCGCCTTGTTGAGGCCGTCGTGCGCCGGTGCAGTGGGGAGGCGCGACGTCGGATGGGCCTGGAAGACGCCCTGCTGCCGAGGAGCAGGAGGGCAGCCCCGAGGCTGCTCCCGGCCCTGCTGCCTCCCGAGAGGGGGTCTCCTGCCCCCAGCCCAGCCCTTCAGGGGGGTGCCGGCAGCCCCCCCAACGCCACCGTTGCCGCCCACGGAGAGCAAGAAGAGCTGCGCCACCACCAAGAGGAGGCTGTGCCGGGGCCCTCCACTCGCAGCCAAGGCAGCCAACGCTCCCCTGGACGGCCCCGACGGGCCCCGAAGAGGAGGGCCAGCAGCCCCGAGGACCCCTCCCAGCCTCGCAGGAAGCCACCCCCGTCATCGTGACCCTGGGAGGGTGCCTCAGGGCTTGGCCCAACCACGGCCGCACCAGCAGCTGGGACTCAGGCTGGTCTCCAAGAGGTCTCGGCCCCCTCGGCCTAACGATTACACAATAAAAGAACATAAAGGCATGAAAGCCGCAGGAGAAAGTCTCAGGATTACTAACAATGCAGGTGGGGTGCTACGCCCACCGTTTCCTCACGTGTCTCCTGGGCCCTGCTACCCGCTCCACGCAGAAGCCTTGCAAAGTCGGTACAGAGCCTGCAGTGTGGTACCAGCAACGGCAGCGCCCCATTCCCGGGCTGTGGGACTCAAGGGACAGGGTGCACCCACTGTGGGTCCTGTTCCTCTGCAGGGCAGAGGAACGGTGGGCAGGAGCTGGCACAAGGCTCAGGTGCGCGGGAGGAGCAGAAGCACGAGCCTCTCTGCTTCGGTCCCCGTGCTGAAAGGCGGGAATGCCTTGCACCAGCCGTCTCCTGAGGGGCTGCTGTTCTTTGGAAAGACCCCACCGCGCTGTGGCCTGGGGGTGTTCCAAGTGCTTCGGGGGAGGTCTGTGTGAGGCACGGGCGTGGATGCCCTTTGCAGCGCACCGGAGCCAGCCTTGTGGGTCAGGGACATAGCAAGGGTTTCCTAATGTGTGTCAGCCCACAGCAATGGCAACGCCAGCAGGCCGCTCTGTCTTCTCACCTGCGCAGACTCTTTCCAAGGGGGCTTTTGGTGGGCTTTTCTGGGGCGAAATGCGCAGTTTATTCTTGCTTTTGGTTTTCAAACCCAATGCCTGCAGCCATAAAGGACATGGTGGGGGGCTTGTTGTGACCTGGCAGTGGAAAAGGCTGGACAGTTCACAGCCAGCAAGGAGACCAGTAAGCTCTCAGGAGTAGTCTGGGTCTAATTGTTAGCCAGAACAAGGAAAGAAAGGGTTGAAGACCGTCCTCAGCTTTCCTAACGCTATGAAAGCAGGGGATGTTAACGGTGATGGTTTCTGCTTGCCCGCATTGGGATCTCCTTGGCACCATGGGTATGACTCACAGCCATACACTCCGTTCTATGCCCTTTTCTCTTTGGTTTCTTACTCCATGTTACCCCGTGAATGAGCTGCACGTCTCTTCTGCAGACGCCAGGTACTATTTCCGCGTTCTCTTTGCTCCCCGCAAAAGTATGTTTTGCCCAGCTCCAGGCCTGCGTCTGCGCTGCTGTTTCTGGCTTTGGGGTTGAAGACACAGCAAAAATCATCGAATCGTGGAATCATAGACTGGTTTGAGTTGGGAGGGACCATTAAAGGTCACCTAGTCCAAGCCTGCTGCAATGAGCAGGGACATCTTCCACCAGATGAGGTTGCTGAAAGCCCCGTCCAACCTGCCCTTGAATGTTTCCAGGGATGGGGCACCTGCCACCTCTCTGGGCAACCTGTGCCAGTTGCTCCAGCACCCTCAGCATAAAAACATTCTTCCTTATAGCTAGTCTGAATGTACGCAAACAGGTCTCCCCGGAGCCTTCTCTTCTGCAGGCTGAACCACGGCAACTCTCAGCCTGTCCTCACAGCAGAGGGGCTCCGGCCCTCTCATCATTTTTTACCAAGAGCAAGTGCAGCATTCTGCACCTGGGAGACGCTAATCCTGGTTAGATGTACAGACTCGGGGACGAGAGGCTGGAGAGCACCCCCACGGAAAGAGACCCAGGACATCACACTGTGTGAGTGTGCCCAGAGGATGGCGACCCAGCTGGTGAAAGGCCTTGAGGGCAAGACTTCTGAGGAGTGGCTGAGGTCACCGGGCTTGTCCAGCTTGCAGAAGAGAAGGCCGAGGGGTGCCCTCATGGCAGTCTGCACCTTCCTCACAGGGGAGCAGCAGAGCGGGAGGTGCTGACCGCCTCTCGCTGGTCACCAGGGAGAGCACACGAGGAAATGGAATGGGGCTGCGCCAGGGGAAGTTCAGGTTGGACGTTAGGAAAAGGCTCTTCACTGAGCGGGTGGGGGGTCTTTGGATGGGGCTCCCCAGGGAAGTGGGAAGTGGAACACGTCAGGCTCCAGGCTTGGCTCCAGCTTCTTCCCAGCGCCTGCTCTGACGCCTCCCGGCAGGCAGAGACGCTGGGGCTCTTTGGCGCTGTGTCCCGCCATCGGCCCTGCAGACTGCAAGCGGGGCAGGCTGGGCCCCATCCAGCCCCAGCCCGGCCCAAGGGGCATCAGGAACTGACAACAAAAACCCTTCTGGAAAAGTGACCGCCTGCTGTGGTGGCTCCACGGGTTGTGTGGGGAAGTGGCCAGCCACAGGCTTGGGTTGTCCTCCGGGTAGGACAAGATGCGCGAGGGCAAGCCAAGTGCTGCCCGTGATCCGCCATGGGAGGAAGCGGGGGAGCCCAGAGGGCTGGCCAGCCATGCTGGGCTGTGGGGAGAGCCAGTGGGACTTTGTGCTGCGGCCTCCAAGGGAGGCAGGAGGCGTTATCGAAGGGACCCCTCTTGCGGCATGTGCCTGGAGGCGTCAGCCACGGCCAGAGCGACCTGACGGGGCCCCAGGAGCCATGGCCGAGGGCCTCGGTGTCTGGCGTGAAGCACTGGATGCCAAGCACAAGACAAGAGCTGGGGGGATGGAGTGTTGTAGTAACGCTGGAGCCCTGAGCAAGCGCTGCGGGCGAGGATGGCCCGTTGGAACATCCTCAAGCGATGGGACGGTGCCGTCTCCGGGTGATGGGTTCTGATGTTACCGGGGGGATGGATTGTGACACATCCAAGCGATGGACTATGATGTCCTCAAGCGAGGGATTGTGACCAGGTGTCCCTCGCTGCTTGTAGGCGGGCACCGAGTCTCACCCAGCCATCTCGTGCCCGGACGCCAGCTGAGCGAGTAAGCGCAGGTGGAGATCTTGAGCGAGGCTGTTGCTGGTTGCTGAGGTCGTGCTCGGGGGGTTCTTCGCTGCAACCCTCTGTGCCCGACCCCAGAGCCATTGAAGGATTTTCCGCGGCCCTGCCAGGTTTGGGCAGCCGGGGCACCCAGCAGGCGCGCTCGCAGCAGCACAGGTGAGCTGTGCAGGGAAACCTCACCCTGGGGAGCTGGGAGGGTTCCCTTCTTGAGGGGCCTGCACATGTCGTGCATCCCTCCTGGACCCGTGTAATTGAGTGTGGCCTCTCTTTCCTGTTCTAGGGTGACACCCGCTGCTGCAGCACCACTGAGAGGTGAGCGGCTCAACATCTGCAGGCTCGCCCCAGCCCACCGCAGCACGTGGAGAGCATGGCCACGGAGCTGGAGACCGCTGTCCAATCTGCTTGGACAGCTGGGGAGGAGGCCAGCTACGTCCTGCCGTGCCTCCACAAATTCTGGCTACGCGTGCATCACGCGGTGGGCTGAGAGAGCAAGCCCGAGGCCCCTCTGCAAGAGGAGGGTGCAATCCATCTTGCACTCGGTGCGGGCGGATGACGACTTCAAAGAGGATGTCATCGCACCACCTCTAGAACCATCGGTCGTCATCCAGGCTGCGAGGAGGAGCTGCCTGAACAACCAGCCATCCACAGCGTCCCGCAGCGTGCAGCACCTCAGGCAGCAGGCGCGAGGG